>OY759210.1:63916242-64102860 GCA_963662105.1 Meiosimyza platycephala | reverse complement strand
AGCAGTCTTGCCAGGCTGAGCAGAAAGCATCTGCTGTGGTACATTTCCTTGTGAAAGATGTAAAGAACGAGCTTGGCTTTGTGCAAGTGGCTGTGATGTTTTTGGAACGGCCCCTAGTGAGGACTGAGAGATATGCATATTTTCGGGTGCAATTTGCGATGAATGTGGTGCAGAATGCTCTGCTCCTCGAGATGGATCATTTGAGGGAGCACTTGAGGAAGTGGAAGCCGAACTTTTATTCACCTCAGCTACTTTACTTTTTCCTCTTGTCTGAACACCTGGTTGTTGAATTTGTTTTTAAGGCGGAACCCCCTTCAGAAGCAATTAAAGCTTCACAAATTGGACACGTATTTTTGGTTTGAATATATTTTGTAATACACGCTCTATGAAAAGCGTGATCACAAGGAGTTCGAATCAAATGAGCATTCACGTCAAGGGTTTCGGCGCAAATGCTACAACTTACTGAAGCGTGATCTTCAGCTCCAGTTTAAATCTTCGCGGCTGTGTCTTACGTTAACCATTATTTTAACAAAAAAAAAACAGTAAAAAAAAATAAACTCCGCAAGGCAAGAAGGAAAATAGGAATTTCAAATATTAACAATTATATAGTTAATTTGGATAACTCTACTATAGAGCTATGCTATTAGTAAATTTCTATTTACTTGTAGAAACTGAAATGTAATACAATTGTAATAACAAAAAAAATTTGATTTCTAACCACCGGTCCAGGTTGCTGTGTACTACCAAAACAGCAGAAACAAATATTTAAGATAAAGAGAAGAAGATAGAAATTTAATTAGAGAAAATGTTAGTTCCCTATCACTGTAGCTAGGAGTTTTTAAATAAACTAGACATAATACGTCCCAATAACACTCGAATAGGAACAACATCACTCTTAAAGTATAAGTGTGAAAACGATATTCAATTATGCTAGCGGTAAGCAATGCAAATTATATTATATTATATTATATTATATTATATTATATTATATTATATTATATTATATTATATTATATTATATTATATTATATTATATTTAATAAATAGTGAAATTGCCGCTTTTTCGGGGTCAAGCTTATTGCGCATAGACTCGAAAATTAGACCCGCGCTACTAAACAGTTGTTCGCTAGGAACTTTGCCTGGTTGATAAAAATCTGCGTGCTATTGGTGTTAGCAGTTTTAACTCTTTTCGAAGAACGCTCCAGCATTTAAGAGTATTTTCATCTAAATGGCCCTTTTTTTAATGCGGTAAGCAATTAATTCTTTTTTTAGTGTAACTTCAGCACTATAATTTTCTGGTATTTCTTCACTCTCATCTTCACTTGATGAATCTAACATCATAGCCAGCTCGCTTTTTAAGCTTGGTTTTTTGACTATACCAGATGTCCCTTGTCCGACTGTATATTCAGATTCATAATACACCTGTCCCCCGTTTTACACGCTACTCGTTTAACACGTTTTCGATCTTACACGGTTTTTAAAATCTAAAATTCGACTACAACATTTTTTTATCTCTTTTTTATTAATTCATATTCACATATAATATAATATTGCTCAAAATGAACATTTTGGCTTCACACGCACTTATTTTAAGTCAATTTAAATCAATTATTTTGTGAATAATTATGATATACGTTTGTTTAAGAATAAAGCACTTGATTTCTCTAATTTTCTGTATGCACAAATAGTACATTATTAGGAACATATATCATTATATTTTGTTGTAAAGAAATTTTTTATAGTATGTGATATAGCAAATCGAAAGACATTTCGAATAATTTTTTGGTCAAATAGCTCTTGAGGAAAATACTATCAAAGTGATAGACTTAACTACAGAAAATCATTTTTTAAATTTAGTTTCACTGTCTAAAATCTTAAAGTTTATCCTCAAAACATTGCTAAGACTATTCTCTTTTAATTGGAAAAATTTTGCAGATAAATAATTTTAACACCGATTTAAATTCAAGGTAAACTAAATTTTTTAAATCTGTAACAGTGGAGCTAAGCAATTATCTTTAAATCAGCAAAAAATGTTAGTAGACATAATTTTGAACATAACTTTCGAGGTTAAATGTATGTTTTTCTATGAATTAAATAGTTATTTCATGTTTTTCTAAGTGTGTTGCTTTTAGTTTTTGCTGAATAAATGACTGAATAAGTGCATTTTAGGCTTTTTTCGTTTTACACGGTTTTTCATACAAATATTTTCAATTTCAAGTTACACGGTTTTCTGAGGAACCTATCCCCCGTGTAAAACGGGGGACAGATGTACACTCAAAAATTGAACAAAGTTACGAATAACAAACGTGCCATATCCCCTAACCGACTCATCGCTACTATTAGTCGCATTGATTATTGCGGATGCAGATGCAGATGTCCAAATCTATGCGGAAGCTCCGAAATTGCGGATGCGGATGCGAATATTCGTAACATTCCTGCTACAAAACAAGGATAATTGTACAGTAGATTTGCGTACTGATTTCAAAATCTCGAAAAATCATTATTTTTAAAGAAAATTAGTAAAAATCAGTAGGGGAAGTGCGTATACCTTGGACCGATTTTGAGTAAATCATTTGCTGACTCCAAACTACGGCTGCTTTTTTTCTCTGACGCCTCTATATTTTAAACTGATATTTTAGCTACAATGGCATGAATACAAAAAGCCGCAGTCTTTTTTCCTAACCCAAGTAAAAGACGATTTTCTTTAGAATGCCAAAGTGGTCCAAGGTACAATCAGGCATTGTACCTTGGACCATGAGACTAAGTTTACCTAAATTTTTCTTTCCTCTGTACTAAATAGTTTTTTATGATAAATTTTGAACTGATATATCAATATAGTGTTTCCAGGTAATCAAAGTTTAGTTAAATGGCGAATTAAATTGGCTTTTCCGATCTTGTCCTTTTTAGAAGCAGATCTACCCCTTAAACCATTTTAAATAGCCTACTTAACCTTTACCTTTACCGTAATTTTTGCTCCGAGGAATATTTCTGAATTACATTCATAATACATTTCACGACACAGAAAAACTATGTAATTAGGATAGGATCAAGGTACATTCTATGCATTGGTTCAAGGTACACGCTAAGCACAAAATTTAAAAAAATATACAAAAAAAAATTTACCCTAGGAGATAATAAGATTTTAAGGTAATTAACTTGAAGAAAAACGTGGGGTGCCGTTATTTCGTCATTGATCCCCAACACAACTAAATTACACAGCTCGTAAATCGACCTTGAAAATTTGCACAAAATTTACAAATCACGTGTACAATTTCGTCTTCCTCAGTTGACGAAAGAATGTAAAGCAAAATAGCTTTTATGCAGCGTTGCTGTAATCGGTTACATAAATAGAGAAAATTGTACTGTTACAGTTTTTAGCTACACGCTGGCAAACATGAAATATCGCTGTTGGTTCGTCTTCCTCAGTTGACGAAAGAATGTAAAGCAAAATAGCTTTTATGCAGCGTTGCTGTAATCGGTTACATAAATAGAGAAAATTGTACTGTTACAGTTTTTAGCTACAGGCTACAGGCAAACATGAAATATCGCTGTTGGTCCAAGGTACAATCGGTCCAAGGTACATGCTTTTCCCCTACATGTACTGATGAAATCAGTACGTATGACAACCCTAAGCTGTAATTCCTATTAACAAAAATTGACACAAAAAACCGGTGGAAACCCAAGTTTGGGTCAGCATTCAACAATGTACCCTTATTTATTCTATTTAGGCTCTTCGAATGCTTTCATTTGGCACGCACTTCAAGCTGTAAAACAGATCAAAAATAGGGCATTTTCGGACATCGGAACGGGCTTTGGCAAAGCAATTCTGGTTGGTTAGTTTCACCAAAATGCATCACTATCTATCCTGTACATTCCATCCTGTAATCTTATATACTCAAGTTTTCTACAGCGGGCTCTCCGCCTATTATAACTTTGAACGAAAGTTATAAGTCACGCAGTATTTTTTAATAAAAAATATGAATTACAAAAGTATTTAATAACGGATGTATGCAAAATGCAATGCTAAATTAATTACACAGTCCTACAATTTTTTTTTCGTTTTTTGCTTTCAATGTTGGTATATTGGGGTTTGGAATAACCTGAAACCGAATCCAGGCTCAGAATTGCTCTATCACGTAAGGTTTTTGAGATACTCTATCCTAAAAGTGTTAAAAACACTGTTTTTTGGCATATTTGAAGTTATGTAGTACCGTAAATTTTTATTTTTTTTTTTTTTCGAAAAAACTATACGTTGGATGTTAAAGTCTCTTTCAAATGGCGTTGAATTTTCTGAAATATCTTTTTTTTCGCCGAGCTATTGGCTTGTACTCTAAGGTTCGACACAAAGTTTTTAGAAAAAAAAATCACCAAATCATCAAAAAACCTCAAATATGTCAAAAAACAGTGTTTTTTTTGCACTTTTAGGTTAGAATATCTCAAAAACTTGAGGTTATGGAATATTTTGACAATTTTTCTCGTAATCAGCACACGGAAATCTAATTGAAACACTACTCAAACTTTAAAAAGTATATTAGTTTTAGCACTGTCCTATTTTGCTGAAAGCTTTTTGGCGAGTCAAACTGAAGTAGCAAGAGCAAATCGTAGGTATAATAAATCGATGACCTCATCGAAAGCTTTATATTGTGGTGTATCGGAACAGAAAATATTTTATAAGCATTTTACTGAGCATACTGTTCAGTACATTGTGTGTCAATACCAGAGAACTGCAGCGGTCCACCGCGACAACAACTACACCGCATAAATGTTGTTTATTTTTCATACCTGAGCATGCAAAACACCGCCACAAACACTACGCGGTGTTATTTTTACCTATAGTTCTGTTATACTTACACAATGTGATCGCAAAAATACTGATCACTTTTCTCGTTACTCTTTTTTGTACTCATGTGAAGAGCGACCGCAAAAAGTTTGTGTCTGTTACCATCTAGTTGTTGCAATACGTTAAGTATAGGTCGCTCTTGCATTCGTGTAATTTTATTGCATATGATCTGTGCAGTGTTTATCGAAAACTTGTTTCGTGCGTGCTCGGGTGTGATCGGTGTTTCTAGTGCCAACAAAAAAAAAACCCCAAAACTTTGTTCGAAAATTACCACTTTTGATACAATTGTATCATTTCGGCAACACTGAAGAGGATCGGCGGCAAAGTAAATGCGTACATAAGTATGTAAATACACAATTACTCTAAGTGTGTGTTTTATTGGAACCTCGTATTTTTCGTGTTCCTCTTTGTTTTTCATTTGTGTCATTTTTACTCGTACGATTTTTGAGAAATACGACCGCCACACGAAAACGATGTGCGAAAAAGCAATTCAAGTGCACCAACTACGCAGCAGTTTTTATACTCATATTGCTATGAGTATATATTTGAATAAACTGCATGTCATGCGGTGTGTGTAGCACCGCTACCCATTTTTGAACGAGTATACTTAAGGTTGTGAAATTAGGCACTCTTGCAGTTCTCTAGCCCACCACAAAAATTACATAAAACAAAGATTTGTCGAAGAAAAAGAAAGGAGGCTAAAACTAGTCATACTAGTTTCATTCATAGCTAAGTGGAATCGTCAGTGAATTTTAACCCGATTAGTAAGAATTTCTAAGCCGGATATGTTTTTCTTTTTACATACATATATCTGTTGAGAACCCAAGCTAAAAGTGAAAAGCAAAAAATTAAAAAATTATTTTTTCTGTTGTTTATCTTTGTTTTTGTAGCTTATTTGATATTACACATTAATGTTGCATTATTTATTACAGAGTTTGCAAAGGCGCGCAAAGGATTCTTCAAAACGTTATTGGCACCCATTCGCGAGCGACTGCTAGCATTAGGAGCATCTTTAAGCTAAAATATTGATCTTAATGTTTGAGGAGCACCAGAGACGTACCAAAGGTCCGATTGGGTAAATTTTTTGAAACTAGTTTGCTACACCAATTATTGGGTCGGAGAAAATGTTGGGCATGACCTGGGATGCCTGCTAGACCCATATTGGGAAGAAAAAAAATTACTACACTAACCCACTGAGATAGGTCCAAAACTGCACCTACATAAGTCATTAACTCACCCGTGATCATGAAGAATTTTTTACTAGAGCTTCATGGTTTCCCGAAACGAAAGCATTTGAAAGCAGCGAACCAGCCTTTCCGTACTCTGTAATAAATAAATAATGCAATATAACATTTTCCATTACTTTTATTATCCATTAATATTTATTATTTCAATCATGATTAAAAGTATTCCTCATTAAATACTGCTTAAATTTTGCTTTTGTTCCACCAAGCTCAAAGGTTGGTAAGAAAATATATAACGATCCTCTTTGTTTGATGCTTTTATTGTAAATGATCATTATTCTGACTTAACCCTTTCGACTCGGCTTACTCCTGGTAATGCTAGAATTAAACCTTTGTATGTAAGTGGTTGCTTGGACGTTTTAAAAGTATTCTGTCATAAAAATTTGTTGTACATACATACCTTTAAAATTGGTGGAACATATGACACGTTCATAGCAAAAACCAAAAAGATATTTTGTACGAGCAAAAACCCAAAAGAAAAAGTGTCGGCGCAAAAGCCTCTCATGCTATTTGTTGCGACGCGTTGAACAGAGTTGCAAGCGACCGATCGTTGCAAGCGAACGCTAAAGGAGTAGATGAAATCATTGAAAGGGGATGCATGTACAGTATGAATGCTTGCAAGTTGTTTGATCGTGATGATGCGTTGTCATGCAGGAATTATGAGCAATGATGGTGGGTTATTAATTACCAGAAAATAATACGAATTTTCTCATTACTTTTATAAATGAGTTTTATTATATATTTATTTATAAAAACAATATCAACCAAAAATATATTATAGTGTTAATTAGAATTCATTGCATTAAAAACAAAATAAAAAAGAAAATCTCAGTAATTTTTACTGAATTCTTAGTAATTTTTCAGCGGATGTGCATGAAATTATACTGTAGTCCACATGAAATTTTACTTTCAGTATTTCAGTAAATTTTAATGTGTGTCACAATATAAATTACTGAGAGGTATGTAAAAATTACTGTAAATTCAGTAAAAATAGCATATGGTTCAGTACAATTTACTGGAAAAATCTGGAAAGTTTACTGGAACTACAAGCAATTTTTACAGTTTTAGTTTTTTTATGTAGGGCGATGGCACTAGTAGTCGGAAACTTAACTTTTTTTAAAGTTCAAATGGCTACCAAAAATCGGTTATTAAGGTTACTTATAAAGTATTGAATGCCTGATTAATGTAGTTTTGAAAAATACCATTTTTATTAAGGTAATTTACTAACTCATGCGTTTTTTTTTTTTTGTTGAAAAATGAGAAAAAACGTGATTCTTGAGTAGTCGGCCACCCTTTCTCCTAAGGTCGGCCAAAAAAGCTCTAGTACTCGGCCACAACTTCTAGTACCATATTTTTATATGCTTTTCTAAATTCAATATTCTGTTCCTGTTTAGAGAGTAGTACGATCAGCAGAAAGATTGGCTTCTTGGCTAATAGATGATTCTAGATTATTGATAGATTCTGTTGTTGGTGGTATACTGTAGACCTGTTCAGAAATTTACGAAATATGAAGTTTTTAGGGGACTGAAAACTTATCTGAAAGCTCTATGAATTTAGATAAGATTTGCATTAAAAAAATTTTAAAATAATTCTTTTAGATATTGCGCTTTTGGCCGGAAGGTCGAATTCGGGTGTTAATCTGAATTTTTAAAGGTTCTCTCAGAAACACATAAATAACTTTTATTTTAGAAAATATTTCAAAATAAAAATAATACAGTTTTCTTATGTTTAGTCTAATTAACTAGTTCTTAAGGTCAGAAACTTTTAAAATTGTTTCAATTCTATTTTACAACACTTAAAACATGTAATTTTAGATTTTTTTTCTGAAATTGGAACTTTAACCTTAAATATTTCCGAGAAAAAAATTTTCAAAAATTATCAAAATTCTCTTTTATTATTGTATAGCCTACTACCTTTGTGTCTAACTAAAGTAAGCCATTAATTTTTGACCGTCTTTAAATTGCTTCATTCAAAAGAAAATGTACAAATTGTTGATGTTCTATATTTTTGGTTTTATTTTTATTTGCTCTTCTTTTTTTCTTCAACTCTTCGACTCGTACAGCTCATGCCGTTAATCATGTTAAATAATTTCGGTTCGCTATCGCTAATAGCCGAAACATATCACCAATTACCAGGTTAAATTGTTCCATTTGTTATCTTTGTCATGCTTGTTGAATAAAAAAGAGCATTGATCAATTAGTAAGAATTTACAATAATATTGATCTTTGCTGAATGACTGTACGAATTTTTTTCCAAAATATTTTTGATTTCTTTTTACCAGAATTGATGTTGTTGTAACCAGCTCGCGAAAAAATTTTTGTGCGCATCTCTGGTCTAACATTAACTTATTTCCCCTCGGAAATTTATAAGTTTAGCGTCTTGCTTAGGGTTGTCAGATTTTTGAAACCCAAAATTAGTACATTCAAGTATATTCAACACAAAAAATCAGCACAACATTTTTTATCTCATTAATTGTTTTTATTTACTAAAAAACAATGTCAGAACTTTTCGGATTGCACAATGCCCTAGAAAAATAGCAAAATGAATTAAATAAACTACAAAACAAGGACCATTTTATTAACTCTTAGGTACGCTACTGGTAATAATTAAATATTAAATATAAAAATTATTTAGTAATTCAAATAAAATCTTAAAATCAGTACAAATCAGTACCAATTGCTAAAAATCAGTTAATTTGCGTACTGATTTCAGAATCTTGAAAAATCAGTACGTATGGAAACCCTAGGCTTGCTCCAGGACACTAATCGTTAGGATGTTTGACAGTTTCCAGGTAAGGGAATAACATTTTAGGGTTTTTCAATTAAAAATTATAGTGGTTTGTTTTTTGGGTGTTTTTTTTATTAATCATAATCAAATGATAAATTAACTTCTAGCCAGTTAGCAGCTATCAATACTCATGTAAATTTTACAAATTGAAACAATGCTTTATTTTAAAATAACAACAAAAAATTTAGTAGCACGCGAAGGCCTTTAAACAACCAAATAGACACGGGAGTGCGGCCACAATTATGCAGCGGCAATTGCAATAAAACGCAAAAAAAAGAGAAGAGAGAAACAAAAACTTGTAGTCCGGGAGGTACCGTTGCATTTTTCGAAGTCATTTCCTCCCACTTAATTTTTTTTTGAAAATGGTAGCTTAACCTTGGGTGATATTAACCATTCCTGCGTTATTGCCACAAAACATTGTAGACACAGTGAACAGCAGAAATAATAAAAAGCTGAAAGACAGCACGCAGTGTGGCATAGGGGCTAGGACTGTGAACCCCTCACAGTGTGTGGATTCAGGTTTTGCTGCTGAAACATCAGAAGAAGATGATGCTTTTCTTATAAACTCCAAATTCAATTCGGACAACTAAAAAATTACTTGATCTAAAATTTAGATTCTAAGTGCTTTTGGGTGCAAAAGCTTAACTTATTTTTATAATAACTTATTTTCATAGAAAACGATTGTTTTTAAACATTTTTGTGGTTTCAAAAGAATATTTTAATTAAGTTATAGAGATCCGTTTATTCTGCAGACATTTGTTTTGTTTTTAAGTTCTTCAATGTCTATGTACATATGTATGTACTTAATTTTCTTTCAAAGAAGAAACTATGGGATCGTAATTTCATTTTTCTTTTTGTACTAATAATTGCATTATTGAATTATCCAAAGATATATTGCGGTATGTCACGTTTTCAAGAAACTGTTTTATTTAGTGATTTTTAGCATTTTCATTTCTTCCAATTTTATTTTTTACGATAAAAATAATTTTCTTTGTGTACTGACTGTATATCTATGTAAGCCGCTGTAAAACGATCGATTTACTTTTTTTTTAACTATGCATGCACAAAAAAAAACAAGTCCATTCATCCAATTTATTTCAACAAAAACTTTAAGAAAATTAACAAATGTTTTTTTGAAATCAACTAATTTATTTTAAGTTTCAACAAATCTTTTGTTATATCAGCGAAACTGTTTCTCTGACTGAAAATCATACACAACATTCGTTGAAATCGGACCCGGAATTGTTTGATTTGAGCGAATCTTTTTTTCTGTGTTGTTCTGTACAATAATTCAATTAATAACAAAAAGTTCAACCAAAAGGTCTAATGGACTAAAGATACTAGCAACTAAATAACAAAATTGAGTTATTATATATTTAAATATTTTCACAAATAACTTTAAAAATTAAACTAAATCTTAAAACATTTAATAAATTATCAAAATAAGGATATAAGCCTGGATCTATCTAATAATTTCTTTTAACAATTGATAATAATGCGTTAGTAAGAACATAAAAGTTAACGAAATTGCTATTTATGGTTGAAGCAAAAGCTTGAATTTCTCGCTTTATTGCTGTATAATTAATTTTTCTTAAAATTATATTTATTATTAGGAATTATTCAAATCAGGATATACAGAAAATTTGAGGAAAGCTGAATTAAATTAATGATCACTTATATCGCAAATAATTGTAGAAATTTTTGTTTTATAATAATAATAATAATAATAAAAATAGAGTTTAGCTACTACAGCTATTAGCCTTCTTAGCAATTTAGCTTGAAGCTTTAAACCAAGTAAAAAGCTTATTAATAAATTATGGAAATGAAAAAATTATACATGCAAATTAATTTGTTATATTTTTATAATTTTTTCTTAGCTTTGTCGCACTTTCTCAACATACCCACTCAGATCATAAATATATAAGCATAAAATTGCATGAATGCAATTGTATGGATTTATTTAAATGACCTAAGGCATAAATGTTAGAAAAAATTTACCCATCATGCGGTGGGGCTCGGACAACACAAACATAAAGACCAACAACCATTAAGCTACAAAATTAACTATAGTTATTTTTCAATCTAAGCTTGAGTTGACCTTTTGACAAGCTAATATCATATATATCGCAATTGTTAATTAGAGTAGTCATGCGATTAAAAGGAGCTGTAGCCATATAATTAGTTCTACTGACTGGTTGGTAAAATATCTGATATGAGTTACGATTACTCCTACGATTAGTGTTAAAATGAATATAATTCAGAAGCTCTGGCGCAGCAAGCGACCCTGATACAAGCTGATGCAAGTAAATTATACCCGCAATATTTCTACGAGTGCTCAAGGACTGCATACGTAATAACTTAAAGCGATCCTCATAAGGAGGAAGGTTTAAGAGGTCATTCCAATTTAAGCCCTTGAGAGCAAACCGAACAAAATTTTTTTGGATTCGTTCTACTCTATCTATATGTACATATATTGTAATATGGAGACCATACTTGGCTAGCATACTCTAAGTGAGGAGTTGGAATATAACCATTCGAAAACACATGGTCAATGCAGCTATTACTATAAGGTCTTGTAACTCGTGAATGCAGAAAGTTGTAGTTATAGTAGCTTAGACAAAAATTAAAAACGTTTTGAAATGTTTGTTACTTCGAGAGTATTTATGTTCGAATCGCCAAAAAACATAAATTCAGTATTTCCAAAAAAAAAAAATTTGATGAAGAGATTCCATAAACAAATCCTCGTTACATTGTTGAGATCTACAGTAACCAACTAATTAAAATTTAAATTGAACGGTCGTAGTCCAATGAACTCACACAGGTGAGAAAGAGAAAGCAATACATTGAGGTAAATACTATCGCCACCATAACAATCAAATCTGCAACAATGGGATGCATTGAAATCACACAGAAGAAAAAGATTCTATGATATCAAACAATTTCGTGTCCGATTTAAATGAATTTTTTGTATGATTTTCAGTCATAGAAACAGTTTCTCTGATATAACAAAAATGATTTGTTGTTTTTGATCCTACAGTTTTGTTGAAACTTAGAATAAATTCGTTGGTTTCAAAAAAACTTTTGTTAATTTTCCTAAAGTTTTTGTTTAAACTTAGAATAAATTCGTTGGTTTCAAAAAAACATTTGTTAATTTTCCAAAAGTTTTTGAAGTGAAACTTCTTTAGTGGGGCTCATTTGAAAAATTTGTAACGCAAAGCAAAATTTGTAACGCAACGCAAAATTTGAAACGCAAAACATGAAATCATGAAACGCTTTTCTTAGGTAGGATATAGAATATCAATAGCAATAAATTATATATCAAATTAAAGCACTCATCAAGCAGAGTGCTGAGATATAGGCGTGGAAAGATTTTCTAATTTTTCAAATTTGTCAAGCAATGTACTTACCAATTAAAAAAGCCTTGCTATAGCGAGGAAAATTACGTTGATTGCTTTCTATTACTATGTTTATGCGACAGCTTTGTTCGTTTTACCGAGTACCGATCGCAAATCGTGCAAGAGCCGACACACATGTGGACTTACATAAATGCAATGAAAAAACAAAAATAAACGAAATTAAATAGAACAAAAAAAAAACCTTAAGAAAACTAAACTGCGGTAGAATGCGATAAAAATGTTTATTAAAATGATAAAATTGACGGCATCTAGAACATCTAAAGCAGTAAATAATATATCAAATTCAAGTACTCATCGAGCTAAGTGCACTTAAACAAAGAATTATATATAAAAGAACTGCATTCCGGTTTTTGTCGATAACTGACAAGTACCATAGCTCAACAAAGAGTAGGACTTCGGTTTTGGAATCAGGGGAAATGTGATTTTGGCTTATGTTGCGCATTGGGGTTTTAACAACGAAGCTAAAATTCATTCGGCTCTGCTTTTTTGTATTGTATTAGGATTTTCTATTTTATTTATTTTAATTTATATGAAGTTTTTTATGAATACCATCGTTTTTTATTTACATTTTACAAAAATGTAAATAAATTAATTATTTTACATTTGAGCTGCATTTGAGAAAAATAATTTTTATTGCTACCAAGCAACCAACAAATCCAGAAGCAGGATTTTGATTTTGACTTCTCTAAAAGAACAAATTTGCAACCGATCCCGCGTAATTTGCGTTGTTGCCTTTTGTATTTAGAAAAATTCAGTAGAAAAAATACTAACAAAATGCGTGTATCTGTTGTTTTTTTGTAGTTTACAACGGATCCCGTTCTTTGTATTGTTGTTGCTTTTTTTCAGCCGAAAAATTCAGATGAAAATTGGCACACATTATACTCCTGTTGTTTGCTTGTATGTACATTTATGGATACATAAATGGCACATTTTTTATATTTTCTTCCTAATGCTACAGTAACGTAAATATTATTAACAAACAACAAGTGTTTGATATATCCTTCATATTTAATAATATTACGAACTTCAGCTATAATCCATTACAAAAAAAAAAAAAATTAACAAAATGTAAAAAAACCGATGAAATGAGCGGTACACATAAATGACACAATCTGGAGTAAAAGAGAAAATGTCGTGTTAAAATTGCATTTGTTGACTTTTTGGTATGCAAAAACATTAAGATCATTGAAATCGTTGAAATCGGTTGAAATCGTAAAAAAAATTATATAATTATAACCTTTTATTTTGCTACTAGGGTATTCCCCAAAATCTTCAGTTGGGAAATTTATGGATCCATATTTTTACACAACTTAGAATTCAAAGTTGGGTATAAATACTTTTCGATTACAATTTCAGATAATTAAAATTTGGAATCGAGTTTTTCAATTTCATGGCTTAAGGATTGACTGCTTTGCCCCAAAATCAAATTCAACTAATTTGAACTATACACGGAATTTTATTAAAAATTAATAGGAGAATATAAAAATTAAAAGCTGAAAACAAATATTTCTCTATTACAATAATAAATAAAAAATCGTTATTAAAAATTTTATTCTAGTTTGTAATTATTTTCATTTTACAATTTTTATTAATTGCATATTAATAATTATTCTCTTCATTTTATTTATTACCTAAAAACTTTGAAATTATACAAAGAATTTATAAAACTTTAATAAATTGCGATATTGAAATTTTTACATATTTCATATTGTAATATATGATTCCCGCTTTATAATTTATAAAAAGTACTTATAGAAAAATTATTTCAAGATTAGTAATTTTTATTATATTGAATTTTATTTCTCTTTTGTTTTTAATTTGTACTCTGTTTGAGTTCTTAACATGTTCATGCAAAAAAATAAACATATAATGCTTACCAAACTCTTACTAATTGGCTTAGAAGTAATGTGTTGAACAGAATTGGAACGGGGTCGGGAAAGCGGCAACGGAAACTCGCTGGTCATCCCAATTCTGTTCAACACATTACTGATGAGTCTTCCTAGCAGAAGACTAGTATAACCATGTGTAATAACAAAGGTGGAGTAATTATGACACTTATCTCATAATTTTCTGGGAATCGGCCATTAATAGACTCACATTGTCATTTATCATCAATTCGATTTTATTGTGTTTCGTTATATTTTTGACATAACGTTGTTTTGATTATTGGGCCAGTTCAGAAACTTCAACATATTTGAAGCGCTTTAAGCAATTTTTTAGTGAAATATATTTGTGTTGAGCGTTTCAAAATTATGATTCGAACAAAAAATACGCTAAATAGTGCAGCGGGTTTTAATCCGACAGCGATAAGTCTTTTTTGTTATTAAATAACAACAACAGCGACAAAATTTCTCAGAAAAAAAGAAGTTTGCAACATTTGCAGCACATCGTTCAAAGAATTTTCAAGAACAGTGTGCTGCAATTCATCAATTGAAATGTTATGAATGTCAAAGTTAAAGCAAATAGGCAAATAGATTCACTCTCACGCTCTCAAAATGGCATCCATTCAGTACACATTCCTCTCCATAATTAATCCACCTTTATTATTACACCATGAGTATAACTAGCTTTAGCTCTACAGAGCCAAAACTCTATTGTAGAGTTTAATAACCCCACTTATGATTCAATTCAATACAAAATTAAAAGATTACATTACTGATGTAAAAAATTTTAAAAATCAATTTCAGTTATTATTATTTCATCATAGAAACTTTATATCATACTTTTTAAAAACATTACTTTTTTTAATGAAAAAATAGTGCCGTCCTTTTAAAATATAATAAATTATTGCAGAAATTTTAATATCTAGGGGAAAGTGGGGTCGACTTGACACTTCATTTTTAAAGGCCTACATTTACTTAAGCTAATGGATTTTAAAATTTTTTATTGTTTTGTAAACATTGACTATACGGAATCAAACTTCGAAAAAGTTTTGAAACAAAAATAAAAAAACAAAAAAATAATAATTACAAACAAAATATTGGAATAGTAAAGTTAAGAATCGCATAAAGATACATACAAATATGAGCGGATATGAAAAAAGATATAAAGGCTATATCTAATAGATGGAATTTTTTTTTTTTTTCAAAAAAAAAGTCATTTTTATCAAATGTGCCATTTGACATTTGACATTATGAGAAAAAGTGCTTTTATTCAAAAAAGTATGGCACTATAAAATTTGACTATTCGTTAAAGTGGAAACTACGTAGTTAATTTTTTTTAAAATGATTTATTTCAAAAGAAATTTCGAAAAATCCAATTAAAAAACATAACATAAATATTGGGCACATTTGACAGATGTACGCTGTTGGCAGGAGTCAAGAGGCTTTTTTCTATTTTTTTCTATTATAACTCTTTTATTTTCATAATGCATACTTTAATTGTGTTATTACTTAAACGTAATGCTAACATATTTTGTTACTCAAATTACAAAAACAATCACATATAATTCACAAAACGCTTACGTACTGGGTGTCGTAAATTAAATCAGCGACCGCGAAAACATAAAAAACGCCTATCTCCAAAAAAAGTTGAAGAAGAACTGTCAAAGTTCATTACGTTTTTTTAAGTCAAATTAGACTACATTCTGCATTTAAACTTTTTGGCTCTTAAGCCGTCTTTGCACTGAAATTAGTAAAGCCAAATGTACCCCAGTGTCAAATGTTTCCCACTTTACCCTACTTTGTAAAAATACAAAACTAGCATTCGAAAAATTGATGCCTAACACATGGGTCATTAAGTCCCGGAACTAACATAGAGATAACGCCACCTCCTAATTTTTCTCCACCTTACAGTGTAGCTCTGGTCTCCAATTGATATGAGTCAAAATTTGATGAAATTTTGGCGTTTAGATTAAAAGTTGCAGTGGTTTTAGTGAAGCATCCTTTTTTGAGGCTTTAAGCAGCTTGCAACCGGCTTGCACCGGCTGCTGTTCGCTCAGCTGGTGATGTTTTTGATTTTGGCGTGTAGTAATTGATCCCTGTTTCATCCATCCTCACATATCGATGCAAAAAACCCGTTGTATTTCGCTTAAATAACTCCAAACAGGGCGTTGAATAATAAACGCGTTGTTGTTTTTTTATCAAAAAACGGGCAAACGCGGCACCCATTATGAACACAGCTTTTTCATTGACAATGTTCATGCAAATTAATAAACGACTTCACGAACTTTTTTGATATTGTCCGGGAGAACTGTTGAATTCGGGCAACCTGAGCGTTCACCGTCATTTGTGTCTGCGAGGCCGCGTTTAAAGTTCATACCAACTTTTAATCGTTGATATCGATAAAGCAGAGTCCGAATAACATTTATCGAGCCATTGCTTTGCTTGAACATTTTTTTCCCCCTTCAAAAAAAATGTTAAATCAACACTCGAAAGGTGGAGAAAAATTAGGAGATGGCGTTATCTTCATGTTAGTCCCGGGACTTACTGACCCATGTGTTACTTAGTTGCAATTTTTTTTATTATGCTTAGTAATTTATAATCGAAACTCGAACCGTTTCTAAATTACACTCACAGAAAAAATTACTATATTAAATATAGGAAATCTGTTTCCTATATTTAATATAGTAATTTCCATGCGATGTGTAAAAGTTATTTTCACTATAAAAAGTGTGTAAATCAATTACTGTGAATTTACATATAAAAACACGTAAAAACATATACGTACAAGAAAAATTTTCAAGAGCCATTTAGGACTTGGAATTATTGTTTTACTTTAAAAGTTGTTGTTTATTTTTGTGATATTTTTAAACAATTTAATCTAATTGAAAATGATCACACAAAAACTTCTGTTAAACTTAACAGAGAACATTGAAACCATTCTTTGTCTATGTTACGATGTCGTATATAAGACGTTCTTTTACATACCGAACACTTTCTGACCGACACTTCGCTCCAAATTTTTTTTACATATTTTAGGCATTATATTAGTGGACACGAAAATCAGGAATAGATTTGTTATCGAATATATCGAGAGATATCGAGGTGCGAAGGTCAAAGATTTTACGTTTTTTGGTGTTTTACGCTCATATTCAAATAGTTATATCTCCAGTAAATTTTAACTGAAAAATAATTTTTTATATCGTTTTAAAGCTAAAGAGATCAGCTTTCGTGAAAAGTTTTTGCCTTGGGCATTAAATGAAAAATTAATATTTTTTATGACAAATCAATTGTTTAAAGTTAACTTATAAAGCGAATACCATTCGATATGTAACTAAAAAAAAATCACTGAATTTCTCGTCAAATTTCCTTTAAAAAATTTTTTTTTCAGAGTGGTAGCCAAATACGGACTATCCCAAATAAATTAATTCTTCCGCACACCTCTGAAAATACTGCGCGCCGCTGCACTGTTGTCCCGAATCGAGTTTTGGTTCAAATATTGCTGGAGACCGCAAATCTGGTCGGAAATGAACAATTGTTTTTTGAAATAAAAGCTAACCAAAATGCCAATAAATCTTAGGAGCCCGAATTTCGAAAAAAGCTAAATTTTTTTATTATTTTAAGTTAAATGCCGAATAAATTTATTTTTTTTATATTTTTTTGTTCAAAAATTCAAAAATGGCTAGACAGCGCAAATCTTGTCAGAAATTAATAATTTTTTTTTATAATTAAAGCTTATCAAAATTCCAACAAATTTCCAGAGCCCGAATTTTGAAATAAAAATATGGTTTTTTGGAAAAAGCCAAACAAACATTATTTTTAATTAAAGCTTATCAAAATTCCAACAAATTTCCAGAGCCCGAATTTTGAAATAAAAATATGGTTTTTTGGAAAAAGCCAAACAAACATTATTTTTAAATATTTTTTGTTTCAAAAATTGCTTGAGACCGGACATTTTATCGGAAACGAACAATTTTCGTTTTTAACTGAAAGTTTATTTGGAGCGATTCAAATATGTGTCGGTCAGAAAGTGTTCGGTATGTAAAAGAACGTCTCATATGTACAATGTAAGTAACAAAAAAGTTATATCGAATCATGAGCACCGATGTATGAGAAATTAAAAAAAATGCAGATTAAGTGTGAGAATTTACTCTCATAAGTTTGTAAATTTCTCTATATCGTTGTAAATTACACAGTATGTGTAAATATACTCATTTTGTGTAAAATACTTTGAGTTTTCATCGAAACACATGAGTTGTGTATTTAAACTCATGTGGTAGTATTAATACAAATTAAATTATGTAATTTTACTATAATTAATATAGCGATTCCACACATCGCTGTTTCTATTTCTTAGAGTGTACTAAAAATTCTACTAATTTTTCTAAATTTTAATTAATATTTACAAGAATTTCGAGTTTCGATTTTTCCGTGTATTCCAAGGAATGGGAGTAAGAGTTTGACCTTATCAATTTCATGGCAATGGTGTTCAAAATGCATTTTCGACCTTTCTGCATCAATTGGTGAAATGTTTTTTTTTTTTTGGGAAATGGCCATTTGTATGTTTTTTCATGCCCTTAACCCATTCCTAGCCACTGTACCTGCTTGGGTACAGCACATTCAAATAGCTGTAAATTCAACCAGAAAAAAAATTTGCAAAGTTTATTTTGCTATTTTGTCATACATACTGTACTTTAAAAATCCAAATAAACAATGAAAGGAAAACGACTAAACTTTTTTTAATATTTTGCTTTGTTTTGATACTTCATCGTCGACTTAGCGTATTTTAAAAAAATCAGTGTTCATTAGTCGGAAGCGTTTTGCGTAAAAATAAGAAAAGTTTGCGCTTGATTTGCAAAGCAAAACACTTGAGTTTTCAAAGTTTTAAGTTGAATGAAAAAAATTACAAATAATTTAAAGAATGCTCATATATTCCGCCGTTGTCCCAGTTTGGGAACAGGCTCAAAAACCTATTGATTTAATTTTTTTTTTTATATATATTTTATAAGCATTTTATGTAATTTTCATAAAAACGAAATACACATAGTCGATGATTTTTGATTTTAAAAGGTCCTGGCTCTTAATGGGTTAAATAATCAAATTCCTCATTCAATTCCTGGAATTGATTCTATTTTTTTAATTCCAAATTTTGTTTCCTGTAATGAAATCTACAAAGACATCAGTCGTTTTGCCATGGATTTGTAAAAGTCGATTAAAAGTTGCAATCCCTTGGAATGGTATCAAAACTATCCAATCAAAATATTTGATTCCAAATTCCAATTCCATGGAATTGTGATTTTTTACGAGTTTGATTTCCAAAAGAATGATTCTGTCGGCTTAAGTCTGTTAAAGCATTTTAATTACAATTTCGATCGGTTTCGTCTTTCTTTCTTTAATTGGAATTTTTTCCCTGTATTATTGCTAAAAAATAATATTTTGATATTTTTTTCAGATACATCATCATAAAATGTTAGCGGTATTCATTTTTTTTATTATTGTGTATTTTTGATAAATTTGATATTTGTAGTAAATTGGATATCGTAACAAAAACAAAACACTTGCTTTTTTCAAATACTCTAAATATCAAAAATACAATGACAAACCCCTATTGTAACTTTTGTATAGTATTTGTGCATTTGTCAATCGAAGTTACCATAGTAAAATAAAGAAAACATGTCAATCGAAGTTACAATATCATAATTTCTCAAATACTTTTCAAATTATTCAGTAAAATAAAGAAAATTATTTTAGGACGCTCACAATCTGTAGTGAAAATTGTAAATATTTACAAAAAATACTAAAAGTACTACAGATCGTGAATACCGCTATTGTTTTTTTTATAGTAAGTAAGGTATAAAATCGGAAAGCTTAAGTTTTTTATCTGTTAGTGTGTTTTAATAATGTCTGCTTTTTTAATTCTATTTTGCTAAGTACTACGTATATACAGGACCGCATTTAGAAATCTGAGGAACTGAGGCCAATGTCAGTTGGGGACACCAAAAAGTTGTCATGTTATTATAAATTCAAAATATAATAGGTACAAAACTTAAGACACTTATATCATAACTATATTTGTAATTCTGTATATGTTACATTCACTGAATCTTAATCTACGCTAAAAAAACTTTGCGACATTTTTTTGCAAATGATATAATAAGATCGTCAAAATTTAAACTACGATGAAAGTCATATTCTGTACTAAGAATAATTAAATTGATTAATCGATCTTGGTCCATACTCGTCCGCAATCTGTTTTTGATGAATTTTGAGAAAGGTCTTTCTCCACCATCATTGAGAAATAAATACGTAGAGCTTTTCTGGATTGCAGAAAGTGGACTGCAGGAAAAATTTCACCGATTTATCATCCTTTTTAACATATCGCTCTGAGGACGCAACAAGGTGCTCTAGTTAATTTCCCGAATTTGAATCTAAGTCTGCAGGATAGCAATTCACCAGTACCTTAGCATTGTGCTGGATCTGGGAAGGAATGAAATTCCCCTTAATTCAACTAAGAAACCAAATCGTTGATACACGATTTCATACCCTGCGATACGTTCATATAACGACGTGATAAGCTGGTCAACTACAGGGAGAAAAGATGCTGTTCGAAATTGTTCTCTTGGCGTCAATTGAACAGCAGGTGTTCTTCCATAATCGACGGGCCTTTGCCGCACATTTATTGATCGATCACGAATACATTCATGGCCCCGCTGGCCCAAAGGAAAATGCGGCCCTGGCTAGATATAAAAAAGTTCCTCAGTTTCCAAAAGTATGTTTTGCACAATTTTAAATATGTAAATGTCTCTTGTGAGGCCCTTGAACCCCACAAAGTTCCAAAAAGATCAAATTATGAGTTTCACTTGTTTGAAATTGCTCTGTTATATGTAGGATAACTGTACTAACACTTTCTTTTTAACACTCACTTATTAGCACACGCCTAACTTTGATCAGTGTTTCAACTACTGACTAAACAAAAACCAGGTAAATAACCACTGGCCTGCGTTGTATAACATTTAACAAACAGCCAAATATTTCTGCTGCGCCCGAACGATGTTTGACTAGTAGCTACCACGTTATGTTAGATGCTCTGTCAACAACGGCAACCAAATTGCACGCAAAATTAAATTATATGGCTTTAAATATACATACATATCTAAATTAAAAATAACATCGATTTGGTTGAGAATATAGACACCAAATTTTAATCGATCAAAACATTATAGCAAACGCAAACTATTACATGTTAGCTCTTTCTTATTAATCAAAAAATGATAGTGGTGTCTTACGCCTTAATCAGAGTTAGAGTTAATCAGTCGCTCAGCAACTCATTAGTCTTTCTTTATAAACAAAGCTGTAAGACATTGCTACATAAAATTTATCTACGTAAGGTCAATATACGACATACCAGTCAACGTTCGGTATAATGAAGTTTCAATTTCGTATTCAAGTGGTTGTGAATCATAACTTTTATAATCGTATGCCGACATTTTTATTCCGTTAAATTATTTTTCCATCCTTAGCACATTTCACATTATCGTACTGCGTTGCACAGTAAAACCATCGCAAACACTGAAACAAGAACACTAACAGTTTATTTTGATAAATTTTCCTGGATACAATTATCTTAAATTCATATTCATACATACCTTTGTACATATCTTCATATACGGAATACATAAATATATGTATGTGTGTATGTATGTTTGTGTTTGATCTTTGTCCCTTGAGAACTACAACCCCATTTACGCTTGCACCAATCAAACCACTTGGTACACACACATACAAAATGTAAATGTAAATCAACTAAAATAAAACACACCCCTTTTCGTTCAAAAATAACGTAATGGTAACTTATTGCGTTATACAACATATGAGGCGTACTTTGTCAAAACGAAATAAGTCGTACCCTGAGATCTGCGATTTTGTTGTTATATTTTATTTTTGGCCTATAGTATTTTGCTGGGTGCTGATGATCAGGGATGTTGCGAATATTCGCATCCGCAATTGCGGAGCTTCCGCATTGATTGTTTGGGCGTTTTTTAAAGGTAAAAGATGCCGTAAGTTTTTACATCAATGAGTGAGATTAACCCCATTTTGCCAGAAAAGTGGAAAATCATCGAAAGTTGTATTGAATTATTGAAACCTTTTGAGGAAGCCATATGGGAGCTAAGCAGTTCACAGGCACTTATTTCATCTGTAATTCCAATAATTCAAATGCTTGAAAAAAAATGTTGAAGACTATTTGGCAAGATCACACAATTTTGATCCAATTCGAAAGGCTGTCACGACTCTGAAATGTGAACTTACAACAAAATTTTCCAATTTGGTGGAAAACAATTTATATGTCATCGTCACTTAACTGGACCCGCACTAGGAAATATCAAGGAATACACTTTGAAGATGAGAAATATTAAGAATGGCGTTTCCGGTTCTCCTAATGTCGAAGGGACTAAAAGAATGAGAATGACAAGATTCCTCAGAAAATGGTATAGAACAGTTAGGGCAAGGGACATCTGATATAGTCAAAAAGCCATGCTAAAAAAGCGAGCTGGCTATGATATTAGAATCATCAAGTGAAGATGAGAGTGAAGAAATACCAAAAAATGATGGTGCTGAAGTTATACTCAAAAAGGAATTGATTGCTTGCGGCATTAAAAAAAGGGCTGAAAATCATCTTAAATGGTGGACCGTTCAATCGAAAAGAGTCAAAACTGCTATCATCAATAGCAATAGATTTTTATCGATACCACCAGGTAGTGTTCCTAGCAAACAACTGTTTAGTAGTGCGGGTATAATTTACGAATCTCTGGATAATAAGCTTATTATATTTATTAAATATAATGCTACAATTTTTAACTTTTCGTACTAAATATAAATTATCAAAATTTACTTCATTTATTTAAATTCTGCACCCACATAATATAGTCCATATAGAAAAATTTTTTATAAAATTAGAAAAAATCTTAAGATCCGCATCCGCGGATGTGAACCTTCAAAAATAGGCATCCGTAACATCCCTGCTGATGATGATTATGATGCTATAAGTCATAGCTCTACGATAAACTTAATAATTTGTGGGTTTTTGAACAAAACATGTTTTTAATGTATTCATCTTGTCAATCGTAAGAGATACTTTGAGTTAAGTTTGGAAATCGCCCAAGATCCACAGTTTGATACCTTCAATTTTTTGTCTTAAATTGCGCCTGAAAGCTGCTGTGATTTAAGTGTCCGCGCTAATGGCTCACCTCATCTGGTCGGGTAGATGTCTGAAGCAGCAGTTATTTATATATTTTCACGCTAATGACTAGATCAACTGAAATGATTAAATGTTATTTGTTTCAAGAAATCGTAAAATTCTTTTTTTAGTTATGCTACCAACGATTTCTGAGAGATGATAAGTTTATTAGTTTTAACCTTTGTTCATATGGTGGTAAATAAAATGTTGGATCCCAAGCGAAACTACGGAGGCAAAAAAGCAAGAATTGTTTTTGTACTGATAATGGCATCTATGTAGCATTGACACCGATGGCACTAAACCACTGACGCATATTCCAAAATAGTTCTAACTAAACACGAAAACAATGTTTTAGTGATATATGGATCACGAAACTATTTGGACCAACGCTTTATAAAGCCAAGAACGCTGTTAGCCTTATTGGTCATTCGGTCAATATGTATATATTAAACTTAAGCTTTGTATCCGTTGTTACGCCTAAGTACTCAAAAGAGTTTAGAGTCTCGAGGACATAGTTCTCAATTTTATATGTACTCAATAATGGGATTTTCCGTGTAAAAGATATATGCTTGCATTTACTTAAGTTAAGATTTATGCAATTGACATTGCACCAGTCAAAAATATTATTGATGTCATACTGAAGATATGATGACTCAAATGCATATTTAAGTGGATAAAAAAGCTTGACGTCATCAGCGTACATTAAAATATTACAATACTTTAAAACTGTGGGCAAATCGTTAATAAAAACTGTAAAGAGCAAAGGTCCAATGTGACTTCCTTGAGGAACACCAGAAGTAACAATACAATTTTTAGATTCGGAGTTATTAAAACTAACAGATTGGCTTCTGTTTGAAAGATATGACTGAATCCAATTAAACAAATTTATGGGAAAACCAGTTAGAGAAAGCTTTAGTAACAAGAGTTTATGATTAACTATATCAAAAGCTTTACTAAAATCAGTGTAGATTACATCAGTTTGGGAACCATTTGCAAATTGGTTTGTAGTCATATTCGTAAATTCAATTAAATTAGTTACCGTAGATTTTCCTGGTAAAAAACCATGCTGATGCGGTGAACTTATAGGGTTAACGTTGTGTGCAATTTGTGGAGTAATAATACTTTCGAACATTTTTGGCAATGCACTTAGCTTTGCTATCCCACGGTAGTTACTTGCTAAAGATTTACTTCCCGACTTATGCAAAGGAATTATATATGAAGATTTCCAGGTGCAAGTGAAATATCCAAGCAGTAAGAAATACTTAAAAAGCAAATACACTGGGAAAGAAATTTCATTGCGTCAATTTTTGAAAATATAGAAGGAAATACCATCTGGACCAGCTTTAAATGACGATTTTATGTCTTTAAGGCTTTTTTGCACTTTACCAAGACTTATAGTGGGCTGACTAACTTGACATGATGTTACCTTAAATGTATAATATAAATCATTATACGACTTGGAAGAATATGTAGACTTAAAAAATTCTGCAAACAGAGCGCAAGTCATATCATCATTATTAGACACAATGTCATGGTATTTCATGTTAGAGGGGAAAAAGCAACATTTTCGTTTAACATTAATGAATGTTGTTTATTCAGATGTTGGTATTTATATCTGTGTAATTGATAAAATCAGTTATATTTGAGGAAGTTTTATATTTTTTATAAAATTTGGCTTTTTGATTTCGGATTTTTCTTATTTCAGGAGTAAACCAGCAAGGGCCAGACATAGTCTTATATGAATGGCTGGGTACAGATGATTCAAAACACTCGTGAATAAATTTATTGAAAGCAAACACTGCAATATCAAGATTATTTGAAGTTAAATTATTTTTGTGACAATATAGATTCCCAGTTTACTCTTGATAATTGATCTTTAAGCAAAGTAAAGTTTGTTGTTTTGAAATTAAAAACTTTGCGTATTTCGGGAGAATGCTCCTTAGTTTTTTTGAATGGTACATCAAGTATAATTTCTATGGCTGGATGATGTAGATGTTCAGGCAACACAAGGAGTTGACCTTGATAGCTGGATGATATCAGTATCATCAAAAAAGATAAAATCAATAATTCGAGAGTAATGATTTACCACATGGTTCAATTGGTAAAGACCAAGCGTAGATATATTATTTAAAAACTCACTGTGTAACAAATTATCAGATCTAGGGAACCATTTAGTTGGTTCTTGAGAGCAGCAACTCCAAGAAACGTTAGGCAAGTTAAAGTCGGCAGTGACTAAAAGACGTTCATTAGATTCAAGTTTGGAATAGATTGTATTTATAGCTAGCAAGTGGGCATTATAAATTTCAATGGCCGATTGAGGTGGTATGTATATAAGAACATGTAACAAATAAGGTAAGAAGCTCAAACTTTACAAGAATGCAACAAAACTCAATATTCATTGCTTCTGTGAGGATAATTTCCTCAGAAAAGAGTAAATCGTACAGCAATGAGAACACCTTCACCTTTAGTTGTAATATTTGAGATTCTAGTTCTATCTTTACGATAAATAGTATAATTACTTGCCAGTATTTCAGAATTCAGTGTAGTAGACTTTAACCAAGTTTCTGTAAAACAGAGCAAATGGTAGTCCAAATCATGACTAATTAAGAAAAGGTTACACATTTTTGAATTAAGGCTGCGGACATTCTGATAAAAAATGTTGAACTGTTTAATCGAACTTAGCTTTTTGATTGGCGTTATGGGAAGGTAACTTTGCCAGCGCTGACGCATTAGGTTTAGGCCGAGAAGTGATTAACTACTTTTTCGAAAACATGCGAAGGCAAAGTTATTTTAAATGAAGAAGTATAGCTTGCATACGAGAAGTTAAATTTATATACAGTTATATACCTATATAAGTTACTTGACTTAAGCTGAGAGTTTATATGAAAGAGCATATCTTCCACAGTTGTGTCAGCAGCAAATTTTCAAGCAAAAATGGATTTCATCGGAGCCAGCGCTACAAGTTTTTTAGGCCCAATTGAATTAGACGATGCACTAGTTATAGTGGCCGTCGTAGCCGTAGTAGTAGTAATAGTAGCAGTTTTAGAAACTCTTGAAACATTGTAATCTGCAGAAGTAGCAGCTACAGATGCATAAGTTACAGGAGGATGTTCCAAATTAGCGTTATTCGGTGCCTCCTTTTCACTTAAGTTGGTTGAAATTATGGGATTTAGAACAGGAGCATCTATTGGGATGGGACTTAAAATATTAATAAGGTTAAGAGAAGGTGGTTGAGGGTTAGCAGATACAAGATTTGGAACAGGATTTATAGATAGGGCTAGAGATCCTTGAGATGGTAAATTTGAAGCTAATTTTTTGTCACTTCGAAGATTGCGCTTACGTATAGGTGAAACACATGGTTTAATTATATAAGGTTGGAGCGGCTCTAAATTGTGCCTCTTTCGCTATTATTTACTTCTTCTTGAATTATCAAAGTCGAGCACAACAAAACGTGATAATTTGGTTAAGAAGAAAAAAAAAAAACATTATGTGTTGGACAAAGATTATTATCTTATATTTAGCGAGTGATTTTTTCTTTAAAATTATTATTTTACGGTATAACTATGCCATATTTTTGTGAATTATGCCGCGTGTTCCTACGAATGAAGGAAAGCGTCGACTGTGGATCGAAAGCTGCGGCAAGGACTTGAAAGGATCGTTTGCCAAAAGCACTTCGACCAAGTTGATTTTATCAATCCTCCTAGAAGTAAAAAGTGCAGACTGACGCCATCAGCAATACCAAAACGATTTTTAAATCATTGCTCAAAATTTCCTCATAGCAGTGCAGTTTTTGGTAAAGTTTGTTTTTTTAATTTTTGAAGCAATTTTGTGCAACATCATTTGATGTCTTAGCTTGGATCAATACTCTCTCGACTTTATTACATCTTGCGTGTCTCAGATGGGTGGGCTCTGGATGAATTCAAAGCTCAAGGTTATTCCTCGGAAGGACATTCCGAAGCCACCTCGGGCAAGAATTTTCATCCCTCTGCCCATAGTTGAAAAGGAGAAAATCCTGAGATTGCTCCAATTTCAAAACCCCGAGTTAGCGACGGAGGAGTTGCGAATAATTCGGGCTGAGAAAAAGCGAGAGAGTGGCCAGAGTTTCATTATTGAAACTGGACTGGAAGATATGAAGTTTATTAAGAGTAGGGGCAATAAGTTGACTTTCACTGCTGGAGTGGTTTTTTGCAAGTTCTTGGACGACGATGATGTAGAAAAAGAACCTACTCCTCTTATAATTGATAAAGACGCTCCCACCACTAAAACCGTGGATGAGACTTGTCCAAATCAACCTCTAGCATTGTAAGGCAGCCTCTGCCTCTCTTTTAGCGTTTCTTGCCCATGGAACGCCTTGATGTCGCTTTAATTCAGGAACCATGGATTTCTGAAGATAGAATTCGTGGTCTTAACCATAGCGACTTCAAAATTTTTCAAAATCCACCTACAAGTCATGGCAGGGCTAGAGCTTGCATCTTGGCTCGTAAGGACATAAATATTTCTCTTTTGCCTCACCTATGCACACTGGTCGAAAATGCTAAAATTTTGGCATAAATTAGACAAACGTAGTTATAGAGTTTTAATTTGGCACATTTAGTAGTAATTTCATATACATATAAGAATAAAACAAAATTTTGTAACGATCTGACCACGCCAACCTTCACCTCCCATATAACCCAATTTGAGAAACGTAGCTATAGAGTTCTTATTTGGCACACTTAGTAGTAATGTCATATATAAGAATAAAACAAAATTTTGGAAAGATCTGACCACGCCTACCTTAACCGCCCATATAACCCAGTATTAAGCAACGTAGTTATAGAGTTCTAATAGGACACATTTAGTAGTAATGTCATATTTAAGAACAAAAAAAAATTTCAGGAAGGTCTGATCACGCCTACCTTAACCGCCCATATAACCTAATATTGAGAAACGTTGTTATGGAGTTATAATTTGTCACATTTATATTAATGTCATATTTAAGAACAAAAAAACAATTCAGAAAGATCTGACCACGCCCACCTTAACCGCCTATATAACCCAATATTGGGAACTGCCTCATTTTGTATACAAAGATTGATTTCTCTTAACTTGTAAGTAAAATCCTGTACAAGTATGCAAGATTTATACTCTCCTAAAATATATGGCTATATATGATCAAAATCGGACTACATCTTAAAGTAA
Source organism: Meiosimyza platycephala (assembly GCA_963662105.1). Classification (NCBI taxonomy): domain Eukaryota; kingdom Metazoa; phylum Arthropoda; class Insecta; order Diptera; family Lauxaniidae; genus Meiosimyza; species Meiosimyza platycephala. The sequence goes on along the minus strand of OY759210.1, from coordinate 64,074,277 downwards.
ATGATTTCAAGAAATTAAAAATTGTTTATTCAAAGACGTTTATAAATGTCATTTAACTATTTTCAACTTCTAATTCAAATGAAAATGGATTTATATATTCTCAATCCGAATCGGATTCGAAGTCTTCCGTAATAAATTTTTTTCTATATCGGACACAAAAGTCGGTGGTTCTAAAGGAGCCAACACGTCTATCTGCAATTTCTTTTTATATTGATTTGACCAGTTTTGATGTTCTTTTTTAAATATCTATTACATTTTTGCAAATACTTATTAATATAAGTGGTAAAATTACTAATTTTTTTGCTTATTTGTTGTTTTGTAGTTGTATTAAGATTTTTATTCCTTTTTTGGACGATCTAATCTGAATTGGCAATAGTTTTACGTCCACCCTCAATCCATGTTTCAAATATATCAGCATGATTGAATTTCAGGTTAACTGGAACAATTAAAAATTTTGCGGAAATGAGCAAAAATGAGCAAAATTCATTTGAGCATTCATTCAATACATTTTAATGTACAAAACTGCATTATTAGTTGCGAGAAGGGGCGAGTAGCTCACCACTTTTACTCCACAAAACACGAAGCATTTAGGTTAGGGTCGTCTTCAAAACAACACAACAGTAACACATAAAAACAATGGCACAGCACATTAAAATATAAACTTGGGCTTATCTCCTGTATTCTACATACCTTGTGCCATATTTTCCATGGTAAAAATTTATTGTGCTGAATAATTAGAATTACCAATTTTCTTAATTAAAAGTATACGTCGGCAACAAAAAAAAATTAAATTTTCGTTTGAAAAATAGTTAGCTTTCAAAGCTATCAAAAAAGAACAGCGTTGCTTCATAAAATTTTTGAACATTGGATTTGGGTGCTTAATTTTATATTCTATTATGGCAATCAAGCTAATTTTCTTAAATCCATAGTTTTTTTTTGTATCTATGCCAAATACTGACGTTCTAGTTGTAATTCGCGCTGATGATGGCCGATGTAGGCCATTTCTTTTGGCGTCTGCTTATCTTCCACATGGATCTCCAGCAGCCACTGCAGAAGTTGTAGCAGCTTATAACTGGGCTGTCTCGCGTGGATTGGATTTAGCGATAGCTGCTGATGCCAATTCAAATCATACACAATGGGGCAGTACGGTTATAAATGTCCGTGGTGAGTCTCTTTTTTATTTTATTATTAATTCTTCTCTTTTAATTTTCAATAAAGGAAACGAACCAACTTTTGTAACTCGTACAAGATCTGAAGTTTTGGATATTACTTTAATCACAGAGTTTAATGCACTGAAAGTTAATAACTGGCTCGTTTCTGATAATGCCACTTTATCTGATCACAGGTACATTACTTTTTCTATTTGTCGATTTAAAATCGAAGAAGTTAAATTTCGAATCCTTTGAAAACAAAGTGGTCGAAATTTGCTCATTTTCTTGCTAAGGACCTAGCTCCTCCGAAAATGGTGAAGCTGGAAAGCTCAGAGCAAATTAACAGGGTTGTGAACGACCTTACAACAAAATTATGTTCAGCTTTTGAAAAGTCTTGCCCACTACGTAGAACCTCAAAAAAAAAGTTACCACCCTGGTGAAATGAAAGTGTTCAAATAAGTCATACCACTGCAAGAATGCTGTTTAACGTTGCACGGAAAAGCGGCTCTGCAGTGGACTGGACAGTAGGGTGTTTCATTTTTTTTAAAGGTTCTTCAAATTCAAACCTTAAACCGAAATTCGATTTATTATAAAAAAAAAAGTAATTCATGAATTTTTTCAGATTTTTTTGAGGTCATTTACCACTCGCCAATCGCAATTTTAATAAAAAAACTCGCATAATACATTTTTTCTTTTATAATTTTTTTTCATGACTTCTAAATTAAATTTTTTCTCGTCTTAATATTAAAAAATAATAATATCTTTGGGTTAGGTATCGAAAAAAAAGTTTTTACCTGTCTTCTAAGTGTGAAAATTGGAAGAAATGGACAAAAAATTGCTTAATATTTTTAAGTAAAAAAGCGAAAAAAGAAAAAATTAGACAATTTTTTGTCCATTTCTTCCAATTTTCACACTTAGAAGACAGGTAAAAACCTTTTTTTCGATGCCTAACCCAAAGATATTACTATTTTTTAATATTAAGACGAGAAAAAATTTAGTTTAGAAGCCATGAAAAAAAATTATTAAGTTTTTTTTATTAAAATGGCGATTGGCGAGTGGTAAATGACCTCAAAAAAATCTGAAAAAATTCATGAATTACTTTTTATTTATAATAAATCGAGTTTCGGTTTAAGGTTTGAATTTGGAGAACCTTTGAAAAAAAGTGAAACACCCTACTGGACAGTTTACAGATTGCATTTAAGACTTTTTAAGAAAACTGTTCGAATTGCGAAACGTACATCCTGGCGTGACCTATGCAATTCAATAGAGAGCATCAACCAATCGGGAAGGCTCAGGAAAATTCTTACTACAGAATCATTACCATTAAGCTGCCTGAAATGTCCAAATGGGTTATGGTCCCCGAAAGACACACTAAATTTGCTTTTTGATGTACATTTTCCAGGAAACTCATCAGGTTTTCAAAATTTCCCTAGTACTTCGATAAACGTTAATGAGATCGAAAACTGGAATTTAGCATTAACTATTGTATCTGACGAAAAAGTGAGATTAGCTATTAGTTCTTTTGCACCTTATAAATCTCCAGGGCTCGATTGTGTCATTCCAAAAATGATTCAAGAAGCCCCTAGCATCCTTCTGAGTTGGTTGAAGGTTATTTATAGGAGCTATTTACGCTTCCTGCCCTTAGAATGGAAAAAAGTGAAAGTCTTTTTTATTCCAAAAGCAGGAAAATCTAGCCATGTAACAGCAAATGATTTTAGACCTATCAGTTTATCTTCATTTCTGTTAAAAACTTTTGAGAGATTATTGGATTATCATTTGCGCGATAAGACAGCAGCTTATGGATTATCTAATGATCAGCATGCATATATGAAGGGGAAATCAACAGAAACAGCTTTGCATGATGCTGTGACTGTTATCGAAAAATCTCTTTTCCATAAGGAGTTTACACTTGGCGCCTTTATTGATATAGAAGGAGCTTTCAACAATATTCTTCCTAGCGTTATGATTGCGGCCCTAAACCGCATTGGCACGGAAGAATATGTTCAATTAATTGTTAAAAACATGCTTCTGAACAGGACGATTTCGTCAAAACTAGGAAGTAGCTCGCTCATTAGATCTGTATCAGTGGGTACACCACAGGGTGGTGTTTTATTACCATTACTTTGGATTCTTGTTGTAGATGATTTGCTGCGAATCATTAGTCGACAAGGTGTGAAAGTGGTAGCGTACGCTGATGATCTTCTTTTGCTTGTGTCTGGTAAAGTCTTAAATATTTTAAGTGATATTATGTCCCAAGCTTTTAAAAACATAAAATTATGGACCACAAAATGTGAACTTAGCATTAACGCCCTGAAAACGGATTGTATCGTCTTTACAAATAAGAACAATGTACCAAGTTTTAAGCTTCCAGTTCTTAACAACATTTGTTTGTTACCTCGAGAGAGTGCCAAATATTTAGGCGTAATACTTGACAGAAAATTGTCTTGGAGGCTAAACATAGAGGAAAGAGCACGAAAAGCATTTGTTGCTTTTTATACGTGTAAGAGGATGTTTAACAAATCTTGGGGCCTTAAGCCAAAAATATTTCTGTGGGTGTATAAAGCCATCATCAGACCAATTCTGACATATGGAATTCTCTTATGATGGAAGGCTTTAGACAAGCAAACTTATTTGGCAATCTTACAAAAATTCAAAGAATGGCAGCTATTGGAGTAAGCGGAGCAGTAAAAACTACTCCTTCTGCTGCTCTCGACACTTTGCTCTATTTAGAGCCTCTTGACATTTTCAGTAAAAGGACTGCAGCAAAAAGTGCTATTAGACTGAGGGAATCTGGTTTTTGGAAATCGAATACCTTCGGCCATGGTAGTATTCTCGCTCAATTTCCTGGCTGTGACATTCAAAGTGGGACTGATTATATCACCCCCACTCTTACGTTCTCAACCAACTTTCAAGTGAAAATACCTGAAAGGAAGGGTTGGACTCCTATTTCGAATTCCAAAGAAATATATACTGACGGTTCGAAAATGGATTCTGGTACGGGGGCTGGAATTTTTTCTTGTGACTTAAGCATCAGTGAATCTTTTGCTTTACCCTGTTACTGTAGTGTATTTCAAGCGGAAATTTTTGCTGTCTGGAAGGCATGCCAAATTATTGAATCAAAAATTTTTGAGCGTAGTGACAGTTTTGTTATATACGTCGATAGCCCAGCAGCCATTAAGGCCGTTGGCTCTAATATTATCAAATCTCTCTTGGTCCTAGATTGCAAGAAATCACTATGTGAAATAGGCGGAAAATGCAACTTAACCGTTTTTTGGGTGCCTGGACATAGCGACTTCATTGGCAACGAAACTGCAGATGAGCTTGCTAGGAAAGGCTTTAAAATTGACATTATTTCTGAACCTAACATTATGAAACCACTAGCCTTTATTAGGGCCAAAATTGATTCAAAATGTATAAATTGGGCTAACACGAGATGGTCTAACCTGACAACATGTTGTAAGTCGAGGGCAATCTGGCCTTTTTATGATGCTAATAGAACGCGAAAAGTGATCTCATTAGACAAACAAACCCTGAGAATCTTTGTAGGTGTTATTACAGGACACTATTTTATAGGCAAGCATTCCTCAAGACTAGGGCTTTCTGACGTAGGGGATCTTTGTAGAAGCTGTAAAGATCCTGACGTCGAAGAGTCTGTCTTTCATTATCTTTGTGAATGCCCAGCGCTGACAAATCGGCGCTATAAGGTATTCGGATTCCACTTCTTTGACTCTCTTGAAGACATCGCTTAAAAGTGTCCAAAATCCATTTTGAAGTTTATAAAAATTTCGAAATGGTTTGAATAGGTTGAAAACGAAGTTATAAACAGGGTAAAGAATGGGCCCAACTGCGGCCTAAGTTATGATGACAATTGTCATCTCCCGTGCTAACCTAACCTAACCTAGGTTTCACAAGTGCCTGCCGATTGACCCAACTGCTTAAAATGAACGGGGAGTAGTGTATCAGATAAGGCTTATCCAATTTCATCAACAATTTTTTTTAGCTTTAACAAAAACCCATCAAACACTCCAAAATACATCTATATCTTCCTGCGCAGAATTGGCTGCATCATTTGCAAATTTGCCTGCATCACCTACTAAACAAAAGTCCTTTTCAGGGCCACAAATATTTTAAAACCAAAGACATTAAAAAGTTATTTAATAGCTAAATAGAAACATGATTTAATTATATCGTAGTTAAATGAAGTTGAAGTTTTTTTTTTATTTGTCCTTAAAATTGGATCTTAAAATTTTTTTCGTATTTTATAGTACAAAAATATTTATTCTCATGGAATTTAGTTTAGGATCAAAATAGCGTAATAGTTAATTACGTTACGAGCTTAAATATTTACAAATTGTAACAAATCAGCAGCCACTCGGTCAGCCTTTTCATTCTGCTGCAGCACATAAAAAAAAGCGTCAACGTTATGAGTTTTCTTTGCTCTATCGGTTTGATTAAAAATACATTTATTGTTAACAATAAGAGCACGTTTTGAAGCTATAAGGTTTAGTTATAAGCCAAACAGTGCAGGTACTGTGTCCAATAGATAGGATAAAATGTGCTCACTGCAGCCACCCTATTATTGGAAAGGAAAGATAAATGAGCTCAAACTTTGAAATCACACTAGTAAAATACCGCAGCGGCCGATGCAGCGCATTTCCATGATTGATATCTGAATACTGAGCTTCGATTGTGCAACTATGTTTTTAATTGAAATTTTTTATTCAAATAAAATAGAATAAGCATTTGCTTAGCAAAATCTGCGCAAAGCTGCTACACTCAACTCCAATCCACTTCCATTTTTTTCATTCCAGAATTTGTTTATTTCTTTTAACGCAAATCGATTATTAGATTTTACCTGAAGTTACTTATATTGAACCTTTATTTACTTATAAAAATATAATGGCGATGTTCTTTGTGTAAGTTTATGGAATTAGGTTTCTTATTTTTGTTTGTTTTGATTATGCTGTTAACAAGCTGAGATGAATTCTTCTATGATCTCCCAAGGTTGCAATTACAAATTTTGACAATATGCTCCAACCTTATATCATTAAACCATGGGTGAAACATATGTTTCATCCAAATATCTAAAAGAATTGAAGAATTTTTCATGTTTAGAAAACTATTTCTGAACAGATTCAAGCTCATTCGATACCTCTAGAAAAGCTTTCACTGATTGTCGTACCAGCTTGTATATGTTTGAGTCAATCTGGCGGCATTCCTCACATGACCATCTTAGACCATGTCTCTTTTCGAAATCATCGACAGCCCTTGGACTCAGCTGTGCACATTTCATGTGAACAACGGAGTCACACATCCAACAGCAGAAGGAGCGCTCAGTCGCAGCTCTTGAAGGGCATTTCGAGAATGTACAGCTACGTAAAATTTCAAAATACTCAAAAGATACAAAAAATTTAAGTAAATTAATTTAGAGTTTAAAAAAGAAAATTTAAAAACTTAAATGAGTTACGAAAAGTTGGTAACCCTTAATTCTTTAGTACAGTATGTATTGTAATCCAAAAATTTCTAGTGAGGTACAAGTACAGTACTAATAAAAATTTCTCAGCAGAGGCACAAACCAAAAAATTAAAATAGTGCAAAAGAGATAATAAATGTTTACTGCAAACACAACAAACAATTCCAAAGGTTATTTGCTTTGTTTGCAGAGTGCCTATAAAGAATTTTAAAACACTATTAAAAACAATATGTTCAGCAAAATTCATTGCACTTCACAATTTTCTGGTCAAATTATCACTGTTTCACAAAGTAACACTGTTGATTAATTTATTTGAAATGTCCAAATAGGAAAAATTATAGATTTCACTCAGGAAAAAAAACAAGCGGACAGTATGAAAACAGAGTTGCCTTTGAAGGCCCTCTGAGTATTCAGAAGAATTTTTTCCGCTGAAATTAACATATGTTTGTGTATCCAATATTTCTTTGCACATTTTGTAAGAAAGGTGTGTATGTGAGTTTTCCAGAACGCTCTGTAGTAAATCGATTTCGTTTTTTGTCGTAAATCCATGCAAATTTACTAAATGACCTTTCTACAGCCGCTGATGTTGTTGGCGCCGATAGTATTCGAATGGCGACTTGAGTCAGTTTACTTTCTGGTGGATATGTCTTCCTCCATAATAACGGATGCATTTGTTTGGCCGCTTTCCATATGAAATGGCGTCACCAAAGTCCTTCACGACTTTGATATTTTCCCAACTCCACCATTACATCACATTCTTCCAATCCTATATTTATGGCTGTATCACAGAGAAATTCATTTGCGTCCATAGATTCATTTGCAGACAAGTCGCATCCAAGTTTGGATCAAGCTTTCTTGCTGCTAAAGTTAATTGGCTTCACAAGCACATCTGGCGTGGTGGTTCTTCTGGATGGAGTGTGCTACTATGCAACTTGGCTTCCAATAGTGCTAGGGCGACACTTTCAGCTTTTCAATTTTTAGCGCTACGAAGACCACTCAATTTGACATTTACAATACCCAGGAAACAATACCATGATGATACCGTAATACGTTGTGCACACTTTGCGTGCATACCTTATGATCAAAAAAGAACCGAAATTTTCATTTTAAAATTCCCGCGCTTGTCCAATCGGTAAACTTTTATTCTCTCAACGTTGGCAACACTATTATACACATTCTGTCAAATTTGGACGCATATCGTACGTTTAGTTTTTGTTTGCCGTCTATACAAAGAAGTTGAAAAATTTTCGTGTGGCGATTTTTATAATGGATGAAAATTTAGAACAACGTGCCTGCATCAAATTTTGTGTTGCAAATGGATTTAAGTGTTTCGAAACGTTGAAAATGTTAGAAAAGGCCTTTGGTGAATTATTTCTAGGAAAAACGCAGGCATACAAGTGGTATAAACGGTTCAAAGGTGGTCGTACAAGCTTGGATCATGATGAGATCCCTGGCCGCCCAACGACATTTGTTACTGAAGAAAACATTGAATCGGCGAAGCAAATCGTGTTGCAAAATCGTTCTGTACCGATTAGAGAGATTGCTGTGTTGTTGGGCATCTCTTATGGATCAGCCGAACACATTTTAACTGATGTTTTGAGTTTGAAACGCGTCGCTTCTCGGCTGGTGCCAAAAAAGCTGAATTTCATTCAAACACAGCGTCGTTGTGTCGCAGTTTTTGGCCAAAAACTCAACCAATATCATCAACCAAGCACCGTACTCTCCAGATATGGCCCCGTGTGACTTTTTCCTCTTCCCCAGACTCAAATTGCCATTGCGGGGAACGCGTTTTGAGACCATAGAGGCCATAAAAGAGAATTCGCTGCGTGAACTAAAGGCCATACCTTCGGCGGCCTATAAAACTTGTTTGGAAAATTGGATCAAGCGTTGGGATGCATGTATTGCCGCAGGAGGAGAGTACTTTGAAGGCGATAATAAAGAAAATTATTAAAAATTTAAATTTTGCATTTTTTAATAAAATTCCGGTTCTTTTTTGATCATAAGGTACATATGAAATGATGCTATAAAATCGATCGGTTGATGACGGAATTGTTTTTTTGGAACTTTTTTGCCCTTTTTTCCGAATTTCAATTGAAAAAAAAAACTGACTATAAACTCAATAGGGCAAAACATAAAAAGCATACATACATCCAATGATTTAATTTAAGAGTACGTGTGCTTATGACGTAACGCACATAACATGAAGTTGAAAAATTTCAACTTTTTAAAGGCATCAAGGCATTGGCAGATAGAAAACATTTTTCGTTAGAGAATCGTATGGGAAAAGAGAGTGACAAAATTTAATGCATACTTTCATGCATGCTTTGCAAAGCATATAACCACATAGTATGGAAGGACGGGAGCTAGCAGCGCTTCTAGAAGACCTTCCTTGGGAAGTATCACACCTTCCCACCTCCTTTCAAACCTATTTTCTTTTCTACATGAAATGTTCTGATAAAAAAACAGCACTTCCTAAGAAGGCCTTCTAAAACCGCTTGCCGTAGCAGGGCTCACAGAAGTACTTGGAAAAATTAATTTTAAGTCGTCAGACTCTGAGATAATTGTTTTTTATCTACGTCACCTCACTTACATTAATGTTTTGTTTTATTGTTTATTTTTTGTAACGTTTTCTTAATTTATAATTTGGCATTGAATACACAACATTCTTGCACCTCAACCAGGCCTGTGCGCACGGGAGGATTTTGGGGGCTCTAACCCCCCATTGTAAATTTTTTTGACAATATGTTCTTACTTAAATGAAAAACCAAAAAGAATTGCGCCTCTTACAAAAAATTAAATATTTTATGAAAATAAAAAAACACATATGTACACAAGTATGTATAGAAAATGGTATAACAAATGGTGCAATTAAAAATTTACATATGTACATATGCATATGGACAAATCCGTAAGGTTGTTTGTTCGTGCCACGGGCTGCATCGGCGCATTGGTTGGGTCCGTGCGCGCTGACCCTTACAACGTCAGTGCGTGCGGGCCCTAAGTGCGGTGGTGACAAGTTGGTGGTACCAACATGAAAATACACTTTTTCATGTCATTCCGCGTTACTTCTTAAAAAGCAGCAGCAGCAACGAGTTTGATTTGTTATATCTTAAAAACTATTACTAAAAAATAACTCTAAATAACTTAAAACTAGTATTAAAGTTAAATAAAATAAAGTTAAAGTAAAGTTTGTGAAACGTATTAAAACCGAAAATTGGAGTTTTTCTTTGGGACCAAGGAGACAGCTGTAAGCAGCAGAATTTGGTGCCATCAGTCAGCATAAGGTGTTCCGCTACATTTCCGGAAGCGGAAAAATATTTGAAGAAAGGTGTTATCTTGGCGCTTCAAGGTACATAATTTGGTCCTTCGAGCCTCTTGGCCCAGCGATCCTTATTTATTTCAACTTCATCTATACCCGTCTTGACTCAGGTGTGTAATATACATTAAACTTATTAAGTCCTACATACATAATTTGGTAACGTAAAAATACAAAGTGCATCAAATTTTGTCTCAAAAAAAAAAAAAGACGCGAAAAAAAATCGCGTGTCATAATTTTTTTGTTGGTTTAAACAGTACACCATTTTGGGGGTTCCGTTACGACAACGGAGTGGTTCAGTCATACGATTTGTAGCTAACACTTGATTACTTAATTTTTTTATTTTCACATTACTTCAAATAACAGTATCGCAAAACTGTGCACCAACTACATACGACTCTTGTATGTTGTATTTGGAAACATTTTTATTGTTTTTCAAACAGTTGCTGCTTGTCTCAGTTGAGCATTCTACGATTCTTTGTTAAGTTTGAGAACTTTTTTTATTGCCTTTTCAAACATTTTCTACGTGTCTCAATCGGACATTGGACGATTGTTAGTTGAATTTAATAACATTTTTATTGAGACATATAAAGCTGACACAGCACTTTCGTCACACTCAAGTGTGAATGTGGTAATAAAGTTACACACATTAATCGCTATTTTATTACCACATAAAAAATTTTATCGCCCAAATATTTTATGAAATACAGAGTGTGTGCCACCAAGATTGACAAGCCAGCACATACCGGTGATTAAATGTTTTTCAAATACAGAATCCATGAAAACGATCAGTCGCAATTTGTTACCACCGAAATAATCAGTTTTAACTCAATTTGGGCCTTTTTTTGATGTAACAAGCCACCACACCCCGGTGATTAAATGTTTTTCAAATACAAAATGCATAAAAACGATCAGTCGCAATTTGTTACTAACGAATTAATAAGTTTAAACGTAATTTGGTTCTTTTTTGATGTGTGTGCTGGCTTGTTGAGTGATGCGTTTGCGCAACATCTTGGAAAAAAATTCTAAAAAAATATTTAGAAAAGCAAGTTCATTTATTTTTTAATTGATGTACATATGTATATTAAAAAGACTTAAAATTAACAGAAAATAAAATATATATCCAATATATATATAAATAAAACCTTTTTTTTAATAAATACCTGTGTTCGGATAAAATTGTTGACAAAATAAGATATTTTAAAACAAAAATCTTCAAAATAATATAAAAAGATGATATGACTGAAGAAAGCTAGCAGGAGCTTAGATTGAACTCTTTTCTAAGTGAATTATTCAAAAAATATTACATTTGCTGAACTCAATTTATATTTAAGCCACTTAAACAAGTGTTGCGCAATATTCAACATTCCGTCAAACCGAAGTCTTAAAATTTTTAAATTTGATTTTTGAACATTTCTGATCAAGATACGTAATTTTTTTTTTGGATCCATTTTCTTATCCATTGAAATCGGATTATCTACAGACAGGGCCGTATCTAGGGGGGATGGTAGGGGATAGAACTCCCCTCCCAGAAATTTTTTGACGGACACTATATAGACACTACATAAAATTGAATTTGAGAGGAATACACCATTCAAAAACGGTTTTCTCAAACGAACGGACACTATATGAAATCGATTTTGTAAAAAAAAGTCTAAAAAAAAGGTCATCAAATTTTGAAAATGATTTTTGATCAGCTGCAAGAAATAGTTGATAATCATCGATCTGTATTAGCTTATCTTTATGTTTTAGTGCCGTCAATATGAGGGATAAGCAGATTTAACTTGAAAAATTAAAATGATGATTGCTAGAAGTAGCAACATAACATATTTACGAAAAACCTATGAAATATTTATGTAAATATGGACGAAAAGTGGGCAAAATATTGACGATAATATTTACGAAAAAAAAGACAAGATGTAAATATAGTATATTTTCTTTAATTTATTTTATTAACTCTCAAGAAAGTCATGGAAACGGTTACGATGGATGAAGACAAGGCCATATCTAGGGGGATGGGAGGAGATAGAACCCACCCCCCCTAAATATTTTCACGGACACTATATTGAAATGATTTTGCAAGGGATAGACACTCTATAAAAAAATGTTTGTGAGGAACAGACTACACGAAAACGATTTTTTGAAAAAAACACTCTATATGAAAACGATTTAATAAAAACCAGGTCTATCATCACATCACATTTTAAAAATGATTTTTGATCGGCCGCAAGAAATAGTTAATAATCATTGATCTGTATTAGTTTCTTTTCATATTTTAGTACCGTCAATATGTGGGATAAGCAGATTTAACTTGAAAAATTTTGATTGTTATAAAGAAGTTTTTGGAGTAGTACTTCCTAAAAGCTGAGCTTCAGTTATGGCAAAATAAGTGATAGAAACTGCCAGCCCTAGGAAACTCTAATCAAGAAGTTTTTTCATATACTCATAAGTTTCTCAAAAATTTGCCAACTTTACTCAGTGCATGTGCATTTTCAACATTAAAATGTGTGAAAACTTATTTAAGTAGTTCAATGAGGACAGATTGACTGGGCAGGCAGTAATGTTAGGAAGCAGCGAAGAAGGCTCAGAGATTAAAATTTCTTTTCTAAAATCGCTAATATAATATTTTCGTATATGTCTTATATACTCTTGTTCCTTCCTTTAGCTAAAGTAAAAGCCCTCATATACAACTCATTTCGGTCCTTTTTTATTTTTTAAGTTATTTTTAATAGTATAAAACAGGGGTTTCCAAAGTGTTCGTGTAGTGAGTGGGGGCGTAGGAGACCTTCATATTTTTCCTTCCCCGGAAACTGAACTTTCTTATATTCATAAAAAAAAAATTAATTCACGCGCTCATTCGAGTACTCACGTCAGGCTGTATTCGGAAATGAGGGTTTCGACTGATTGTAAGTTAGCCTGTATGTTCAGCAAACGTAAACATTGTAAGTCAGCTGATTTGGGTACATGGTTGGAGTCTCCAAAATGTGCTATAAGTATGTACTGTGATCTCTGATCAGCTGAGCGCTGAGCGTACGGGCTGTTAGTTAAGTAGGAGTACCCATGATACAATTGTAATGGTAAATTTATTTTGTGGAACTGAAATTAATTCACCTGTGGAAGTGAAGCAAAAAGTGAAGGTGACAGTATTATGCCTTGTTCCCCGCTTTGAAAAAAATGTGTGGTGATCACCAACCTCACACGTCACATTGACTAAAATCCCACTGAATTTTTACGTATTTTACTGTAATAATAATTTATTATTGTGTGTCAATTCTAATGTATACACAATGCGCCAATTATATTCCGGTACTGAAATTTTATCTCAGCAAAGGGAGCGACATCAATTGGAATTCTTCGTCGTTTTGAAGCTTGAATTTTTCTGAACGAGCCCTAAATTTTTAATTGAAATCAGTTTAAATATGTATGTCAGTTTTCAGTATGGTCTGGATATGGAAGGTCGCCAATGGACAGTTTTCAAAGATCAGTACCCAAATACTAGATAAATTGATAGCGAGTATGCCTGAGGGAATACAGTCCATCGTTACAGCCAAAAGCGGACACATGAAATATAAGGTGTAGTAAAAAGAAATCCATTATTTTTGTATGAAATTGAAGGGTTTATTTAGTATATATAGAATGATCCGATCTAAGTCAAATATGCGGCATTTTGTTCGATAACTTTCTGCCATTTTGAAGGTAATTTCATTATACATGTCTTATAAAAACCCTGGTCCTTATGATCAAAAAACCGATTTTCGCAAACCTCTCTTGAAGCAAATTTTTCACCAGTAAAATCGTTCGTCATGGACAGGAAAAGGTAGTAATCACTTGGTGCTAAGTCCGGACTATATGATGGATGCATAAGAACCTCCCAACCGAACTCCCGGAGCTTCTGACGAGTAACTAACGACGTGTGTGGCCTGGAGTTATCCTGATGAAAGATAACTCCTCTTCTCCAAAGCCGGCCGCTTCTGAGCAATTGCTTCCTTCAGACGGTATAATTGTTGACAGTACACGATCGAATTAAGAGTTTGGCCGTAGTTGCGTAGCTCGTAGTAGAGGATTCCCCGCCAATACCACCAAACACAGAGCAAAACCTTCCTGGCAGTCAATCCTTTGCGACGGCTGATTGCCATTCGATTACGACTATTTTCGCTTGATGTTGTCGTAAGTGATCCATTTTTCATCACCAGTTATCATCCGCTTCAAAAATGGATCGATTTTGTTGCGATTCAGTGGCGATTCACAGGTAGAAATTCGTTTCATTAGATTTTTCTATGTTAACTCGTAAGACACCCATACATCGAGTTTTTTTTTTTGCATCCGGCCTTATTCAAATGGTTCCAAACGGTTTTTTGTGGAATGTTCAGCTCCTGTGCAATCGAAACAGTGCTTACATGACGGCCGACTTCAACGATTTCCATAATTTTATGGACATTTTTGACAATTGGCCTTCCGGAGCGTTGTTCATCTTTAACCTCAAAATTACCGGAACGGAATCCACGAAACCAAAATTGCGCATGGTTGGCTGTTACAGTATTAGGACCATAAACACTGTTCACATTTTCAGCCGCCTGACTTGCATTTTCGCCTTTATCAAAGAAAAACTGTAAAATGTAGCATATTTTCTCTTTGCAAGGGTACATTTTTGACACACGCGCAAACGAAACTAAATCAATCAAATGTAAAACTGTAAAAGAAGCTTTTTTAGTACTAACTGTAATCTTTACAATCAATCAATCAATAAATCAATGGAACAAAAACTAAGCCAGATACAGAGTACTAAAGCCATGTATTGAGCAAATAATGGATTACTTTTTACTACACCTGATATTAAATATGTTATTATTAGTTTTAGTCACAAAAGTTCTGGTATAACTAAAAAAACGGGATTTTTGAGTTAGGTACTGATGGAAAAATATCCATTTCATGTTTTAATTTGTATGAAAACATCAGAAAGGTACATATCTTATAAAAATTAAAAACATTACAAAAATTGATTTTCAAAAATCTCAAACCCAAATCCCCCCCCCCCCCCCGAAATAAAATCCTGGATACGGCCTTGTCTACAGACACAATGAAGAACGGTCCTAAAATAAAAATAGTACATTATGGTGAGGTAGTAGAAAAAGCGACACATTTCAAAGGAGCGTAAGGTTAATCACCCGAACAAAGCGAGGACACACTGTGTCACGAATGCAAAATCGGGGTTTTTTAACAGCGTATTTCATAAGATTATTTTTTCTATTATGTATGCTAATAGTCCATTGAAATGTTACAAAATTTTGGCTGAACCTTGCATTTCGGGTAGGACAAGATTTTTTTTTTTTGTGTATTCAGTGTGAGTGTAAAATTCGGTTTTCGTGGTTGAAAGCCCCCCCATTTGGCCTCCATTTTGAAAATCGATGTAAATCGTTTTTCCACGATATCTTGAGAACATTTTTTAAAATTTTTTTTTGTAGAAAATTAAATTTCCTAAAATCTTGTTTGAAACACTTAAACGTAAAATTGAAAATGAAAAAGTTATAATTAAAATTATGCAAAAATTTTCGGGTAAGATATCATTTAATTGATATATTTTTTTAAAAAAATACTTCAGACGTTTTTCGTAGACCATGTCATTTTTTAATTTTTTTAATTTGGAGAATTTATTTTATTTATTTATTTTTTAAAAAAATACTTCAGACGTTTTTCGTAGACCATGTCATTTTTTAATTTTTTTAATTTGGAGAACGTTAGGGTGATTCAAACACAAAAAAAGTTTATAAAAATCGTTCTTCTTAAAGTATATCGTTACATTTTTTGAAACTTTAAGAGACTAAATTTATTATGTCTTTATTATTTTTCGTGATAATTTCAAGAATAATTAAACTAATCACGCAGGTTTAAACAGATTTAAATTTTTTTTCATACCACCCGCAATTTCTTTTTTAACTTTATTTTTACAGAGTTCTTAGTGTAAGAAAAGATTTGAAATCCGGTAGCTAGCCGTTTTTTAGATACTTAATTACAAAATTATTAACTGCTTTTCGTTATTAAATGTTATGAAATAAGTTTAGGTATCACAATTGAAATGCAATTTTTGACATTCGTATCGAATAAAACGGTCGCAAATCTCGTAATTTCATGAAATTTTTAGTTCAAAACCATTCCGGTGTACTGAGAAAGAGCTGTATTTTGGCCTGAAAATAGTCGAATTTAGTCCTTTTTAAAATATTAGTTTTAAAATCCCACAATTCTAAGTTGAAAGTCATGGACTTCATTTTATTTTTGTTATGTCATCTAATAAACACAAAAAATAATTTTAAGCTTATAGACTTTAAGATCTTTATTTGCGACCAGATTAAGTGAAAAAAGCTTTAATAAAATATGAGAACTTTGAAAATGGTACCCCAAATCTAGGTCTTACTCAAAATACTTAAATTATAATTCATATTCTTAACATTTTTATACACTTCAAAATGAGATATCACACAATGAAATCGGTTGACCTGGTTCAGAGATATTCGACTTTGAATTCGGCAGTTTTCGCAAAAATAGTGTTTTTTCCAAACATTGACCTAACTGTACTCATGACTTCGACTATCTAGGGAACAGAAATTTGTGTTGTAGAGCTATCTTTCAAAGTTCTTTAACGTGTCAAAATTTGAGCAAAATCGGATCTTTTTAAAATTGCATACGTATGTCATACGTATTTCATACGCGTTTAATAACATTAAAAAACAATAAATATGGAATTAAAAAAAAAGCTCTAAGGACTTTTTTCCTTTTGATGTCTAACGACTATAAATAACATCCCAAATAATTCCCTATTCAAGTTTTTGTAGCAACTCAACTTGTCATTTAAACTTGGTTAAAGCCTACCGTGTGAAATTACATCAACAAGCTTCCAAAAACACAAATAAAGTAATTTTTGATCACCGTACCTGCGCGTGCTTACTAAATTTGAGAAATAAGTGTAATACTAATATTTTTTGTCAATTTGAAATTGCGAGATTTGCGACCGTTTTATTCGATACGAATGTCAAAAATGGCATTCCAATTCTTTAAGCCAGAGATATTCTTATATTATATTCTTATAAAACGTAAATTCAATTTGAATTTTATATCTACACGGAAAAAACACCAACTCAAATTTTATTAAAAATTAACAGGAGATTATAAAAATTAAAATCTGAAAACAAATATTACTTTTTTATAGTAATAAATAGAAAATCCTTATTAAAAATTCTATTCTAGTTTGTAAATATTTTCATTTTACATTTTTTAATAAGGGCATATTAAAAATTATTTTCTTCATTTTAATTATCACATAAAAACTTTGAAATTTTACAAAGAATTTATTAAATTTTAATAAATTGCCACATTAGAATTTTTATATATTTCATATTGTAATATATGATTCCCGCTTTATAATTTTTAAAAAGTAGTTATAGAAAAATTAATTTAAGATTATTAATTTATATTATATTGAATTTTATTTCTCTTTTGTGTTTAATTTGTACTCTGTTTGAGTTCTCAACATGTTCATACAAAAAAATAAATAAATAAGGCTTGCCAAACTCTTACTAATTGGCTTTGAAGTAATGTGTTGAACAGAATT
The DNA here is from genome assembly GCA_963662105.1 of Meiosimyza platycephala. Classification (NCBI taxonomy): domain Eukaryota; kingdom Metazoa; phylum Arthropoda; class Insecta; order Diptera; family Lauxaniidae; genus Meiosimyza; species Meiosimyza platycephala. The sequence continues at coordinate 64,056,734 of OY759210.1, read as the reverse complement.
GAAACGGGATCGGGAAAGCGGCAACGGAAACTCGCTGGCCGTCCCAATTTTGTTCAACACACAAAAAATTTTAAAAATAAATTTCAGTTATTATTATTTCATCATAAAAACTTTATAATGTACTTTTTAAAAATAGTACAGTCCTTTTAAAATATAATAAATTATTGCAGAAATTTTAAAATCTACTTTGTAAAAATTAAAAACTTGCATTCGAAAAATTAATGCCTGCTTGATGCAATTTTTATATTACGCTTAGTAATTTTTAATAGACACTCGAACCGTTTCTAAATTACAAAATTACCAACTAATTTTTCTTAAATTTTAATTAATTAAATTAATATTTACAATAATTTCGAGTTTTGTTTTTTCCGTGTAACTCTTATTAAAACCAATTTTTAATGTTTGAATTTATATATCTAACTTTTCTTAAAAGTAACTGAATTTTAATAATATTTTATTTTGTAAATCTATTGTGAATACGCAACTCAAAACACCTCCGCGTTTTAAATAAAATTGTAAACTTTGGTATTACGAGTACGTAGTTGGTACTTCGTAACAGTTACGACCAAATGTATGAAACCGAGATGATGAGTAAAACCAAAAGCTTTAGATCATTCTCTTTTATCCATAACCGGCACTGAATTAACAGCTCAAGTTTTTTAAATAAAGTTCAATTGTACTTATAAACTCGTATATCGTGTTCATTTTCATTTATATAATCCGAGTGTGCATTGGCGCTTCCGAGAGCTGTTTTTAATCAGATCCCGAGTTAAAGATTTGCAGCAAACCATCACTAGACATCACCTCATTATTAAGGAACATAAAGGTACAGCCACATACAGTCCATACAGTCCATACAGTCCACTCAACAAGTAACCCGAGAGTTAAACACCAATTGTGATACCCAAAGTTATTTCATAACATTTAATAACGAAAAGTAGTTAATAACTTTGAAATGAATTATCTAAAGAACGGCTAGCTACCACCGCGCTCCACCGGCATAGCCCTCCGTCTTGCTAGCTTTGTTTATTTTTTATGCAGAACTTTGTTCTTTCTATTTACTTTTTAAAATTAAGTCAGCAAACGCACAAGAAATCAATGCAAAGTGCATTAATTGTATTGGCACTCACTTCCGCAACCGTTTTCAGGAGTCTTAGATTTTTTTAAATTACTTTTACCACTCGAATTATTAAATGACCACGGAGGCGATCAAAAACATGTCTGTCGTACTTAATTAAACTAGCTTCACCGAGTAACTCCTATTACTAAGAAAGTAAATGCGAGTGAACCCAGTGACTATAGACCCATTAGTATTCTGTCTGCGTTGGGAATGATTCTTGAAAGGATAATGTCGGACCAAATAACACAATATTTGAACTTGAATAGTTTATTGTCTCCTCTTCAGTCTGAATTTCGCACCGGTCATAGTTGCTCGACTGCTATATTGAAAATTACCGATGACATTAGGATATCTTATGATCAGGATTTTTTAACCCTCCTTTGTCTTATTGATTTCTCCAAGGCATTTGATTCTGTCAACCATACCCTCCTCTGCAAAAAATTAAAATATCTTTTTAACTTTAGCGCTAGTGCTACTAAACTAATATCTCACTATCTAGAGGGCAGATTGCAGCGGGTTAAGGAAATGGATATTTTTCGCTAAAGCCTATCTGCACTGGAGTGCCCCAAGGATCTATATTGGGTCCTCTTTTGTTTTCAGTATTCATTAACGACGTTTTCTCAGTCTGTAAGAATGCAGCAATACATCCTTATGCGGATGATATCCAAATCTACCTTTCCCGACCTATTGGCTTTATTGAAGACTTAATATACAGACTGAACTCGGACCTTTCCTCTTTGAGTAATTGGGCTATCTCCAATCTATTACTTATTAACCCCATTAAGTCTAAAGTATTTCCAATAACGAGGAGTGAGGCTAGCCTTGCTAATATTCCGCCATTGTATATTGGTAATGTCCAATTAGACTTTGTCCAAAAAGTTAAAAATCTGGACTTCTTCTTAAACACTAAGCTTACTTGCACTGACCATATTAATTTTACTGTAGGAAAAATATATGGAACTTTACGTTACTTACGAACTTCTTCAGAGTATATTCTTCCTGAAATAAAACGGCAACTTGTAGTTCAATTGATTGTATCGCATATTACATTTTTTGATATTGTTTTTGGTAAACTTGATTCACAATCATAGCACAAGCTTTTGGTTGCGTTTAATAATGCTGCTGGGTATGTGTACGGAGTTCGAATTCAATCATTCTGGAATTCATTACCTAATGTTATAAAACATATAGCCCTAAGAAACAGCTTCAAACATGCTATTTTCATTTACTTTCCTAAACAAAGATAAATTACTTTTGTTAAATTTATAAATTTCTAATTACACCTAATTCTGTTTTTACGCGAATTTGATTTAACGCGATTCAAAAAATGTGTTTAGTTCTGTTTGTGCGCGAATTGATTTGATTTAACGCGATTTAACAATACATGAGCTTGACAATTAAGTTGAAATTCTGAGTGATGACAATGACATTTAAGTTTCTCAAAAAAGAATGTGCGTTTTATCAGAAAATAATACCGATTAAATAATGATTTACAATATTTTTTACCTGATTTATTTTATTAAAATAAATTGCTTTTTTTTTTTGTTGATTTCTTATATGTTGTATGAATTTTCGTTTTGATTAATTAAAATTTTTATTGCATTTTTTCTGTTTTCTATATAATTTGTTAATAAACAAATGTATTTTATAAGCTACTCAAATAAAATAGGTCACAGCGCCTGTAAAACCGATAACTTTTTATACTTTTATGTTATTATTTTTGTTGATTTTTCAAATGTGGAACCAATCCTCTACTTTTATATGGATACTGTATCTATCGCGTAAAAACAGAATTAGGTGTATAGTCATCAGTAATTATTTTAGTTTTCTTCTCTTCTTTTTTAGTGCAATAAGTTATATCATATTTTTCCTTTTTTATAAGTATAAGTTATATGTATACTAGTTAAGTTAATTAATAGTAATTATTTATGAAATTACCTCCAACAGATGTACTATAAAAGACAAATGTCTTACTGTACAAATCTTTATTATAATAAATTAAATTAAATTAAATTATTGTGTCATATATATTCACAGCTGTTGTATAGCTAAGTTTTTTTACGAACACGCTTGAAGAAACCAATTTTTTTGCACACATAATCTATATGTTGCTGTAGTGTTATTTTTTGATCAATCTGTATCCCTAAATACTTTATACATTGGACGCTTTCTATCTGTACTCCATTGAGTTGACAGCAGAATTAATATTGATACCCATTATTTTTGTTTTATATTCATTTAATTTTAATTTGTTCATTTTAAGCCAATTTGTTACTCTCACAAGTCATTTTTTAGTTTTTCAGTGCATTCTCTTTCATCTCATCACAAAATACTTTCGATAAATACTATTCTCAAACAACAGATCTGTTGGAAAAATTAAAGCCCACAGAATCAGCTCAAAATCGTCCAATTCGGAATAGGCAGCAGTCAAAAATGCTGAAAGAGTCTGTTGTTGAATAAACACTGCGTGAACGAAGCGAATCGGCCATCATGCTGAAATCAACATTCTACGAAACAGTCGATATCGTATTAATGGAAATGACCAATCGTTTTGTTACAAACAATGGCATTCTCACAGCTATCTATACAGCTGATGAAATGGATTTGGAAAAGCTGCACCCATTGGCCGATTTGGGTATCCAATTACCATGTGAAATTGGGCTCAAAATTGCCAAGGAATATATAGATGGAATTCTTTCAGAGAATGAACAATTAAACAAATTGAAAAAGCCGGAAGAAAAAAAAATTAAAACGGTGGTGCTGACGGAGCTGTATAAGGTGCGTCAAGGAATGGAAAAAGTGGCATAGGCATTGGAATAGGCATGTTGACTGATAGGCTGAATAATTTATCGTTTCTGGCTTTCGAGCACAAACGTCTTGAGCTTATACCTAGTACTTCACCGAGACGAGAACGATACGATACGGGTTTTAAAAATTATCGTATCGTCCTCGTAGTGGAGTTTATCGTCTCGTACTCGATCTCGTTCTATAATTTTTTGACCTGTTTCGTTATCGTTATCGTATCGTTCTCGTCTCGTTATCGCCGATATTTCTCGGTTAATATCGTTTACATTTATACACTTAATACTAACTGAACCAGTGGCTTTTCCTGCGCACTACCTGTTTTTCCACCCCTCTTACACTTTACGCAGTCCTTACTGCAGACAATTGGGTCCATAGATCGAATTTCTAAAATTGGTATAAGTACCAAGAATAAAGGGTTTGCTTGTATTAGAGAAGGTAAGACCCATTATCCAACGCCGTAAAAGTGACTCCATCGCTATCAAGAGTAAACAAAACAAAACAAGAATAAAACATGCTTGTTTTTACATTTAGGTAACTCTAAAAATGAAGTCGAAGAAGTATTATTTGAAGTATTATTTGCTACCACGGTCAAATATGATGTGAATCCTCAAATTTTGTTTTGATTTTGTTTTTATATTTTTACGAACTTTTTTGTTCGTTCTCAGAAAAAAATATTAACGTCGGTGTATGCACATACATGTGCTTATTAAAAATATAGTGCAAATTACGCAAACGTGTATGGTATATGCGCGTTCAACGTTCTAAATGGTTATCGGACGATAATCAAGTGTTTATCGTACGATAAACACTATATTATCGCCGAGAACGAGATATCGGTCAGACCTTTTTCGTTCTCGGCCTCGGTCCTACGAGAAATAATTTTTTTAATATCGTCTCGTTATCATTCTCGTTCTCGGTCCCGATAACGATAACGAGAACGATATTTATTGGTTCTCGGTGAAGCACTACCTATACCTCAAGACATGATTTTAAAAAGATTCAATGCACTGAAACATCGCAGAGTACAGCTATTTTAAATTATTGTTATTGTTTTAGAAAAAACTAAACTGTAAACCTAAGTAGTATAAACTATAAAAATAATTTTCTTAATTGCTTTTGTCTTTGAAGTTTTCCTAAAAAACGCGTGAGGGGCAAAGGAAGCGCTAGGAGGGATTCAGCCCCCCCTAGCCCCTATGGTAGGTACGGGCCTGATGCATTCGTCAAATGTTCGGTCCACAGATATATCATTTTATAAATTTTGAGAGTGACTCATATTTCAGTATGATCAATTGGCTCAAATTCGTGACTGAACCGCCATGCTTGCAATTCTTCACGCAAGACCAGCTGGAATCATTACAATATTCAAAAGAAATAATCAAATTAGGGGAGGTTCAAGTATTACGTAACGCACTTAGGGGGGGTTCGAACAACGCGTTACGCTGCGAGTCAAAAATCTCTTGTTTGAGCAAACGCGACTAAAACATAACAGAAGTCGCTAAAATGACTTTCCGGTACATTGCGCAACATAATTGTGACTTTTAGGTAAACATGATCAGTTGAGTGATACCGTAACATTTAAGGAGAGGGTGGGGGGTCAAATATCTTTAAAATTGCGTTACGTAAAACTTGAACGGCCCTTTACCAGGTTAGTGCAAGAAAATAACTTTCTTTGATAAACTTAATTGTTTTCACAGCTTATCCATGCCATTCTCAAAACACAGAGCGTTTTGTTCAAGTAGTACATAAATCTGCAATGGCGGTCACCGATGAACAGCGCATGGGCCATATTTTAACTAAGCTCGAGAGCCGCCAGCTTGAATCACGTCGAAATATGGTCGATTAAAATTCTATGCTTTTTATAACGAATTCGATGCCACTCTAAAACTAGATAAAAAGACAACAGTAGAGCTTAGAGAAAAGTAGCTTGATAAATAAATTAAAGTTTTAACAGACCTACATAAGTTTTCCCACTATAAAAGCTCCATTTTAAATGATAAGAAGAGTGAATGAAATTGTACCGTATGAATCCAACAGCTCCAATACACTTTATTTGATTTCACTTTAAATTTTTTAATTCATGTTGTAGATCTGGTGGGTTCTTAAAGTCAATGACCTTTGGAGCAAAAAAAAATTGGGCTCCTCGAAACAAAAACATCATGTTTTAAGATCCGACTCTAAATACCGAAGATATGACGAACAATTTAATAAGGGGACCCCTACGTTTGGTAAAAAACTTTAAAAACATTTTTAAAAGTAGTTTTAATGGAATAATCGAAATACTTCAGTTGGAAAAATTTAATGATTTTTTACAAGCTTTAATTTTCTGATATTAGGCTGGCACATTATGATGGTAGGAACTGAGGTCTGGTGCGTAAGTTGCAGAAAGGGGTACTTGATGTCCAGGATCATTAGATCAAAAAGTTGGTCTACTCAAGACAAAAACATTGATATAAAATACAATAAATACCGAAGATATGACGAAAAACTCAAATTCGAAATTTGAAATTACCTTGCAAAAATGCTTCAAATTTGCTGGTGTACCGTAAACGGTTTTTTTGAGATACGGTCTAATGTACATACATACATGTTCTGATTCGAAGTCAGCCGACAAGAAAATACCGGTGCTGTGATGGAATCTTTTTGTGACATTCTTCCTCATTTATAATTTTCGCTTGCACAGAATCTTCTACAAAAGTTGATTCTATCGATGACAACATGAATCTGAATCTGATGAATACTTTTGAGCAGCATGCTGGTGAAGTAGAATAAGCAAATTCTGTGAAAAGCAATTAGCATTTCGCAACACAGTATGTCACAGCAGATCTTTTTTGCTGCAATGATCAGCATTAAGCAAAGTATTAGAAATTGCTACAGTAATTGAAGCCCTGGATCTAGCCTACAAATAAACCTAGATTTCTGAACCAACTGTAAAACTTACTGTAAAAAAAGCTTATAACTCAGCAGCATTCGGGACCATGCATTACTATTTTTACCAATTGTTATCATTAGAGGTATTCATCTAACTATTCAAAACCATCGCAAATTGTGCAAGTTGTGGCCTCTTGAACCCTGTGCAAACGAACTGTAGAAAATCGTATGTAAAGTTTTTTGAACAAGTTGCGCAAGCAAATACATATACCAGACAGCATGGTCAAATAGTTAGCATTGTGAGCTCATAGATATATGGGACGTTCTTTTACAAACCGAACGAATTTTGACAAAAATTGACCGACACATTTTTGATTTGGCTGTAATTTTTTTTATGGGTTCTGTAACGATGTATCGGATGGATTGGCTTTTGGTTGATCAGAGTAAAGTTTCTGACTGCTTTCCACCTGTGGATTGCCAGAGCGATCTCTGAGCCAACCTTTAGCAAGTTGACACACAGCCTCCCCGCTGGCTCCATCTGGGTAGCTATCTCCGCATCCGCTGAGATAGTGAGCGAATGTGTGCAACGCGTCCTCCCTGGAAGTAAAATGGGTTGTGCGCAGGGTTTGGTACCCGCCACGTAAAAAAAAAGAATCCAATGAAAACTAAAAAAGCATCGGATAAAGAACCCCTCAACGTTGACGACCAGTGCAAACGAAAAATGGACTATGATTTAAGGATATGCACCTGGAATATCCGGACCCTCAATAGGGAAGGTGCCTCTATCGAATTGGCGGATGCCCTCAAAAAAATTAAGGCTGATATCACCGCCATCCAGGAAATAAGATGGATAGGACAAGATTGCTCTAACCAAACAAGTTGCGATATCTACTACAGCTGCCATGCGGAGAGGCGCGAATTGGGATGCGGATTCGTTGTAAGCAAGAGACCACCATATCTCCAGGTTTACACCTGTGAACGAAAGGTTGGCTACGATCCGCGTCAAGGCTCGATTTTTTAACATCAGCTTGATTTGCGCGCTCGCCCCGACGGAGGAAAAGGACGATGTTGTCAAAGATGCCTTCTACGCGAGAATGGAGGAAGTATACGACCGCTGCCCGGCCCACGATGCTAAGATTGTACTCGGGGATTTCAACGGAAAGATCGGAAAAGAAGGTTTATTTGGCCCCACTGTCGGTCAGTTCAGCCTCCATGAGACCACCTCAAACAACGGTCTACGGCTGATCGACTTCGCCACGGCGCGAAACATGGTAGTAAGTAGCACCAGATTTCAACACCTCGACATCCACAAGGCCACTTGGCTCTCCCCTGATCAGAAAACACAAAACCAAATCGATCATGTTGTGATCGACGGAAGGCATGCTTCCAGCGTGCTAGACGTTCGTACGTTCCGGGGAGTCAATATTGACTACGATTACTATCTTGTTGCAGCAAAGGATGTACGCTCTGGTACGCAACGCGAGCTGGACGTCGCTAAGCTGCAATCACATCGGACGGCCGAAGAATATTCCACTCACCTCTCAGAACTGCTCCTTCAATCTGACTCTCTACCCGATGATGCCGGTGGACTTTGGGCGCATATTTCCCGCTTCGTGCGCTCTGCCGCTGAGGAAGTCATTGGTTTCCGACGCCCACCTCCGCGAAATCATTGGTATGACCAGGAGTGTCGCGAAGCTACTGCAGTGAAAAACGCCGCATACAAAAGAACCCACCTAGCCATGACGCGGTACGAGTTGTGATACAGCGACTTAAGAACAACAAAGCGGACGGTGCTGACGGCCTGCCTGCTGAATTGTTCCAGACCGGTGGCGATGAGCTGATAGGGTGTATGCATCAACTCATCTGCAAAATATGGCTAGCAGAAAGCATGCCCGACGATTGGAATCTCAGTGTCCTTTGTTCTGTACTGAAGATAGGTGACCCTACAATCTGCGCGAACTACCGGGGAATCAGTCTTCTTGCCATCTCATACAAGATCCTGTCGACCGTACTGTGTGAAAGACTTAAGCCGTTCGCAAACACACTGATTGGGCCTTATCAGTGCGGCTATAGACCTGGTAAGTCCACTATAGACCAGATCTTCACACTACGTCAAATCCTGGAAAAAACCCACGAAAAACAGATCGATACCCATCATCTCTTTATTGATTTTAAGGCTGCTTTCGATAGCCCGATACGGGATTGCCTGTATGCCACCATGTTTGAGTTCGGTATACCTGCGAAGCTAGTGCGGCTTTGCAGAATGACTTTGAGCAACACATCCAGCTCCGTCAGGGTAGGAAAGGATCTCTCCGAACCATTTGATACCGAACGAGGTTTCAGACAAGGCGATCCACTATCCTGCAACCTCTTCAACTTTTTGATAGAAGGGGTGTTGCGAAAAGCCAGTGTACATCGTAATGGCACTATTTTCTACAAAAAAGTCCAGCTCCTTGCATATGCCGATGATATTGATATCATTGGACGTTGTTAGCGAGATGTTACTGCTGCGTTTTCTGCTATCGAAAAAGAGTCAGCGAAGGTGGGTTTGGCAGTGAATGAGGGCAAAACAAAGAATATTCTGCCCACAAGCAGGGAGACGCGGCGCATTGGATCCAACATTACTGCGAACAGCTATACTTTCGAAGTTGTCAAGGAATTCACCTATCTTGGCACCGCCGTAAACACCCAAAACAATATCAGCTTGGAGATAAAGCGAAGACTCACTCTTGCTAATAGGTGTTACTACGGTCTCAGTAAGCAATTGAGTAGTAGAGACCTCTCTCGCCCGACAAAACTGACACTCTACAAGACGCTCATCTTACCCGTGCTACTCTACGGTGCAGAAGCATGGGTTGTGTCGCAGACCGATGCAGCCACACTTGGGATGTTTGAGAGAAAAATTTTTCGCAAAATCTTCGGTCCTGTTCGCGTCGGCGACGACTATCGTATTCGAATGAACCATGAACTGTACGAGCTCTACGATGACATTGACATAGTCAAGCGCATCACTATCCAACGTCTTCGCTGGCTGGGACATGTTGTGCATATGGACGAAGAAGCTCCGGCGAAAAAGGTGTTTTATTTTCAAAATAGAGCGAATTCAAATTTTGAAGATTTTGTGATTTTTGGCTTGGAAGCTCACTCAAAAATTCATAGCTCCGGTTCTGTTAAAGCTGGAAAGATTAAGAGATTAATGAGACTAATTTCATTGTAAAGCTAAGAAAATTAACTCGAGTAAAAAAATAATTTTTTGTTAAAATTATTAACAAATTAATATTGTTATAAACAATTTAAATGTTTAAATCAACTTTTAACAATTGCTCCAACCCTGTATCAAATTTTTAATGTCGATTTCTACGTCAAATTTCCTATCGAAAACGTTTTTTTTTTTTTTTTGTTAATAGTGAAACTATTACTACTATTAGAAATAAATTAATTTATGTAGTGTGACACGTCTCATCGGCGCGCGGATTCTATTGCACGCCTCATTTTCTTATTCCATAGTTTTCCAATAAATAAAAATTGTTTTCGATAGAAAATTTGACGTAGAACACGATTCTGATATTAAAAATTTGATACAGGGTGGGAGCAATTGTTAAAAATTGAAACGAAATTCTGGATAATGGCGGATGGTACGACATTATCAACGTCGATAATCGCTATCTAGAAGGCACTGAAAACGACATTCTGGATAATGGCGGATGGTACGACATTATCAACGTCGATAATTGCCATATAGAAAGTACCGGAAACGTCATTCTAGACAACGGCAGATGGTTCTAGAAAATGATGACTTTAGTATAAAAGGCTGTCATATGAGCAGCAGAGACACAGTTGATATTGAACAGTTGAACAAAGTGGATCTTAAGTGAGACAGTTGAACTTTTGAATTTAAGTACTAAAGCGATACTGTGGATCTTAAGTAATAAAGTGATACAGTGGATTTTAAGCTATATAAGTAAAACGTTTGTGTATACAATTTGAATTTAAAGAGGAAATAAACAATTGTATCGTTTGAAAATTAACATTTGTGATTTAAATAAACCATTTTATAATTAAATAAAGATTGCGTTTTTCTTGATTACTACACAATCCAGTGATCGAACTCAGAAAGTGTAAGAGATCGAAATTACTGTCAAAGGGACAGGAAATTTCGTGACACTTGGTGTCAGAAGTGGGATTGTGTAAAAAGAATTAACAATAAAATAAAATTAAAAATGGTTAAGTTTGACGAACTAAAAGTTGATCAACTAAAGAAGGAGTTGCAGCAGCTGAATCTGCAATCATCTGGCGGAAAGTTGGAGTTACAGAAACGCTTACGGCTGGCTCTTGAGGCTCAAGGGGTAGACCTGGAAGAGCATGAATTTTATAGTGATGCCTCAGAATCAACGGCAAAAATCGAGGAAGCTTCTGGACCAGTGGCAAGTGGTGACGTTGTAGATATGTCAAAGTTCGAGAAAATGTTAATGGCGATAACGCAGACAATAAATCAAAATGCACTGCAAATAGACCAGAAGATAAGTCAAAATGCACTGCAAATGGACCAGAAGTTAAGTCAGAACGCGCTGCAAATCCAGACCGTTCGGGAAGAAATTAGTCAGAACGCTCTACAGATTGATCAGAAGTTGAGTCAAAACGCGACGCAGATCCACGAGGCTGATCGAACGGAGGTTGCCAAAATGGTAAATGGCCTCGATGCAAAAGTGATTGAGTTACGAGATGACGTTGAATCGTTCAAGGAAAAAGTTCAAAATAATCTTGAAAAGGTTCAAAATAATTTTGAAGACGTTAATAAAAGGATTCAACAGTTGGAAATAAACGAACCAATCACTCAAGTGATAAGAGAAATCAGCGCAGAGAGGCTTAAGGCACCCACGTACGATGGAACAACGCCATTTAGTGTTTTCATGCTCCAGTTCGAAACAACATCTGCTCATAATCTTTGGGATAACGATAGTGCAGCAGCAGACCTAATTGTAGCATTAAAAGGCGCAGCTGCAGAAGTATTGCAAACGGTTCCAGTGGCGGAACAAAAGAATTACAAGGCGGTCATGGATGCCTTACAGCGAAAATATGGCAGTGACCACATGAAGCAGATTCACAGACTGGAGTTGAAAAGTCGTATCCAGAAATCTGGTGAGTCCTTGCAGGAGTATGCTGCAGATATCGAACGATTGGCACACCTTTCCTATCCTGACGAGCTAAGTGTCGTGGCTGAAAAATTCAAAATAGAGGCGTTTATTGACGGCTTACGTGACTCAGAGACAAAACGCGAGACAATGAGGAACCCGAAGACTACATTTAATGAAACAGTAACGGTTGCCCTCACACAGGAGACGATTGCGTTGACATGCCGCCCATCATTAAAAACTCGTCGGATGGAGGTGGAGGCTGAGAAGAAAAATTCGTCGTTCGGCAGCAGAAACTTCAGCGGAAATTGCTATAACTGTGGCAAGCAGGGACACATGGCACGTGACTGCAAATCACGTCGTAAACGATCCGCATCACGTTCACCAAGAAGAAAAATGGGAAATAGGCTGAACGATGGCGAAAATGGTAGCGAAGAGCAGTCGTTAAACTAAAGAGAGTCAGCACAGCGGGGCGTGAGCTGACTCTCACTCATGAGAAATTGCGCAAATAGTAGGAAAAGTTACAGCAAGTGTTCTTATCGGCAACAAAACTGTGGAACAGGATTTTATTGTTGCAAACATCACCGATGAGGTTATCATTGGCGTGGACTTCATGATTCGACACGGGTTCACTTTGAATCTTAAGAAAAAGACGTTAAGATATGCCAATGTAGAGTTGTCTTTAGACGTTGGCTGTGGACAAAAATTAACAATTGCAAGAGTCTACATAAGTTAGCGCTGTCGAATTGAACCCAACACCGAAGAAATTATTTGAGCTACAACAAGTGAAGACTGTGGGTAGTGGAAGCAGATAGGAAAAATTTTAAGAAAGACCTGATTATTGGAAAGACTCTAGTAAAAACAAGAGCGGACAGCAAAATACCGGTACGAATTTTGAATCCAACAAATAAGCCAAAATGGATGCAAAAAGGTGAACTAATAGCGCAATGTGAGAAAGTTACGGCTGTTATAAATTGTGAAAATTACCAGCAGGACACAAAAGGTACAGCTTTAACAAAATCATCGGCCTTGGAAGTATTGACGAAAGAATGGACGAAGGAGTTGTCTGCCCAGAACAAAAATAAAGCAAAAAGGTTTCTGCAAATTCATTGGCGGATATTCGCGTTCAAAGGTGAAAATAATGGCCGAACTTCAGTTGTCAAACATCGCATTGATACAGGTGATTGTCAGCCAATTCTTCAACCTCCAAGGAGACTAGCACTCGCTAAGAGAGAGGAAGTAACGGGCCTTATAGAGGATATGGCGCGAGAAAAGGTCATTGCACCATCAGAAAGCCCGTGGAGTTCACCGGTCGTGCTTGTCAAGAAAAAGGACGGAAGTGTGCGATTCTGTGTGGATTACAGAAAATTAAATGCCATCACCAAAAAAGACAGCTACCCGTTACCCAAAATCGATGATACACTGGATACGTTATCTGGAGCAACATGGTTTTCCACCCTGGACTTACAAAGTGGATATTGACAGATAGAAATAGATGACAAAGACAAGGAGAAAACTGGCTTTAGTATTGGGAATGGTCTATGGCAGTTTAACGTCATGCCGTTTGGTCTTTGCAATGCTCCAGCTACGTTTGAGCGGTTAATGGAACGAGTGCTCAAAGGACTACATTGGAAGACCTGTTTAGTGTATCTCGATGACATAATCATCATGGGAAAAGATTTTGATGAGCACTTGAAAAATCTGGAGGAAGTGTTTGAGCGCTTGGAGGCAGCTGGACTAAAATTAAGTGCGAAAAAGTGCTCACTTTTCCAGCGTGAAGTCAAGTATCTGGGGCACAAGGTTACGTCAGAAGGAATACACACAGATGAGGAAAAAATAAAAGCTGTGAAAAATTGGCCACGACCATCTAATCTTCATGAGTTGCGAAGTTTTCTGGGCCTATGCACTTACTACAGACGTTTTGTTCCTGGTTTCGCAAATGTCGCAGGCAGTCTACATGAACTGACACAGAAAAATCGGAAATTTGAATGGAGTGGTGCACAGGAAACTGCATTCCAAAAGCTGAAAGAATTATTGTCTACAGCGCCAATACTTGCGTACCCAATACCTGGCGAAAAATTTATATTGGACACCGATGCGAGTGGCCATGGTATTGGAGGAGTTTTGTCCCAAGTCATCAATGGACAAGAAAAAGTCGTCGCATATTTCAGCAAAGTTCTGTCGAAACCTGAGAAGAATTATTGTGTAACTCGGAGAGAGTTACTGGCAGTAATGAAATGCGTTAAACACTTCCATAAGTACTTATATGGGCAGCATTTTCTCCTGAGGACAGACCATGCGGCATTAAGGTGGCTACTTCAATTTAAGGATCCTGAAGGTCAAATCGCACGGTGGATAGAACGCCTGCAGAGCTATGATTTCACCATTGAACATCGCAAAGGAAGCCAGCATGGAAATGCAGATGCACTTTCCCGTCGTTCATGTAAAATTGAATGCGGTCATTGTTCACAAACGGAAAGTAAAGCTGGAACAATTGATGTGCGTCTTTTGAACGTTTTGCCTGAAGAAAAGTGGACAAAAGAGGAGGTACAACGGGACTAGCGCAGTGATACAGATTTGGCAACTATAATTAAGTATAAAGAGCTGGGTAGGAAACCGGCGTGGCAAGAAATATCAAGTGAAAGCCAAATCTGTAAAGCATACTGGGCGCAATGGCAAAATTTGGAGTTGCATGCTGGTTGCCTCTACCGAATCTGGGAAAGCGAGGATGGTAAAATTCGCTCAAAACTGCTGGTTATTCCAAAGGAAAAATTTAAAGAAATAATCAAGGATTATCATAATGGATCGAGTGGTGGACATCTGGGCGTAACAAAAACCACAGAGAAAATAAAGAAACGGTTTTATTGTGTAGGATGCCAAGAAACAGTTGCTGACTGGATCCGCCGTTGTGACCAATGTGCAATTGCTAAAGGACCAAGGCACCGCACTCGGGGAAAAATGCATCAGTATAACGTTGGAGCTCCCTTTGAGAGGATAGCCATGGATATAGCGGAACCTTTTCCAAATAGCAATGCAGGAAATAAATACATCCTTGTGGTAATTGATTACTTCAGTAAGTGGCCAGAAGTATATCCCATTCCCAATCAAGAAGCAAAAACAGTGGCAGACATTTTCATCAAAAATTGGATTTGCCGATATGGAGCTCCCCTTGAGTTGCATTCCGACCAAGGACGAAATTTGGAGTCGGCACTTTTTAAGGGCGTTTGTGACATGCTTGGAATATAGAAGACACGTACCACAGCATTGCATCCTCAGTCCGATGGCATGGTCGAAAGGTTCAACCGTACTCTAGAGGAGCATCTGAAAAAGGTTGTTGGCAAAGAACAAAAAGATTGGGATGAGCATCTACCAATGTTTCTGATGGCTTATCGTTCGTCAATACACGATACCATTACAGTCACGCCAGCAAAAGCAATTTTTGGTACGGACTTAAGGCTTCCAGCAGATTTGAAGTACGGAGTTAGCGCTGTCCGAGAAACGACCAATGCTGACGATTACACATCGCAGAAAAGATAAGAACAAGCAGATATACACGAGCTCATCAGGAGACGTACTCAATTGGCTAGCGACAAGATGAAAGCTCGATATGACTTGCTAGCAAATACTGAAGGGCTCAAAGAAGGTCAATTAGTGCTGCTACACAACCCACTACGAAAACGAAGCTTGTCTCCTAAATTACAGACTCATTGGAAGGGACCTTATCGGATCGTCACAAGGATTAATGATGTTGTGTATCGAATCCAAAAATACTCCAGATATAAAGGTAAATTAAAGGTAGTCCACATCGAAAGGCTGGCACCTTATACTAGAGATGGAGAGACTCTTGTTCGGGACGAACAAGTTTAAGCGGAGGGCAGTGTAGCGAAATTTACGTAATAAAAATTAAACGATATTAGCTAGCATCATTGACCGTAGAAAATTACTTGCATCACTGATCGTAGAAAAATACGTGCATCACTGACCGTAAGAAAATACTTGCATCACTGACCGTAGAAAAATAACACCATCTAGCGACATTTAGCATGTTTTTTGTACCATAAATAATAAAGTGGTACGACATTATCAACGTCGATAATCGCTATCTAGAAGGCACTGGAAACGACATTCTGGATAATGGCGGATGGTACGACATTATCAACGTCAATAATCGCTATCTAGAAGGCACTGGAAACGACATTCTGGATAATGGCGGATGGTACAGCATTATCAACGTCGATAATCGCCATATAGAAAGTACCGGAAACGTCATTCTAGACAACGGCAGATGGTTCTAGAAAATGATGACTTTAGTATAAAGGGCTGTCATATGAGCAGAAGAGACACAGTGAGACAGTTGAACTTTTGATTTTAAGTACTAAAGTGATACAGTGGATTTTAAGTAATAAAGTGATTCAGTGGAAATTAAGCTATAGAAGTAAAAACGTTTGTGTATACAATTTGAATGTAAAGAGGAAATAAACAATTGTATCGTTTGAAAATTAACATTTGTGATTTAAATAAACTGTTTTGCGGCAAAGTTTAGTTTACCTGCCTATAACGCTAAAATAGTCCTCGCACTTGAACCAGTACTATTTAGGTTGTTTGATTGTTATTGCAGGCACATAAACCCACAATAACAGTGTTTAAATGAAAGCAAGGCACCTTACCAGTGGTCGGGGGTGTCTTGCTGTGTTGGCCGCTAAATATCAGAAAAATGACAAAGAAAACCTTTAATATTAAATAGAATAGGTGTTGCTTTCTCTTGTGTTGCTATGTAATGGCAAAATTTTATTTAATTTATGTCTGTTGTATACTTAATCGATAATTACAAATTGTGTACCTAATCATAATTTAATTAATTTAAAAATTGTGACCTACTTAAAATGCAGCCACCATAAACAAAACAAAATCGAGCATTGACTTTAAAGAAGTTGCAATGTTTGCATTTTGTCAATAAAGCAAAAGCGAACATTGACTTCAAATAAATTACAATGTTTTGCATTTTGTCAATACTAAGCATTTTGATATGTTTAAGGGGCTGCATATGTGTAAAATATGTATGTGAGATTATAATTGAATAAGTAAAACTAAACATCCTCCCCCCGTTGAATATAATTCAAGTGCTGTCGTCCAAATTGATAGTGAAGTCGGGTTTTTGCTGCACAGTCGAACGTGGCTGAGGTGTAGGCTTTGTTGTTGTTGATGTGAATGCGGTGTTCCAAGTATTTTAATGTTGTAGTTTATGTGGCAGTATAAAATTTTCTGTTGTTAATAGCATATGCAATTCAGTAAGATTTTTTATTTGGTCATCATAAAGGATACTAGTGTCATTTCTTAATATGGCTCTTACTTGCTCTGGTTTGGATAACCTTTGAACACTTCCGAAACCAGTGTAGGAAGTGCGTATTGCGCTGGATATGAGATGGAATCCATTCAGTGTCAAAATGCTGTTTTTGGCAACACACTGGGGTGAAATTTTGAGAATCCCCGAACCTGCCAAAGATACCTGTTGTGAGTTCTGGTCACATACGATCGTCAACCGAGTAGGAAATTTTAACGCATATATCCATTGGTTTTGTTGTTCCGTTTGAATCCATGTTGAGTTTTGTTCAATCTTTTCTAAATTGCAGGTGGCATGTGTTTCATTTTGGAGAAGCCCAAGTTCACAGGAACAAACTTGAGATTCTTTGTGGTACCTTGGACGAGTGGTGCATACAACTTGATCCTGTTGAATGATAATACAGGATCTAATATCAGCTTGACTTAATGGTATGTACTGATCCATATGTTTGTCAATGGCAATTGTTTCCGCGCAAGGTGCAACAGTTATAAGTGTATTGTTAATTATGGTTGGAATAGGTGTCATTTTTAGTATATCAAATTATTCTCAGTGGAAGTGAAATCTGAAATACTGCATTGTCATTCGTTACTCCTCCCTTGACTGTCATGATTTTATATAACTGTATGGCGTCCTCATCTTTGACTGGTATATCCAAGTTGGCTGGCATGTGGGCCTTGATGTTTCTTAGCTCCTTGCGAAGTTGATTTACAGATAGTAAAGCTGGACTTATTTTTCCATGATGTATGTCGGTCAATACGTCAAGGAGTGCAGATTGCACCCGCTGTATGTTGATAATAATAAGTATCAGTTGATCTGATAAGGATGTCAAAGTTTGGAATAGAAGGAATTGGTATTCAGACGTTTCGATGGTTTCTATTGCCTTTGTGAGGAGATTTAATTGACCTTCCACTTGCTCGAATTTCAACTTAGTAGTGTTTCGGTCTACCTTTATTAAGTTAAGAGTGGAGTCTATGATTGATGTTTTGTTTCTTAGCAATCTCAATAGATAATCTTCATTGTCTTTTACTTCCTCTATAGTATGTGACATTTTTTCTGCGTAATTGGAATCCAGTACTCCAAAAAGTGAATTTGCCACATTTCCTACAAAACTTATAGCACCTCTTTTTACATGACTTGTCGGCAAAAAGGAATTGTCTAATTGAAGCACATCAGCCATATGTTGAAAATGAGATAAAGTGGTATTACAACTACATTGTCGATTTATTCTGCCACATATATTATGAAGGAATGAAATACCATTTTTCAGTGCGATGATGTCAGTTTTTAATGGGTCTAAATCATAGTAGACAATGAGGTTCCATTGGCTTGTAGCAAGTTTGAGTCTTCCAATCTCTTCAAAATGTATACCAATATCTAAGTTAAACTTCTGTATTTTAACGTTTTGTGCTAACGCTAATGGTAACATTAGAAGTGTAATCATAAGAGTGATCAATACGGTCTTGCTGCTGGCAACTGATGCCTTTCGTGCGCGTTTTTTTGTAACTCATCTACCTCTTCAGAATTAACCTGTGTAAATTCCTCAGCTGATTCAATTGGTAATGGTGACAACTTATGTATAGGTCTTTTAAGAACCCCCGACGCTGTGCGAACATCTGCTACCCGTACAGCTCCATCCTGACCATGATAAATCTTTTCAATTCTTCCTAAAGGACACCGCAATGAGGGAGTATTGTCATCTTTTATGATAACCATTTGACCAAGCTTTGCATTTGAACGTTGTTCTTTCCACTTGTGACGATACTGAAGTTCATTCAAATATTCCAGGGACCATCGTTTCCAGAACTCTTCTTTAATATGTGTCACCAGTTTCCATCTTGGTAGCAATGAGTTACTAGTGGGTGTGGAAACTGGATCAATTGATGAATTAAATGGTTCTCCAATCAAAAAATGACCTGGTGTAAGAGCTGTCATGTCATTAGGATCATTTGACATGGGAGTTAGAGGTCGTGAATTCAAAATGGCTTCTGCTTCAACCAACGTTGTTTCAAGTTCCTCATACGTAAGGGATGCCGATGTCAAGATTTTTTTGAGTAAACCTTTTGCAGATTTAACAGCTACTTCCCATAGGCCTCTAAAGTGAGGGGAACTTGGAGGTATGAATTTAAAAGTAATGCCTCTATTGTTGCATTCTGTGGTTATCTTTTCGTTAGCTCTTTGGGATTGAAAAATATTTTTTAATTCCTGTAATTGGTTACTGGCAGCAATGAAGTTTGTTGCATTGTCGCAGTATATAGTTTGGCAATGACCTCTTCGGCCAATAAATCTTTTTAAAGCTCCTATGAAGGCATCTGTTGTGAGGTCGCTAACGAGCTCCAAGTGGACAGCCTTTGTGGTGAAGCAACAAAATACTGCTACATAAGCCTTTTGAGGACGTTTTCTTTGAATTTTGTAATGTATCCAGACTGGTCCAAAGTAGTCAACACCGGTAATAAAGAATGGTCGATTAGGTGTTATTCTGTCAGCAGGTAAGTTTCCCATTATTTGGGAGTACATCTTTGGGTTCGCCTTGCTACATTTAACGCACCGTTGGATGATTGCTCTAGCCATAATTTTTGCTTTGATTGGCCAGAATTTCTGTCTTGTGAACGACCTGAGCGCTTGAGCTCCACAATGCATATTTTCCTTGTGTACCTTTTCCATTAAAAGCTTCGTCAATGTGTCATTGTATGGAACTAAAATTTGATGCTTGGCGTCATAATTTAATGATGAGGCTTCCAGTCTTCCTTCAACACGAATGACACCTTGCTTGTCTAGGAACGGAGAAAAGGCTGCTAAGGGGCTTTGGGCCTTTACCGTTCTTTCTTTCTTTAATTCTTTTTTGAATGACCTTGATGATTGTAACAAGAGCGTCATTTAGTTCCTGTGTGCTTAGCGTCAACTCATTGCATGTTATACCTTTCATGCGTCGTATAAATCGAAGTGTGTAACCTACTACTCGTTGAAGTGTGTTGAATGAGTTTCCTTGATTGATTTTGTAAACCCAATCCCTTTGTGAATCCAGTGCCACTGATGTTACATTGGATGTTGTTTGTTCATCTTTATTCATTGGTTCAGTTACGTTGGAAGATTTTTGCTTCATTTCTGGACACTGTGGGTTATAAGTTAACTTGGTGAATTTAACTGGCCATTTATTTTCATTTCCATGCAAAAACAAAGGACCAAAAAACCACAAGTGACTGGCTGGCAAATTCGATGGCATTAATCCTCGTGACAGTGCATCTGCTGGCTTGTCCCTTGATGAAACGTGGCGCCACTGATCTGCTACTGTCAATTCTTGGATCTGGCTGATCCTGTTTGCGACAAACGTTTGAAGCGCAGATGATGTTGAGTTTATCCAATAGAGTACAATTTCCGAATCCATCCAAAAGTGTATCTGTCCCTTATGATTAAGATCGTTCTTCACCCTTTTCATTAACGTTGTGCTGAGGACTACTGCACATAGCTCCAGGCGTGGAATTGTTTGTTTTTTCAGAGGTGCCACCCGGGATTTTGAACATAGTAGTCTTACGACTGTGCGACCATCTTTTAACGTTGCGCGCACGAAAATTGCAGCTCCGTAGGCCTTTTCTGATGCATCGCAAAAGGCGTGAAGTTGAACAGATGATGCTACATTAGACCGGTTCAAAAAAAAAAGTCTCTGAAATTTAGAGGCATCGGCAGTTTCCTATTCCCATAAGTGTCCCGAGTGGGATGTGTTACCAATTTTTTCTAAATATTGCGCTCCTGATTAGCGATTTTCATATTACTCTTGAAACTTCGCATAAAAAAAAAAGTTCACCAACAACCTAAAAACGATGGTGGTTGTCGCTGAGGTGAACTTTTTTCTTTTAATTCAGTCTCACATTCGGAGTAGTTTTGAATGGGGAATTTGAATTTTTCATTATTTTTTAAATATGTTGTTTTCTTCAGTGGTAAAAACTGAAAATAATCATGAAATTTTGTCAAAAATTGAAATCTTTTTTTTTTAAATAAAATATCAGGTATAAATTTTTGAATTTTTTTTGCTTTTATTATTTTGAATAATTTATTTATTACTCCTCTATCTGATGGTGGTAACTGCAAATTTTTATTATTTTTGTACTTAAAAATATAAACATAAATATAATTTAACAAAGGATTTTTTTCATATTAAAGCTATGTTTTAACAGGGAATATAAATTTTAATGTGGAAATTTGTTTCAAAAAATATGAAATATATTTATCTAATTCTATACCACCTCTATCTGATGGTGGTAACTGCAAATTTTTATTATTTTTGTACTTAAAAATATAAACATAAATATAATTGAACAAAGGATTTTTTTCATATTAAAGCTATGTTTTAACAGGGAATATAAATTTTAATGTGGAAATTTGTTTCGAAAAATATGAAATATATTTATCTATCTATCTATTATCTGGTTCAAGAAAACTAGATTTCATATTTTTGAAACAGATTTCCACATTAAAATTTATTTTCCCTGTTAAAACATAGCTTTAATATGAAAAAAATCCTTTGGGTAATTATATTTATGTTTATATTTTTAAGTACAAAAATAATAAAAATTTGCGGTTACCACCATCAGATAGAAAAGAAATAAATGAATTATTCAAAATAATAAAAGCAAAAAAAATCCAAAAATTTATACCTGATTTTATATTTTAAAAAAAAATTTAAATTTTTGACAAAATTTCATGATTATTTTCAGTTTTTACCACTGAAGAAAACAACATATTTAAAAAATAATGAAAAATTCAAATTCCCCATTCAAAACTACTCCGAATGTGAGACTGAATTAAAAGAAAAAAGTTCACCTCAGCGACAACCACCATAGTTTTTAGGTTGTTGGTGAACTTTTTTTTTCATGCGAAAGTTTCAAGAGTAAAATGAAAATCGCTAATCAGGAGCGCAATATTTAGAAAAAATTGGTAACACATCCCACTCGGGACACTTATGGGAATAGGAAACTGCCGGTGCCTCTAAATTTCAGAGACCTTTTTTTTTTTTGAACCGGTCTAATGCTACATGTTGTCCAAAAACGTGTCTTTCAAAGCTAAAATTGTTCAGTGCCTTTAAATCGTCTCGGAAGGTCATCCATTTGGAATATAATTCGATTGGTATTGCCTGGTCCCAGGAAAGTTTTAATTGCCATAAGTCTTGTATGATGATCTTGGCTGTTACTATAACTGGGCCAAGTATCCCTAGTGGATCAAATATTTTTGCAACTTCTGACGTGATTATGCGTTTCGTGATTTTGTTTGTTGCATGAGGCGTAGATCTGATGCAAAATTTATCCTGTTTTGGTTGCCAGACTAACCCAAGTGTTTTTATGGAGGTATTATCATCATTGTCAAAATCTAATCCTGATCATCCTTATCAATATCTTGTAATATTTGTGGGTGGTTTGCACACCACTTGCGAAGTTTAAAGCCAACAGGTTCTAATATGCGTTTCAGTTGTTTCTGCATCTCCAATACCGTTGATAGTTTATTGGATCCACTGAGACAGTCATCTACGTAAAAATTATTTTTTAAGACTTGTGCTCCCAGTTCAAATTTTTCTGTATTTTCTTCTGGAAGCTGTTGCAGGCATCTTGTTGCTAAGTACGGGGCGGATCTGGTACCATATGTCACTGTGTTTAACTAATAATGGCGGACAGGCTCACCAGGATGATTCCTCCAAAAACTAGTTTGAAATTTCCTATCCGCTGGGTGCACTGAAATTTGTCGATACATTTTTTGAATATCGGTGCAAAAAACAAATCTTGGTAATCGGAAACGCAGAAGGATCGAAAACAGTTCACTCTGCACTGTTGGCCCAGTAAATAAAATGTCATTTAGTGATATGCCAGAGCTAGTTTTACATGAGGCGTCAAACACTATTCTAAGTTTTGTACTGCTGCTATCTGGTTTCAGTACACAGTGATGCGGGATAACATAATGTGGTGCTGATTTGTTTTTAGTGGTTATCTGCTCCATATGTCCCAATTCTTCATACTCGTTCATAAATTTGACGTACTGTTCTCTGAGGTTTTGATCCTTAGATAGTCTTTTCTCAAGGGAAAAGAATCTGGTCATTGCTATTGTTTCTGAATCTTTCAGGTTCTCAGGATCTTGTTGGAATGGTAGCCTTACCATAAAGCGTACCAATGAGTCCCTTTGAGTGTTGTTTTGAAAATGTGTCTCGCATAATTCTTCTGCCATAGTTAACTTTGAATTTTTGGGTTCCGGATCATCCATCTGCCACAATCGTTGAATCATTTCATCTAGATCTTCCTCAGTTTTTGTACATATGCCACATGTTGCGGCACACTCGTTCCTGTTATAAAGGTAGGAGTCGCCTACTTTTCCTGAAAAAATCCATCCACAAACGGTATTTTGAAGTATAGGTAGATCACTTGATAGTTTGATTTGTCCAATGGTCAGCAATTGATGATAGAATTCTGCTCCCAAAAGGATGTCAATATTCGCCGCTTGGTTGAAGTAAGGGTCTGCTAGTTCAATATTTTTTGGAATTGACCATGATGATGTATCTAACGATTGCGAAGGCTGCAATGTAGTAATTTGTGGCAGAACGTATGCTTCCAATGGTTTTTGGTATCCATTTATACGGGACTGAATATTAATGTAGGCCCGCTGGGTTGAAACTTGTTTTTTCCTTCCAATTCCCTCTATGGACATTGAGGTCATGTGACCTGAGATACCAAGGCGTTTTGCAAGCCTGCTAGTTATAATGTTGATTTGGGAACCAGAGTTCAACAGTACTCTGCAGGTTATCACTTTTCCATTGGCTGTATTTACCTTAATTAAAGCTGTGCTAAGTAGCACGTAGCGTTTTTTTTGGGTGTTGTTGTAGGTTGTAAGGCTAACAGGAGAGTTTGAATTATGTTTATTAAAAGATGTTGCAGTTATGTGTAGACCGTCTTTTTCCTGATGTAACAATGTATTGTGTTTTTTCTGACATCTGGTGCAAGATCTGCTATGAAAATTAGAGGTGCTGTGCCCACTTCTGAGACAGTTTGTACAGAGTCGATTTTTGATCACATGATTCATCCTGTCTTTAACTGAAGCCTTCAAAAATTTGGCAAATGTAAACAAAAAGTGTTCTTTTTCATGATAGAATTTACATTTTTGATGTACTGTTGTTGTTAGCACTCTCATATGTCTTTGTTTGGCCCCAATAGCCTCCATCATTTGGAACTGGGCTTCAAAAAAGTAAGAAATTCGTTTAATTTTGGAATTTCTTTATGATTTGCAATAGTTCGCTCATATAAAATATGAGTTTCGCGATCCAACTTTTTTATTAAAATTGGAAGTAGTAGCGGATCCCATGAGTTCGTCACTACTCCCAGATTTTCCAATGCTAACAAGCATTCTTGTGTTGTATCATGCAGCTCCTTGATTGTTTTGGATGACGCTGCTGATAAGGTTGGCTGCTCCAATAATTTTGATACAAGAGTGTTTGTTAGGACTCTTTGGTTGTTGTACCGATCTTGAAGTAACGTCCAGGCTATTGTATAATTCGCCTCACTCAATGAGCGATGTCGAATTAGTTTTTCTGCTTCTCCAGTGACATTTGACTTCAAATACCACATCTTCTGCACATTTGGTAGCGCTTGGTTATGAATCATTTGAAGAAATAAATCAAAAAATTGACGCCACTTCATGTAATCACCATCAAATTTTGGGAGAACAACCTTTGGCAGTGGTAGAGCTCCATGCAGGCTTGCTGTGCTGACTTGCATTGTATCTGAATTGCCCCCTTGGTAGTTTTCCATATCTTCAGTCAGAGCGATTATCTTTTGTACCACCTCCTCTTCCAATTGGACGAACGTGGACAGGTCGTATCCTTTGGATGATGGGTATTCCATTTGCTGCCAGATTTCATCGTTGATTTGTTCTATTTTTCCCCAAAGCTGTTTGATCGTGTTTAATTTCTGACTGTTGAATGATCTGGTGGCTGCTGTGTCCACCTTATGCTGACTGTTGAATGATCAGGTAGCTGCTGTGTCCACCTTATGCTGACTTGAATGATCAGATTGCTGCTTTGTCCACCTTATGCTAACTGTTGAATGATCAGGTGGCTGCTGTGTCCACCTTATGCTGACTGTTGAATGATCAGGTAGCAGCTTTGTCCACCTTATGCTGACTGTTGAAAGATCAGGTGGCTGCTGTGTCCACCTTATGCTGAGATCACGTCGGGGTCACCAATGTTTTGCAGCAAAGGTTAGTTTACCTGCCTATAACGCTAAAATAGTCCTGGCACTTGAACCAGTACTATTTAGGTTATTTGATTGTTATTGCAGGCACATAAACCCACAATAACAGTGTTTAAATGAAAGCAAGGCACCATACCAGTGGTCCGGGGTGTCTTGCTGTGTTGGCCACTAAATATCAGAAAAATGACAAAGAAAACCTTTAATATTAAATAGAATAGGTGTTGCTTTCTTTTGTGTTGCTATGTAATGGCAAAATTTTATTTAATTTATGTCTATTATATACTTAATCGATAATTACAAATTGTGTACCTAATCATAATTTAATTAATTTAAAAAGTGTGACCTACTTAAAATGCAGCCACCATAAATAAAGCAAAAGCGAACTTTGACTTCAAATAAATTGCAATGTTTTGCATTTTGTCAATACTAAGCATTTTGATATGTTTAAGGGGCTGCATATGTGTAAAGTAAGTACTAATGAAATTAATATAAAAAGTGAAAAATAATATTATAGTTTTTGATTGAAAACAACAACAAATAGAGTCTTAATAGAGTTAAATAATAAATTTACTTTCCTAACTTTGGGAGAGTAGAAAAGATTTGTATTCACGTGTATACAGCCACTTTTTTTTTAATGAAAGCTATTCTTTCACTGCATCTTCTGAAGACAATATCTTTCTGCACACTTTTGCACATATATATTTTTTTTTTTTTTGTTTTTAGAGTACATATTTTCTATCAAAAAATGAGAGCTATACCAGGAATGGGAAAAATCCGCGAAAAACAATAAAAACTTTTAATATAAAAGCTAAGTGGTGTAAATTCGGTGTGAATCGATTAACCGGTCTTCGCGAAAATGATATTCTAAAAATATATTTGTATGAGGGCCACCCTAAATATGCACCCTTAATAAAAGTCTTATAGCCTAAGCTATGCCTTTTAATATAAAAGATACTTGGTGTAAATTCCATGTGAATCGATTGAGTGGTCTTTGTGAAAATTATATTTTAAAAATATTTTTGTGTGGGGGCCATCCTAAATATGCACCCTAAATAAAAGTTTAATATTATATGACAGCCGCTTGATCGATACTAATATACTGTAAAAATTTCATCAAAATTGGCCAGATAGTTTTCGCGTCCATAAATTAACCCTTACTGGCCTAGGGTCGTTTGCGACCAGGCCTCCCATACAATTTTTTTTTTGTTTCGATCCAACAAATACAAAAACGCAAAAAAATACTTTTGTCCAGCTAGCTTGTTCTAGTCGCAACACTGTGCGCTGTTTCAAAATGAATTTGCAAATTGTGTCAAATAGACACAAGGGATGGATGGATTTCAAAAAAAAAGTTCCAAAAAGGGTTCCAACAAATAAAAATGCTCAAATAAGAGTTACTAAGGGGGGTGGACAAAAAGATACCGGAAGGACATGAATTACAAAAACTTATTGTGCCCATTCCAAGAAAGCTACAAGCCGTGATTGGTATTCGTGGGGGAAATAGCAATTATTGAACTTTTTCTTATTTGTTTTTCAGTTTATTCATATGTTCCCTGCATTTTGCCAACAATTATTTGACACCATGAAATTGCTATTGTTTTCATTTATGTTCCATAAACTTTTATTTTTGTTTTTAACAAAGAATTATTTTTTTGTTTTCTAATGAGGAATGGGTAAAAGATTTGAATAAAAAAAAATTTTTTCAACAATTATATGTATTTCTTACTTTAATTCAATATTAAAGTGAAAATTGTATTACATAACTTATTTTGCCAACAATTACTTGATAGACTGTACATGTTCACATTTTCAAATTGAAAACTCCACCGATCTACTATTAAAAAGCTACCACAACATGACACTTCGAACAACAAATTTTCCGAAATGATTCCAAAACGATTCCGTTCTGGGACCGAGGCACCCCAAAGTCATGTTAAAAATCTATTTTCAACCGATCCCCATCGTTTTCTTTTCTGGGAATTTTTTTCTGGGCCCATAATGATCCTTTCCTAGGTCCGGGACTACACCAAGTCATGTCAAAAATCCATATTTATTTATTTTTTTACAAAAATAGGCCCAAAACGAGCTCTTACACCAAGTCATGTCAAAAACTCTTTTTCAACCTTGCCCAAAATAGTCTCTACCTGGGTCCAGGGTGCTCATAGTTAATCAAAATCCATTTTGAACCACTTCCCATTGATTGGAGCCAAATTTTTTACAAATGTCCAATTTCAACCTATTGCAACGCTTGGTGCAATAATTTTTTTTAGCTGAGGCTTAAGCACTGCATTAGATGGGTTGACGACTGGTGACTTCCAAAATTTATTTTCAGCCTTTCTTCATCAATTAGCCCGTGTTTACTTGTATTGTATTTTAATACTCTATTTTCGTTACAAGGTATTAGCTGCAAACCATTCCTAAAAGCAACTCAATCTCAAAACTCAGGCTGGCTTTCTAAGAAATATCTCATTCGACACAAAAAACAAGTTCAAAAGGAACAGATGATATTAATGCGAATGTCCACATTGAATGAACTTCGGCTTGACTTGTAAATAAACTGCCAACCCAAGCCGACATTCATTATTCAACTTGATTTTTTTTGCGAATCGCTTGAAAGGGAAAATGAATTCATGCATACACATCGCTGCTTTGTATGCTTATTGCATGTGACAAGAAAAAATGTCTGCCATTTTCTTTTCAAAACAAGCAAAAATATGTTTCAACGCCAGAATTATGATTGAGCTTTGGTGAATAAGCAAAATAAGCTTTTTTAAGCAAATGCTTACTTTTGGTCGCTCTAATGATGATGCTCTGAGAGAAAAATTATCAGAACGCAAATAATTTGCGTCATGGTAGCAGCATTTTTATGTGACAGTTATCTTCTTTTCTTGTATACCTTCTTGAATAGTCAAAACAGCTTGTTTTGTTTTTGTTCGATCTCTTCACAATTAAAAAACGCTCGCATGTCAGAATTTTTCTTTAGTTTTTGTTTTGCTTACTTTTGACAATTATCATAGGCATTTTCACGGTAGCATAATTTTAGTTTGATAAGATGTATAATTTTACCATGACTTTGCATTAAAGCGAATCCACTTAGCAGCAAGAAAACTTGATCCAAACATATACATGGAAAAGTTTTGCACTTATAGAATTACCCCGTTTAGGTGTAGCAAAGAAGGTGAATGACAGATTGCTTGCGTACACTTTCTTTTCTTCAATTTGTGACCTATATGAAACAACATAAATATTGGAGCGATTTCTTAATAAAAGGTTCTAGACGGCTGTCATGAATGCTTCAGTAGCCGTGTTTTTTTTTGACGCGGCTACAAGAAAGCTTAATCAGTGGCAAAAAAAACGGCTTTCGCCGCTTAATTTTTTCGTTAATAAAATTTGGCAGCACGTGAAACAAATGTTAAACAAGAAATGACAATTGAATTAAGTCCTAAGAAACTTAAAATTGAACATAAGCGTTTTGTAAAAACTTGTTTTCTTCCGCTATTTTAGTTTTATACTTTGGTTTTAACTTTATAAATTTACTTTTGAACGTAAGTACCTTTTTTTTGCCTGTTGACGTTTAAAGATGGAACTTTCCTGATTAAAAATCAGAGATTTTGTTGGACTGTGCTGCCAAATCTCATAATAAACAGCCGAATTGTGAATGATCCAACGCTTATTTGCACGATTAATATATAAGCGGCTATTCTACCGCCGACTAATTTCTCATACAAAAATTTGTTTTAGCGGGTAGCCGCATCAAAAACAAAGGCTATTATCGGGCATTCACTTCTGTAGCCGCATATGTTAATAGGGGGAGGGGGGGGGGTTATAAGTAAAAATTATTGAAGGAGCTCATATTAGCATAGTATGAAAACTGAAAATTAAGAGACACAAATCATTGCAAAATAATGCTATCAATATTCTGCCCAATTAAAATATTTAACTGCCTTCAACAATGCAGCAATTGCTTACAAAATGCATTAAATTTGCGACGCATCTAATAGCGCGACACTGGGAACTGCTGCATAAACGGCAACAGCAGAATAAAATTAGTAGCAGTAGTTTGCAATATTCGCGGAAACATACCCATAGCGATATGAGTGAACTTACATTACCATAATGAATGATTCCTATATATCGTCGGAATTTTGGCTGCACTAATCCATGGTAGTTGAAGAACAAGATTTGGAATGCCTTGAATGTCTAACTGATGCTGCAACGGGGACAGTTCTGTTATAACAAATGTAGTCTTTGGTCGGCTTAGGCCGTTGTTCCATTTTGCCACTAATAATGGGACAGATGCTTCAAACTATGATGATGTGTATTCCTTTGGGTTTTTTTTAAGAATGAAGTTATGGCTAGCCGCACAGAACTGTGTGCAACGAAAATTATGAAATAATGTAGTTGATCTGATAAACAAAAGTGGTGTGCTAGCGTGCTTGTCTACTGTGCAAAATGAATAAAAGAAATGGCGAATACGTTGCTGCCAGTAGCAAAGTTTAGCTAAAGTAAGGTTCATTTGTATCCAAGATATCGCAATAGCTTACAAACAGAGCAACGTGTTTGGCAACGCAAAAACGGCAACAAAAAATTGCAGCGGGCGAACATGAGCTAAAATTCCAACAAAACTGGATAGCAGTGTTAGTAGTCAAAATTTTGTATGTTTATTGTTGTCTATACTTATGATATGAATTTTGTGTTTCATGTAAAATTAAGTTATATAGGCTGTATTTATATATTTGTTTAAAACATCTTTTCTGTTACTAGGACACAATTTTAGGGTTTAGAGTCCAAATTTTGCAAACAAATTTATAAAAGTTGAATTGCCGTTGGGTTGAAAAGACCTACTTAAAAATCAGTCGTGAAATTTGTCTTAAAATAAATTTAAAGTAAAAATAACGTAAAGTTTGTGCATGTCTTAAGACGGAAAGTTTTAGATAGACTTTGTAATAAAACGTGCGTTAATTTGCAAGCGGCGTAGTTCTTTTAAAATTTTAGTGAGGTAAGCTTTTGCCTGGAATAAGATCCGCAAAAGACTTACTGACCAATAGTTTATTTTAAATAGGATCCTGCATATAGCAGCATCCAGCGATACGGCAGCCGACAAAATATAATTCAAGAAAAAAAAAAACAAAACTGATGTAAGTCTTAGAACATGGAAATCCAAAGTTAAACAAATGTATTTTTACTTATATGTATATATTGTAGTTTCTAATATGAATGATAGACTCGAAAAAAAAGAAGTTGACGTAAAGACGCCCAAGAGATGACAAGTCCTGGAATCCAAGGAATTATAAGATAAGTAGGCCACTATCATTTTGTACATTTCGTGTTATTATAACACCATTTTGTGCTATCCGGTTAAGTCGTGCGTTAAAATAAAGTAAACAGTTTTATTTGATTTGGTTATACGAGGTGTTCATCGTAAAACAGGAAAGTAGCCAAAAATACGAGTGTGTTAGCCCTTAAGTTCTGGCAAGTTCATCGACACCAGATCTATAAAAAAGTTAATTTGTTATTGCTGGTCAAACCAAGGTTGCGTTTGAAGTACCGTGGGCCAGAAACAAACCTGTGCCAGTTAGATGTTGTTAATGTTTAATGGTCGAAAATTTTTAAGCTTCATTATAGTTTTTTGTTGATTTCGATGTTTATTATAAATTTATAAGTTTTATTTTGTTTAAAAAAAAAAAAAAGGAAGAAAACCGAAGAGTATTTAGGTCACAATTTTTCTTCTATTCGTTATTGTTAGGCCGCGACGTCCCAAAAGAGCTCTTAGGGTGTTATTAAAAGAATAATTTTCGGCTTTAAAAACACTAAAATCATCGATTGTCTTTGTATATACCTATGTACGTGTCTCACTCGGGATTTTCTTTCTAAATATATATATATATAGCTTTATTAATATATTTTATTCCAATATTTTATTATTTTAATTTCATTTATTTATATAATATTTATGTGCATTTTTACTATTTAGTTTTTTGTCTTTCAATTTTACACATATATTCTGGTTTTTTTTATAAATTTTAGGGTAATTTATATTTTTACAATATCATTTTTTTTTTGTGTGTTTGATTTAGCTTATTTCAAGTTTTATCATTGTTTCTCTTAGTGGCTTCGCCCATTTAACAGTGCATTTTTTTGTTTTAGCATAAAATTGAGATTTAAGTGCAAACCTACATACATGTATCCAGTAATTTGTGTTGAAATTTAATTCCATGCCCTTTCACCAAGAAAGAATTTTGTAGTAATTTTCAAATATAATGTGTAGAATGATATAAAAAAAATGAACGTTTGGTAAAGTTTTATAAATCTGGGAGGGACATGCGACTCTGACCGGTGAGGTTTTGAGGAGCAAAAAAAATGGGTGCTCACAGGAGTTAAAGCCGATGTCCTGTCTTCATATCGGTGAAACTAATACATTACGGAAATTTGAGATTGAATCGCTGTTTTTTAGTGATTTTTTTTTAATTTAAAAGGAGTAAAAGCTTGATTTCTTTTTGTATTTTTTTTATTTCTGGCAGTTGCTCTATTGATTTACTTAGTTTTATTGTTTCCCCTTCGATCCCACGCGGCGGGTTAAGTATCTCTTTTAAATACAGACTTAACAGAGAAGAAGCAAAAACTGCATTTGTTCGAAATATTGCCTTTTACCTTAGCTATACAAATTAAGCTTTCTTAGCATTCTAAAAAAGTTATAGATTAACACATTTTTTGAAATAACGGTTTCAAAAAAAAATGTCATCTCTAAAACTATACGTTAGATTTGAAAGATTTATTTAGCATTTTTCTAGCTCGTAAAATTCTCTTTCTCATGACATCCATATTTTTTATATCCATTCAGGGGTCTCAACTTATATAGTCGAGTGAAATTAGGTTTATACCTCGGAACCCAGCTATAGTGAATGGATTTGAAATATTTTTTTTTGATTTGGATTTCTGATACCATAAACTAAAAAGTTTACCCATTGGAAATGACTGCCGTTTCGAAAATCCGAAAACACGCCTATCGCCCATTCTAATTAAATGTAAACCGCTATAATGCGTGAAATATTTAAGGTAATGTAACCAAATTTCACACAAATACTTGATATGACTTAGAGAAGCACTAGACAACAATAAGGCGAATTTCTACAAGAAGGCGTGGCACCTCCCATATATGAAACTTTAATGTGCTATACTGACGGAGTTATTATAGGTAGAGTAACCAAATTTCACACAAATACTGCGAAAGGTTCAGACAAGCTCTAAACACGTGTCACTTTCCATGCAAGCAAAAATTCAAAACGTTTCTTTGAACCATAGAACCATATTTCACACAAACACTAAAAATGGGTCGTACAAGCTCTGGACTCAAATTGCGAAACTTTCCTCAACAGGGCGCGGCACCTCTAATACAAGCAACACCTTTGAAATGCTATACTGACAGAATTATTTAATCAAATGTAACTAAGTTTCCCACAAAAACAAGAAGTGGTTTGTTCAAGCACAATACTAAAAGTTGTCATTTCGTTAGAAGAATATTTATAAATAATACATTGATGCCTAAAAATGCAAGAAAACTAAGTAAATTTTTCTCCAAATATAAGTCTAAGCTTAACTAGTGGCTCTTGAAATACGTAACAGTACATTTTAAACATTGATAGTATGCTTCTTTATTATTTCCAAATTCGGATGTGTTGTTTATTACTTTGCGTTTTTTTACTTGTATTTTTAGTTTGTGCAAAAAATCGTATCTCAATAATATGCTTTTAAGTTTCGCTCATAAAATTTTTACTCTGATTCAAGCCTCTACATCAGGGGTGGCCAACCCAAATGATCTTACGGGCCACTTTGGAAATGTATCATAACTTCGCGGGCCACATACATATAAAGAATTATATCCCATATTAGATTTAGATATACATATACATTAGATATACTATAGAAATTTTTTTGGAGTGAAAAACTCTGAAACATGAGTTATTATTGTGTTTATTATACTTCTTATAAATGAAATAAAAAAAATTAAATTAATTAATTCTTATTTGCTAGTGTGATACTTGTTTCTCCACTCTTTTACTGAACTTTTGCAAATCGATCTCAATTTCGGTATTTGCACATCGTAATTGGTGTTGCAGGTTAGCGTCAGTGTTTTGCGCTTAACTTTGGTGAACGGTCAATTGAAATGTTATGAATACCAAAAAAAAAAAACAAATAGGATGACAGCCAATTGAAAATCGATTTACTCTCACGTTCTCAAAATGGCTTCAATCCAAAAATCAAAGTGAATTTTTTCTCATAATTTCGACAGTTAATTTTTGATGCAATATTAACAATATTTCGAAAATAAAATTTTACATGCCCAAACATGTTGCGAAATGATACAAATAGCCGAAATGTAACAATAATTTCTTTAATTACAAAAAAAAACTCCCGCATAAATCAAAAAAAAAACACTTTGCAGGCAAATTTCAAATATTTCCCTAATAAAAAACAAGAAGGCGTTACTGTACGAATATAACTTTTTGCTTTGTTTTGTTTTCAATTTCTTTTACTCGTATTCTGTACCTAACTACAATTATATACCTAGGGTTGCCAACACGGACCGATGTCTGACCCGGAAATTCAATTAGGGGGGGTGGGTTAGATTCTATTAAAGTTTCCATTTAAGTTTTTTTAAAAACATAAGTAAAATTATTTAATATTTACAGTAGATTTCTTTGAATTCAACACTTCGTGTTTCTCTCGGTTTTCTTTTTATTGCAACCTCTGTTTTTATCTCCATGCAATATAAACAGAAATAAGGCATTAGTGAATTTTCAAGATATAAATGGAATATTTTAAAATATTTGCATTTATTACCAAATTTGGTTTTCTTGCTCGATTTAAGATTTTTAATATATTTTGACGTGCTCTATCGAAAACCATCGTCAGATTGCGGTCAACTTGTGTATATGTTTATAGTTATTTTTTATAAATACATATGAAGAGCTGAGATTTAAAACCCGTCAAGTCCATATTTTGCGTAAGGAGAAAAACGCAAAAAATGTATACCACTGAATTTAACTATGTGTAGTAAACACTGATTGATTGATCCATTGAAATAGTTGTCAAATGCTATTAAAATCCTGATTTTTCATTACATTTTATGACCTAATTTAAAAGGACTATTATAAAAAAAACGTTTGGACTTGGCGGGTTTTGAAACAAAAAATGTGGACATGGCGGGTTTTGAAATTAAAAATCTAGACTTGGCAGGTTTTGAAAGTGAAACCTCGGGACTTGGCGGATTTTGAAAAATAAAACTAGTAATTTGTATATATGAAATTTTTTTTTATTTATGAATTTTTAATGAAAAATTGGACTTGGCGGGTTTTGATTTTCAGAAATGTGAACTTGGCGGGTTTTGATAAAATGAATTTATCAGAAACTTTTGCAATCAAAAGTTTGTAAAAGGAAAAATTTTTTTTACAATTTAGAGTATGTGGGCTTGTAGATAAAAATTTTTTCCGCCCCTCCTACAATATCACACATTTTCAGTTTTTGGACTTGGCGTGTTTTGAATCTCAGCTCTTCATATGTATGTATGTATGTATGTCGGATTTTGTTTCGGAAATACATAAGTATTTATAGCCATTGGAAGTTGCTGACATAGCTTTTGTAAAACTGATTATAAGTTTGGGAAGCACTGAGTGGATACCAAAAATATGGATTTTAAGAAAGATAATTTAACGGCCTGAAATTTTTCTGGAATTTTGACCAATTATTTTACTAGCAAAACGTTATTTTTTCAAAAAAATGTGTCAAAATGCTTGATTATTTTGTTTTAAAGTTATGTACAATATGCATAGTTTTTTCTTAATTTTACCTATTTTTTTAAGAATATTATTGGTGAAAATTTCAGAAAATTTATCTTACTTCCAAAATTATGGGCTAAATTTCAAAACTAGGCTTACCAGTCGTAGCGTCTGAAAGCAAATTGTATGACTGCATGGTTGCTTTCATTGTTCATTTGCATTTGAGAACGAAGCTTCAATTGTATATTTATAAGTATATTTTTATGTAATTTTTTATTCTAAAAATGAATATTTTTCTGTTTGATATTAAACCCGGAGAGATTGACTTTTAACCCGGAGACCCGGAAATCATACTCAAAACCCTGAGTCTCCGGGTGAAACCCTGAGTGTTGGCATCTCTAGTATAAGCTGCAAACCTTTTTACTGATTTCAACAAAATGGGTATCATTTAAAAAGTATATACAGAGGTGTATCATTTATTGTACCTTTTATACCTCTTTCTATACATGCATATGTATGTATGTGAGTTTTTTATTTTCATAAAATTTTGTCAATAAAAGTCCATGTTAAAAAAATTTCCAATGAGGGGGTTGAACCCCCGAACCCCTCCCCCCCTTCCCCGTGCGCATGGGCCTGACTTATATACATATACTTATTGTTTCTAAATAATGATAAATGAATAATATCAATAATACATATAAATCAGTAGTAACCTGCACTTGTCTATAGCTGCAAAAATATTGCGTCGAATCTGGTGTTGTTGCTGCTGTGATGGTCTTTGCTGGTGTTGTAGTTGTTGCTATTGCTACAAGTTTCATTATTTTGGTTTGGGTAGATGAAAAAATAAATTTTTTGTTTGTTGTGTTATTGAATTTCAGGGGATAATTTCTTTTTTTTCTTAATTTTTGCAATTTATTTATTTATTTTACTGAATGAACGTATGTATATTACTTTTCATTTTGAAGTGAAACTTCTTTAGTGGCAGTCATTTGAAAAATGACAAAATGTG
This sequence comes from Meiosimyza platycephala, assembly GCA_963662105.1. Lineage (NCBI taxonomy): Eukaryota > Metazoa > Arthropoda > Insecta > Diptera > Lauxaniidae > Meiosimyza > Meiosimyza platycephala. The sequence goes on along the minus strand of OY759210.1, from coordinate 64,020,467 downwards.
TGAGATTTAACGTGAAACGCTCTTTTTAACTATGATCTAGAACACCTACAGCAATAAATTATGTATCAAAATAAAGTAATCATCGAGCAGAGTGTGCTGAAACTATCAGCTTTGAGATTGGGTAACAAAAAGCTGAGATATAAGCGTGGAAAGATTTTGTATTTTTTTAATTTTGTCAAGCAATGCACTAACAACTACCAAAGCCTTGCTATAGCGAGGAAAATTACGTTGATTTCTTTTTATTACTTTGTTTATGCGACAGCTTCGTTCGTTTTACCGAGTACCAATCGGAAATCGGAAAGCTTATTTTATGTTTATTGCGTGGACTTACATAAATACAATGAAAAAACAAAAATACACGACATTAAATAGAACAAAAAAAAACCTTAAGAAAACTAAACTGCGGTAGAATGCGACGAAAATGTTTATTAAAATGATAAAATTGACGGCATCTAGAATGTCTATAGCAGTAAATGATATATCAAATTAAAGTAAGTACTCATCGAGCTAAGTGCACTAAAACTATCAGCTTCGAGTTTAGTTTATCAAAAGCTGAGGCATATGTAAGCGTGGAAAGATTTGCTATTTCTTAAATTTTTTCACTGATTAACTACCAAAGCCTTGTTGTACCTTTTCTAGATCCCGTCAACTTTTATCATTTTAATAATATATTTTCATCTCATTCTTTCGCAGTTTCACTTTAACCTAGTGCTTCACCGAGGCTGCGAGGCAGCCTCGTTCTACGAGGCGAGAGCGAGGCGAGAACGAGCCGAGGTGGAAAAATAAATTTGCCTCGCTCGACCGAGGCGAGGCGAGGCGAGACACACAGGCACCTTGCCTCGTCGAAACCTCGCCTCGCCTCGGTAAAAAGCGAGGTTTTTATAAAAATGAAAAAAATTATACATGTATCAGGCCTGCATATGTACATTCAACTAGCAAAGCCCGACACGCGTTGCTACGCCTCAAGAAATGAAATACCATATGTGTTTTTTTTTTTTGGTGAATTGAATAATATATGATGATTGGTGAGATATGATCAATTTAATTCTTTTCTTATATGGGACGGCGTGGCATTACCCATTTTTTCCAAATCAAACTAAACTACGAACCTTTTACAAACTATGACAGATATATGTATCACATCTTATCCATCTACATCATATAGTTCCTGAGATATAACAAGAAGTTTTATTCACCTGTGTCAAGTACACCCATCCCTCGATTTACGCGGTAGATAGGTTTTTGAAAAAGCCGCGTAATTCAAAACCGCGTAAGTCGAGACAAGCAGTCCATACAAATTGAGTGGATTGGTTTTCAGAATTTAAAAATCGCGTAAATCGAGCAATAGAACTCATAGAAAATAGCACAATTGGTAAAAAAATCCGCGTAAACTGAACCCATAATGTACATATGTACCTACCTACCTAATGAAAAATTGGAAATTATATAAAAAATAATAATTAAATAAAATAATTAGATTTTATGGAATTAATTTTTATTTTTTAAATTCAATCACATATCCAAAGTATTAATTATAAAAAGTAAGAAAATTAAATAAGAAAGTAACATGAAAGTAAAACCAAAATATTTTCAAAAAATATTATGTTGACCATGGTGTAATAACAAAGGTGAAGTAATTAAGGAGAGCCATAAGTGTTGAAGCCATTTTAAGAGCGTGAGAGTATTCGATTACTTGCTTTGACTTTGACATTATAACATTTCAACTGCCCCTTCAACAAAGTTAAGCGCTTTGATAAATTGCAGAGCTTAAGCATAAAGTTTGTTGCATGTGGGGGGTGGCAACTCCAACAAACAAATAAAGAGGCGTAATGGACGCCTAGGGCTAGTGAAACGACATCTGACAGCTAAAGGTAAAAGGAAGGAGAGTAGGCGCTAGGCAAATAAATTGAACGATTTACCCTTTTCTGATAATGAAACGTAGAGCTTTTCCGAAGCTGCCCACTCGCGGTCCACTACCTGCCCTATAATAGGCTAAAACCTCAGCGCACAAAGTGAGGTTATGGTTGAATGCTTGGTTATGACCGGCGCTTCCGAATCTTCTTTCCAATTGAAATTTACGAAAATGTGGCATTGGGTTCCACAAACTCCGGTTGTTTTTGGTGGCTTATTTATGTTTGTTTTTTTGTTTTTAAAAGTAAAGCCTGTGTATATGTAATTCAATGCAAATGCAAAGAATTGTAATTTTTTTTTTTTGAGCAACAGCGACTAAGCTGTCGATTGAGAAAAGCAAATGTCAAATGTTTGCTGAATAAGTAAATATAACAGCGCTGTAAGATGCAAGAAGAAAAAATAAACATAGAAATGTCCAGGGCTAACAACATGGTAACATATTTAAGATCGTAACAGTAGCACAATTTTATTAACAGTTGGTTGTGAGCGAAGGTGAATGTTAATAAATAGGGCTGTTAATTTAAATAACGATGATGAGACGGATAGATATGGACTGAAATTTAGGGTTGTATAGGTTAGTTGAGGATGAAGTTTATATGGTACATTGACCCGCTTGTTATTCCCAACTACAAAAAGTGTTTAAAATAGAAACTGTTTCTATTTATTGCCGCAATGTAATAAATCGACTAAAAATTTGGCTTAGCACCAGCTCAGTTTGCGCCCAAAAATTCAGAAGTGAAAAGTCCGAGTAAAAGTGAAGTCATTTAAAGTTTCATCAGTCAAGTTTATTTAAAATTTGTTTTTAAGTACAGTTTTGTGCGTGTTTTCCTCTCGTGAAATAATTAAGGAACAAAAGGATTCCAACTAGCAAATGGTTTAAAAAAATATTTCGTATTGCGGAAATTATAAAGCAGGTGATATTTAATCCTTTGTGAAGAGCGAGATTATTATAGTGAAGTGAATTTAATCATCATAGGGTAGATCCATATTCTACGGCCATTACCAGCCACAAGAAGAAAGGCAAAAAAAAAAAATTGCTGAGCTGAAACGAAAAAGGAGAAATAGACTCGCTCACGTGAAGCTGATTTCTTAAAGGATTCTTACGAAGGAAGAATTAGTATAGGACAGCTTCGTTTAGAAGAAAAAAAAAAGGAAAATTAAAATGTAAGTTAGCAATGCAAAACTGCCAGAAGTAGCCAGTGTATAGGCTTGATAAAAAAAAAAAGTAACTAATTTATATTTTCTTATACTAGTGTGGCTGACGAGGTAATAAGAAAAACGGCAAGGAAATCTGCCTGTTATACCGAAAGGAGAAAAATAAGGTCAGCCACAAAATTTTCCTTAGTATTTTTGTTAAATAAAAAGTTTAAATTTGAAAACGCGCAAATTACGGGATTCAACTGTTAAATTCGCCTAATACCGTATCGATCATTTGAACCCTGCCGTGAAGGTCGTGTGCATACGGAAACTTTCTAGAAGCAAAAAAGTTAAAGTCATAGAATTGAGGTGAATTCGTGAGAAACGAGAGAAAACTCGGAGAGCCGAAAAACAGCGGAGAGGCTGCTGAACATGTTTTAAAGTTATCTCCTTTTATTATATATATGTAGTACAACGCTTGTCTAACTAAATATCCCTCATAGGGCAAAGTCCACAAACAGGGGAATCGTCAAGTGCATAAAAAGAAAAATTTATTCCTTATCTGAAAATAATCGCTAATGGAGCTCTATTAGGATCTGTATAGCTAATTTCGGGATATTTTTTTTGAAGGGCGGGCGTTAATAAAGTCTAAAGCAGATAGTTTGCTGCACATTAAATTTTCCCTAAACCCAATTTGAAATTGGTCCTAAATATGAAAATGGACATAAATGCAGGAGATATCTGTTTCTTGCTCTTTGAAATTTACGTTTAGAAAAAAAAATAATTATTTTTAAGTCAATTTGTTTAATATTATCCCCTCTTTTGTATGAGTTGGCCTACGGAGGTCATCGTAAATTTTAACTAATCTTTTTTTCTGAAATAGATATACCTATTCAAATTCTTTTTAAATTGCTTGAGAATTTCATTAGGACAGTATTTGAATATTTGTTCGTTTTTTTTTCTTTATATTTAAAGTTTCACTTCCGTTTTACACCGGAAGTGAGATTTATTGTTCGACACCTCGACCTGATTCGGCGGGTTATGAAAACACGCCTGAAACCAAGAGCTAGCTGGCGAGCACCGATTCAGGTACGATGAAGTAGGGTGGCGCCCAAACATGAAAATCAGTTAGAATAGGGATTCGTAATACCAAAGAGTCCTAAAGAAGCGGAATAGTATAGAACAGATCGTATCTCGTCGGTTTTGGTATTTATTCAGTGGCTTGGCTAGCTACGGCTGAGGTACCAAAAATGCACTAAGTAATACAGAAACCAACGATTTATTGATTTATTCAAGCAAGAATTTTTTTTTATTTTTGGTAATGAATACATCATCAAGGAGCAGCAAAGATGTGGTTACCAGGAGTAAAGTTGGAGCAGCCTGTCATTGTCAGCTCTAAGGCTAAGTGGCTTAGTAATACATGTGATGATACATAAAGTTAAATGCATTTGGAATGGAGATGGTAGTGATAGACGAAATAGGATTACTTTTTTTTTATAGAGCGCAGATTGCATTTTTCTGGTTGACTTTTGGCATACATGGTCTGATGCAAAGGGTGGACCAGAAAAGTGCATGTTTGTTTGTAAAAGTACGAAAAGATTCTATCAACCATTAATTCATGATTTAAAATTTTAAATAGAGTCTGCACACAGAAAATTGAATTTGTGAATTTTAACAAAAGTTTTCAATAGATTTTAGTCCAATCTTGATTTTTTTTTCTTTTTTGCACGGTGGCTTAGTACGGGTTTTTAAGCAAACGTAGAATTAATTGCACCGGGGAAAAGAAGGAAAAGTAAATTTCAGGCTTGCTTTCTCCTGCCAAGGATATACTGCCAGACGTAAACACAGTGACCTGAGAAAATACATAAGATTTCGAAGTTGTACTGTGATTCCTTATTGAGTGGCCTGGCGATAATTAAAAGAAAGAAGTACGCTTGATGCACGAATTTAGTTACATCGAGTTTTATCAATGGCAGGATATTGTATAGCTTATAGTTTAAATAGTTACAGTTCAGTAAATCTGTAGGCTCACTCTCACAAAAGATTTCGAAAGGAATACGCAGAAAAGATAGGTCATCGCTAGACCGCTGTCCAAACAGAAATAAAATAACCTAGTCAGTTATAACCCCCCCCCCCCCTACCAAAACAAAACAAATTTATACTCTTATCGATACGCAAAAGCACAAATAATAATAATTATAGGGTTTAAATGAAAAGCTCAGAAAAAACTAAGGAAAGAAGAATTTCGAAATGTATACACCAATACGATTTGAATAGAACAGAAACTACGGCTAGTCCATACCACAAAATACCATATTTAGTCGAAATAGATCAGGCTCAGGGCCTCGGTAGTAAATTTTATACAGATTTATCGGCAACCTTAATGACAAGAAAAGGGGCTTCGTCCAACAAGAGTAGTGTGGTGGACCAAAGAACTGGCTGGTTCAGTTGAAAATAAATCACTCGATTTTCCGCCAAACACCAATGTTCCACCACCAACGGCTAACGCGCTAGCAACTAACGCCAATATGTCAGGATCAAATACGAATGAGTCTCCATTAAATAAAAATGAACTGCCTGTGAATAAAGACATTCCTCCGTCGGTTAGAAATACGCCTATTAGCGAACCAAATGCCAAGCTCGTAAGCGAGTTAGTGACTGAATACAACGAAGGTTATAGAACGCGTTTCGAAAAAGATCTCGAAAAGAAAATTACCAGCTATGTCCAAGTGTCATTACAACACATGATGAAAACATTGAATCTGGCACCGAGAGCTGGAGAAGATACTTCAAATTTGCTAGGACCTCAAATTTCAGGATCCAATCATGACGAAAGCATACGACCAGAAACAGCAACTGAAAATAATAAGTATTTGAATCAAAATTTAACGCAGCATGGTAATAATCAAAGCCATAATATACATCCAAATACTTTGAACCAACAAAATCCGCAACATGTGTGGCAACAGCAACAGACACAACAGCATCCAACATGGCACCAACAGTCGATACAGCAAAATTTACAACAGCAGCAAACGATTCTTCAACAGACCCAGACATGGCATAAACACTCGCAGCAGAAACCAACATGGCAGCAACATGCATTACAGCAACAATTACAGCAGCAACAAACAGGTCATCAACAACCACAGCAACCATTTATATGGCCATCAAATCAAAGGGCAAATCGCCAACAAAATGATTCAGGGCATCAAATACCACTGCTGGATGGACCACCAATAGGCACACGCACGACATTTGCTCACAACGCCAACACTTTAAACGTTGACAAATGGGGTTTAATGTTCAGTGGTGGCTCTGATGATCAGACCGTCGATGACTTCATTTTTCGTGTGGAGCATCTACAAAAACATTATCAATGCCCCTGGGATTACGTGCTGCGTGATTTCCATTTGCTCGTAAAAGGAGTCGCTAAGTGGTACTGGCTGTACATAGAAGATAAGGATACAGTTGACTGGGCCACGTTAAAGCTTGCTCTATTGCGACAATATCAGAGCAGTAGATCTGATTTTGAGGTGATAAGGGACCTCGTCGAACGCAGACAAAAACCAGGCGAGAGTATTGAGTCGTTTTTCCATGCACTATTGAAGCTGCGATCGAAGTTGCGAAATCCTATGTCTGAGGGAGATATGATTAGAATTATTAAAAGAAATTTACGTGATAATTTAGCTAAAATGGTATACGCAATGACCGTCTACTCAGTTGAACATTTACGAGACGAATGTTTTGAAGCAGAGGCACAGCTTGCTCGGAGAGATGTTCGCAGCAACATACAACCACAACAACGTTATCAACAACGAAGACATGATTTAAATGAGATGAGTGAGATGAAATTCAAGTTGAAGAGGTGCAGCCAGCAAATCGAAATAAACCACAGCAGCGATACCAGCAACAAACAATTCGTCCAGAACAACAAAATCCACAGCAGCGACAACAACAACAAAAACGAGTCTTAGTTTGCTGGAATTGCCGTCAGCAGGGGCACGTCTATATGGACTGTCTGTCACAGCGAACAATTTTTTGCTATAAGTGCGGGTTGCCGGACGTGATTACTCCCAAGTGCCCTACGTGTTCAGTGGGCAACTTGTCAGGGAACGTGACGATGACGGGAGGGTCACGCTCCAATCAACATCCCGTGGAGAATTAGAAAGACAGAAACAAAATTATACCATTGTAGATCAGGAGGTATCGAGCCCTGTGGCGAAAGGAAAACTCAGTATTTTGAAAAACATAAGAAATTTTAATGAAAACATAAAATATAACGATAGCAAAGCTCTATCAAAATCTTTAGAAGATAGAATGAGAGACTATTATGAGGCGTGTGAAAGGATTTTTGAAAGTGGTACGCTAAGCGGCAGGCGTGAAGTTTCGAAAAAAGTAAAAAAGGCTAGGGAAAATTTTGCAAAGAGGAAAATAGTTCGGAAGCAAATAGCAGAAGCTTTTTGCAAGATTTACGATAGAGATCCAAGAGTATTTGCCGAGGTAGAAGTAAACGGGACTGTAATTAAGGGCCTATTGGATACAGGTGCCTCAATAAGTTTACTTGGCAGAGGAAGCAGGGAGCTAATTGAAGAGCTAGGAGTAGACGTTAATCGTTATTACTCAAAAGTGAAGACTGCTGGTGGAAAAAGACATGCGATTTTGGGAAAAGTTAATTTACAAGTTCAATATAAAAATCAAATGCAAAACATTAAATTTTATGTATGCCCAGAGTTGGAGCAGCGGGCGTATTTTGGTGTCGATTTCTGGCGCGCATTTAAACTGGCTGATGATGTACTTGGTGTGGAAGCAATTGATTTGGAGAAAATACAGGAGCATTTTAAAAACGACGAATATGATAATTTGCAGATTGATCAGGAACAACATATTTTGGATGAAGGGCAACAGAAGCGGTTAAAAGACGTAGTTGAACAATTTCTCACTTATGAAAAGCACGGCCTGGGTAAGACCGATTTAGAAACGCATACAATACAACTGACTGAAGGTGCCATGCCAGTCAAGGACAGACACTATCCGATGTCACCTGCAGTCCAGGAACTAGTGTATGCGGAACTAGATAAAATGCTAAAGCTAGGGGTGATAGAAGAAAGTGAAAGCCCCTGGAGCAATCGCGTCACAATTGTCCGAAAACCTGAAAAAAATAGATTTTGCCTAGACGCCCGCAAGCTAAACGAAAGAACAGTGAAGGACGCGTACCCGCTGCAAAATATCGAGGGAATTTTGAGTCGTATAGACTATACACACTTTATAAGCAGTGTTGATTTGAAATTTGCATTTTGGCAAATCGCACTTGAAAATAACAGCAAAGCGTACACGGCATTCACGGTCCCAGGCCGTCCATTATACCAGTTTGCAGTTATGCCTTTCGGGCTGTGCAATGCCGCACAACGTCTTTGTAGGCTTATGGATAAGCTTATTCCCCAACGTCTAAAGTCAAATGTTTTTACGTATTTGGATGATTTACTCATTATAGCCTCTGATTTCGATACACATTTGAAAGTCCTCAGCGAAGTGGCCGAATGCCTGAAAAAGGCAAATTTAACGATCGGTCTAAAAAAATCGAGATTTTGTTTTAAGCAATTAAGATACCTCGGATTTTTAGTAGGAGGAGGCATTCTTAAAACTGACCCGGAAAAGATATCAGCGATACAGCGCATATCTGTGTCAAAGTCGGTTAGAGAGGTACGCAGCTTTCTCGGTACTGCTGGTTGGTACCGAAGATTTATGAAAAATTTTGCGGCTCTATCTGCTCCGTTAAGCGACTTGCTCAAGAAAAGCCCAAAGTTTACAATGACTCCAGAAGCCATTCAATCATTCAATAGTCTAAAACAAGCGTTAACGTCAGCCCCTGTATTAAAACACCCAGACTTTTCAAAAAGATTTTATGTGCAATGTGATGCTTCAGATGTAGGTGTAGGTGCGGTCCTGTTTCAAAAAGATAACGAAGAAAATGAAAACGCTATAGCATACTTTTCGCAGAAATTAAATAATTGCCAGCGCAACTATAGCGTGACCGAAAAGGAATGCCTAGCGGCCGTATTAGCAGTAAAAAGATTTAGGCCTTATATTGAATTAATGCCCTTTACAGTCATTACGGACCACGCCAGCTTGAAGTGGCTGATGACGTCGAAGGACCTAAGCGGTAGACTTGCAAGATGGTCGTTACAGTTGCAAGCTTTTGACTTTAATATCGAGCACCGCAAAGGCTCTGAAAATGTAGTCGCTGATACCTTGTCCCGTTCTGTTGAAGCTATGACTACTGACGAAGAGGATTGGTTGGGCTTGGAGACAACGGAATTCGAATCAGCGGAGAATTTAGATTTAATCAAGGCTATTCGCGAAAATCAACAAAAATTGCCTGACCTGCGCATTGAAGATGACATGGTTTTTTAAAAAAATAAATTTGATCGTGGCGAACTGGAGGAATTTAGTTGGAAGCTCTGGGTGCCAGAGGGATTAACTTCGACATTAATATCGAAGGCACATGATCCTGAGACTGCTGCTCATGGTGGCGTTGCGAAAACTCTTCATCGACTTCGGCATTTATACTATTGGCCGAATATGGCAGTTCAAGTACAGAGCTAAGTGAAAAATTGCGATGTTTGCAAAGAGGCTAAATCAAGTAATCAAGTGTTGAGACCAACTATTGGAAAAGAAGTGACAACCGAGAGACCGTTCCAGAAAATATACATCGATTTTTTGGGAAAATACCCCAGGTCGAAAGGCGGTAATTCCTATATTTTCATAGTTGTGGATCATTTCTCCAAATTTACTTTGCTAAAAGCGCTGCGCGAAGCAACTACCACAAACATCATAAAATTTTTGGTATCTGAAGTGTTCCACAAATTCGGAGTTCCCGAGATCGTGCATTCAGATAACGGAAAGCAATTTGTGGCAAAAGACTTTCAACAAATGATGGAGGCGTACAAAATAACTCATATCAAAACTGCTCATTATGCGCCGCAGTCGAACGCAGCAGAACGCGTGAATCAATCCGTGTTGAATGCCATACGATCATACATTCAAAACGACCACCGTGACTGGGACTTATATTTGTCTGAAATTGAATGTGCGCTCCGAAGTTCAGTACACGCTGCCACAGGTACAACACCTTTTTTAGCCTTATTCGGACACGAAATGTTTACGAGCGGCAGCGATTACAAGTTGGCTCGTAAATTAAGTTCATTGAATGATAATTATATCGTGAATATGAACAAGAACGACAAAATCGCATTGATTCGTAATAAAATTAAAAAAAATTTCCACGAAGCATGTGAAAGGGGTGCTCGCCTTTATAATAAACGTTCTAGAGAGATCCATTTTACACCGGGTCAAGAAGTGTTCAAACGTAATTTCGTCCTCAGTGGCTTTTAAAAAAATATTAACGCAAAGTTTTCCAAGAAGTTTATAAAATGTAGAATCATACGGGCAATAGGCAATAATTTGTACGAATTAGAGAATTTGAGTGGTAAACCTATTGGGGTTTTTCACGCGAAAGATCTCAAACAATGAGAAAGCAGTTTTTGAAAAAAAAGGGGCAATATAAAAAAAAAACAAATAAAATAAGCTACACAAGTGCAATTCGGGATCAACGCAATATTACTATCTAGTTTAAACACATAATAACGTGCAATATTACCATCTACATACTAGAATAAGCCAGTGGTCTGTTCATCAGTGTAGTTTATAGTCCCTCAATGTGTATAAATATGATGCATGTCTGTCCCATCGTCGTAGTTTACCAATATGAATAATCTGAAAATATGAAAAATTTCTTAACAAAGTACCAGAATTAAATGAAAATAATTTTTAATACTTCCCGTCATAAAACCATATTCTTCTTCATGTAACGTATGCCGCAAACAACCGAAACACCTTGACCGCAAATCTGAAAAGAAAAAAAAAATGTGATTACAAAAATGGTTCAGATCATGCAAAATCATGGCCCGGCTAACGCAGTCAGACCGCATGCGACTCTTGAAATCTGATCGTGGGCGGAAGCCTACGTTGGGCACCGTTGATAAAACTAAATAAAAATTTTCAAAGATTTATCAGGATATTTAAATTTTGGTCCAATGCAAATCTATAGCTAGTCACACACTGGTCGACTCAATTTTATACACGAAAAGTACATAGCCTATGAAAAGTATAACAAGAATCGTAAAAAAATCAAACTATAAGGATGGTATTTTTACTCACAAATTAGCAAAACTACATTGAAACTGCTTACGACTTCAGTGGAATTTATCGGATTAATTTGGTTTGCTGCACTGTTTTTGAATCCCCTCAGCACACTGCCTTTGCTGTTGATGTCCAAAGGATATCCTGGCCAATGCAGTTGTTTGTTGCATGTGGGGGGTGGCAACTCCAACAAACAAATAAAGAGGCGTAATGGACGCCTAGGGCTAGTGAAACGACATCTGACAGCTAAAGGTAAAAGGAAGGAGAGTAGGCGCTAGGCAAATAAATTGAACGATTTACCCTTTTCTGATAATGAAACGTAGAGCTTTTCCGAAGCTGCCCACTCGCGGTCCACTACCTGCCCTATAATAGGCTAAAACCTCAGCGCACAAAGTGAGGTTATGGTTGAATGCTTGGTTATGACCGGCGCTTCCGAATCTTCTTTCCAATTGAAATTTACGAAAATGTGGTATTGGGTTCCACAACCTCCGGTTGTTTTTGGTGGCTTATTTATGTTTGTTTTTTTTTTTTAAAAAAGTAAAGCCTGTGTATATGTATTTCAATGCAAATGCAAAGAATTGTAATTTTTTTTTTTTTGAGCAACAGCGACTAAGCTGTCGATTGAGAAAAGCAAATGTCAAATGTTTGCTGAATAAGTAAATATAACAGCGCTGTAAGATGCAAGAAGAAAAAATAAACATAGAAATGTCCAGGGCTAACAACATGGTAACATATTTAAGATCGTAACAGTGGCACAATTTTATTAACAGTTGGTTGTGAGCGAAGGTGAATGTTAATAAATAGGGCTGTTAATTTAAATAATGATGATGAGACGGATAGATATGGACTGAAATTTAGGGTTGTATAGGTTAGTTGAGGATGAAGTTTATATGGTACATTGACCCGCTTGTTATTCCCAACTACAAAAAATGTTTACAATAGAAACTGTTTCTATTTATTGCCGCAATGTAATAAATCGACTAAAAATTTGGCTTAGCACCAGCTCAGTTTGCGCCCAAAAATTCAGAAGTGAAAAGTCCGAGTAAAAGTGAAGTCATTTAAAGTTTCATCAGTCAAGTTTATTTAAAATTTGTTTTTAAGTACAGTTTTGTGCGTGTTTTCCTCTCGTGAAATAATTAAGGAACAAAAGGATTCCAACTAGCAAATGGTTTAAAAAAATATTTCGTATTGCGGAAATTATAAAGCAGGTGATATTTAATCCTTTGTGAAGAGCGAGATTATTATAGTGAAGTGAATTTAATCATCATAGGGTAGATCCATATTCTACGGCCATTACCAGCCACAAGAAGAAAGGCAAAAAAAAAAAATTGCTGAGCTGAAACGAAAAAGGAGAAATAGACTCGCTCACGTGAAGCTGATTTCTTAAAGGATTCTTACGAAGGAAGAATTAGTATAGGACAGCTTCGTTTAGAAGAAAAAAAAAAGGAAAATTAAAATGTAAGTTAGCAATGCAAAACTGCCAGAAGTAGCCAGTGTATAGGCTTGATAAAAAAAAAAAGTAACTAATTTATATTTTCTTATACTAGTGTGGCTGACGAGGTAATAAGAAAAACGGCAAGGAAATCTGCCTGTTATACCGAAAGGAGAAAAATAAGGTCAGCCACAAAATTTTCCTTAGTATTTTTGTTAAATAAAAAGTTTAAATTTGAAAACGCGCAAATTACGGGATTCAACTGTTAAATTCGCCTAATACCGTATCGATCATTTGAACCCTGCCGTGAAGGTCGTGTGCATACGGAAACTTTCTAGAAGCAAAAAAGTTAAAGTCATAGAATCGAGGTGAATTCGTGAGAAACGAGAGAAAACTCGGAGAGCCGAAAAACAGCGGAGAGGCTGCTGAACATGTTTTAAAGTTATCTCTTTTTATTATATATATGTAGTACAACGCTTGTCTAACTAAATATCCCTCATAGGGCAAAGTCCACAAACAGGGGAATCGTCAAGTGCATAAAAAGAAAAATTTATTCCTTATCTGAAAATAATCGCTAATGGAGCTCTATTAGGATCTGTATAGCTAATTTCGGGATATTTTTTTTGAAGGGCGGGCGTTAATAAAGTCTAAAGCAGATAGTTTGCTGCACATTAAATTTTCCCTAAACCCAATTTGAAATTGGTCCTAAATATGAAAATGGACATAAATGCAGGAGATATCTGTTTCTTGCTCTTTGAAATTTACGTTTAGAAAAAAAAATAATTATTTTTAAGTCAATTTGTTTAATATTATGCCTTATATCCATTACTTTTTTTTAAATTTTTTTATGCATGTTATAAATTTATATAGTATTTAATCTTCCATTTTTAGGTTACATGTTTTTTTTTTGTTTAGCTTAAAACATTTATCTACTTTTAATTCAGATTATTTAATTTCGAGATTTTCGAAGATTTTAGATTTATATTGCAAAAAAAAGCTGGTTGCATGCAGTTTGTAGTATTAGTCTGAAAGACAAAAAAATAAGTTATTCCATAATTAATAAATGTCTTGAGATTTGATTGTAGAAAAAAGATGGTTTTGTGCTAAAAGTTTGGTATATGGGGGGGGGATAAAAATAGCTGGCTAATGTGAAAAGTTTGGTGCGGCGATGATCCTATAGTGGGTGCTGTCTCAGGTGTAGACTGCACAGGAAGGGTGGGAGCGTAGGGGTATATTAATTCCCCTCTTTTGTATGAGTTGGCCTACGGAGGTCATCGTAAATTTTAACTAATCTTTTTTTCTGAAATAGATATACCTATTCAAATTCTTTTTAAATTGCTTGAGAATTTCATTAGGACAGTATTTGAATATTTGTTCGTTTTTTTTTCTTTATATTTAAAGTTTCACTTCCGTTTTACACCGGAAGTGAGATTTATTGTTCGACACCTCGACCTGATTCGGCGGGTTATGAAAACACGCCTGAAACCAAGAGCTAGCTGGCGAGCACCGATTCAGGTACGATGAAGTAGGGTCACGTAACAAGTTCTAGAAAACTTTCTGAACGATAAGCTGCTAATGTTGCGCAAAATACTTTAATTGTGACAATTTGGTCGCTGTTGTTGTTATTCAATATTAGAAAAGACTTATTAGTGTCAGATTGAAACCCGATGCACGATTTAGAATAATTAGTTATTCGCAATAGAATTCTGAAAAACCTAACACAAATACCACTTAGTAAAAAGTTGCTTCAAACGCTTCAAAAATGTAGGAGTTGCTGAACGGGGCCATTACACCATGACACCACCTTTGTCTTTACACCATGATGTTTACTTTCGTCATATTATTTATGTTCACGTGTTTTTAACTGAAAAAAATGTCTTATACGTGTTTTTAGCTGACAAAAAAATTTAATCAAATAAAATTATGAAACCGCGTTATTTTAAAACCGCGCAAAAGAAGTACCGCGTAAATCGAGGGATGGGTGTAGTTGATAACACTGGTCAACAGTGGTTTTGTTGGCCTGGATGTCTCTGCGGATTTCTATAATTTCAGGTACTCAGATTACGAATATATTCATGAAAGTACTGAATTGGTTCTAGTTTTTAAGATATTGATGTATTTTTCTATAAATATATGAAACAAAGTCGGGTTAGTTACACTCTATGTAACTCAAGAACGGCTGGACCGATTTTAATGGTCTCAAATTTTTTGGATTTGTCTCCGCCCCGAGAATGACATTGGCTACAAAAATTTTATTTAGGGTAAATAATAAACTTTTTTAAAATTAAGATCTTTGATTTGTTGGATTTTTCTTCGCCCCAAAAATAATAAAGGCTATAAAAATTTTATTAAGGGTGCATATTTAGGGTGGCCTTAATACAAAAAGAATTTTAAAATAGCATTTTCGCAAAGACCACGTGATCGATTCGCATAGAATTTACACCGCGTGTCTTTTATATCAAAAAGCATAGCTTAAGCTATAAAACTTTTTCTTAAGGTACATATTTAGGGTGGTCCTCATACAAAAATATTTTTAATTTGAAATTTACACCACGCGTCTTTTAAAGCAAGAAGCATAGCTTAGGTTAGGGTTGGTCATTTACCCACCCGCGGTCACGAGCTATGAAACATGCTATCATTCGTCCCGCCGTGCAGTTGCTGATTTCTATGCGCTGGTTCGTTTGAAAAATGAAATATGCAAGAGACCCAGCAGGAATTAAACGTGCAAAACAAAACAAATGTGCGCAAATGAGTTGCGCGATGTCAGTCGTGAAAATTTCAGGTCAAAGACATTATTTCTGCAAAAGGCAATTCTTACGCATGTATTATTGACTTGTAAAAAATGAGAGACTAAAAAAACTGCTTTTGTGTGCATCATTCTTGTAAAAAGAACTCATATTCACTGGAAAAAAGTTTTAATTCTCGGAAAAGTACCTTTTGTTTTTATTGATGAATTTTGAGCTTAATAATTTTTTGTGTAGCCATGCAATGCTTCCGCAGTTTATTTATTTATTTACATCAGTGATGCATGAATTTCTACTGGGTAGTGTTTTCTTTACGTGGAAAAGACAAAACACATTTATACTCATGGAGCGTAGACAAATCCAACAAATTAAAGATCATTAATTTTAAAAAAGTTTTGTATAAGGGCCACCCTAAATATTTACCTAAATAAAATTTTTGTAGCCAATGTCATTCTCGGGGCGGAGACAAATCCAAAAAATTTGAGACCATTAAAATCGGTCCAGCCGTTCTTGAGTTATATAGAGTGTAACTAATCCGACTCTGTTTCATATATTTGAGGCGCTCAGTTTCAAAACCGGCCAAGTGCCTTTTTCTTACTTTTGAAAAAACAATGAAAAACGTTTATCTTCATCTATGTTCATTGAAAAATTAAAAAGTATTTCCCACATAATAGCTTATAAAATTTCTTACTCAAAACACGTCAGATCAGACTTTTCTAGTTTCATCTGCCGATGTTTTTGAGGAAACAATTTTGCACTTGGCCGGTTTTGATCCATGGAACATGCATTTGGCCGGTTTTGAAACAGAATTCAACAAGATTTGTTTGAAAAAAATGCACTTGGCCGGTTTTGATACCAAGGTACTGCACTTGGCCGGTTTTGATACCAAGGTACTGCACTTGGCCGGTTTTGATACCAAAGTACTGCACTTGGCCGGTTTTGATACGAAAGTACTGCACTTGGCCGGTTTTGATACCAAAGTACTGCACTTGGCCGGTTTTGAATACAATTCAATTGAAATAATATGTAAACGTGAGAAATATTGTAGGAGTCACCGAGGTGAGTGAAAATCGAGATTTTGTAGTTAGCGTGCGATTTTTAACGAATTCCACTATAACACCTATAGATCACGTTAGTGCAAACTCTTATCGCACATAACTACGTTTTGCGGTGCGTGCGATTTTTTAATTTTATTGCTTTAAGGGTATTTTCCTCGTTCTTTGGAGTATCCCTGAGGTAGTCACTCCATAAGTGACTACTCATCGAGGCGGTTCACTCCCAGTCACTTTGGGTCACTTGGAGTCACCGAGGTGAGTGAAAATCGCGATTTTGTAGTTAGCGTGCGATTTTTAACGAATTCCACTATAGCACCTATAGGCCACGTTAGTGCAAACTCTAATCGCACATAACTACGTTTTGCGGTGCGTGCGATTTTTTAATTTTATTGCTTTAAGGATATTTTCCTCGTTCTTTGGAGTATCCCTGAGGTAGTCACTCCATGCAGGCCTGATACATGTATAATTTTTTTCATTTTTATACAAAACCTCGCTTTTTACCGAGGCGAGGCGAGGTTATCGACGAGGCGAGACGAGGCGAGATATGTGATGGCAACGAGGCGAGGCGAGACTCAAATTTATAAAACGAGGCGAGGGCGAGAACAACTCGAATCTCGCCTCGCCTCGTTCTCGGTGAAGCACTACTTCAACCGCGTGTGAACTGCACACATGTTTTTTTTTGTTGTTGTTTAACGTCACTTTCTAATATAATCTGCCACTTTCTAATATTATCTTAGCACTTCTTTAATGTCATTTTTGTTAAATGTCAAATTTTTTTTTTGATTGTCTATTTTTGTATTCTTGCAGGGCGTACTCTGTTTCTGTCAACTCTTTTTCTTATGGTCTATGTTACGTCTTCATATTTCTTTTGCTCTTTTTGGCACGTTTCGTTTAAATTCTTTTAACACATTATTTATTTTTCGTTTCTTGTTGTTTGACCGTCGTACACCCGGTTTCAATTTCAATTTATTGTCTGTGTTCCTTTTTCACTTTGTAATGTTATTGATTTTTCGTTTCTTAAACTGTCACCTTTTTCATTTCCTTATAAATGTCTTCTTTGTCTTTCTCTGTCATTGTTCATTCTTATTTCTTCTTTTTTTTCTATGTAGGTATAAATGTCTGGCCATATGTAGGGAGCGCTAGCGCTTTACTCAAAGAAATTTCCGCGAATTTCCCTTTTCAGTTTGCAAACACATTTTTTTTATATATGGAGCATTTTATAGGGAACAATCATTTTCATATGCATTTTTATTTCACGATATTTTATTACATATATACGTACTCTGTTTGTTTCTTTTATTCGTGTATTTGTTATGCGCCAATTTTAATTAATAAAGATAACTATTTTTCGCGTATCAAAATTTCGGGTAAAACTTTGGTCTAGGAATTCAGACGTGTAAAACGAAGTTTCTTTGCTTAGTTTTTGCACCCAGCGTCATGACGGCCTGCATTTTAAAATTTTTGCCATTTAATGCACTTTGGTTCAGGCATTTTCTTTTTTTCTTCTTATAAGCTTTAGTATTCGGTATATCAATATATAATATCCAAAGAAATTAAAAATTTATATATTTTTTGTTAGCGCTATTTGGATCAAACATCCGCTCTTTACGACTTACTTCCCGAATCGCACGACAACACACATTGAAAATTTTTTAGCAACTGACTAACTCGCCTGATGCCGCTTGCCAGCCGTCCGTCCGCTACACATACATACATCCAAAAAAAATAACCGGCCCTTTAATGCCTACTTTTTTGGCTTACATCTATTTAACAGCTCAATTGAAGTTTCTTTTGTGGCCGACAAATGGCCGAAAGTAAAATTGAAGTTTCAACTTCAATTGAGGTGTGTTCCCGTACATTCCATTTTTAAGATGAAACGAAATCCGTAACAATGTTTGATTGTTGTAACAATTTGTCTGTCTAAATACTTGATTTCTTTTAAATAATATATTTCAATAAATAGTTTTGAATAATAAGATTTGAGTAATTTAATTCATAGCCACCGAAATAACATTAGTTTTCAATTTTACTGTGTGTTGTTGGTGTTTGGTGTGCATAAGTCGAAATTATTTGCCAAACGTCGCTGCCGACGTCAAAATATCGTGAACTGTACCAAGCCAAGGCCTAGCACCACGTCGGTGCCGTTAGTCGCAGAAGCCTCTGCCCCTGCTTTTTGCTGAACGTCGCCGCCCACGACAAAACATTATGAACTGTATTAAGCAGGCACAGAACATTCCAGCACAACGCCAGTACAGTGAGTTGGAGAAGCCGCTGCCATTTTTAAAATTGTGATGAAAGTCAAAATAAAATTACTGATCACTGTAAATACCAGCACCATACAATCTGAGAAACATGAGCAACGTTGGAGAAGAAAGTGAAGAGGCTTCCAATATAACCACAACTGCGTTAATATCATGCTTAAATGCTTTGAAATAATGAGTTGAGATGTTACAAAAAAGTACCGCCGAGATTCAAAAAGATATGCAGCGACTCCGTGACCACGTCCAATTGCCAAGTGGCACAGTGACTGATATTTCACAATTAAAATCTGCAGTTATGTCAACACCGCCTTTTGAAAGTGAAATCACTATGCCAATGGAACGTGATTCAGAGCCAAGTTATACGACTTAATAGTGTTTGCAGGTAGTGCTGAAGAATGGGCACTTTTTTATGCAAACTTCAAATATAGTAAGGGGACTTCCATTAATTACGTGAGCTAAAATAGGGGGGAGGGCGTCCGGCAAAATCTCACCAAGGGGGGGAGGGGGTCAAGGAGAACCTCACGTCAACTTTTTAATGCTTAGAATTTGCATTAAAAATTAATAATTAAATCTCACGGGAGGGGGGGAAGGGTCCCGCCAGATCTCACCAAGGAGAGGGGGTCAGAATTTTCAAAAAAACACCTCACGTAGTTAATTGACGTCCCCTAATCGCCAAAATTTGATGCGGCTGCATAAATGTTTAGTGGGAATAGCCAAGGAGACAGTAACAGCAATACTGATTTACTCAAACATTCCAAAAGCCATAGCAGAATTGCCAATAGCCAAAGTTCAGCAATTTCATCCTATAACGGAAAATAAATTGGAGCAAGTCGTTGCATTTTCAACAAAAGTGCGAAATATTATTGCGTTCCTCACATCAGCCAAATGTGAACAACATTTTTCAAACTCAGCACTCTTGGAACAGTTGGTATCGAAGATGCCGATGAACAAACAGTACGAGTGGGCTCGTCATGCTGTTGCAATAGTGCCATTTCCAACAGTTCGTGATTTTTCAAATTGGTTGAGCGAACTTGCAAAAATTGTTTGCTTATTGCCACCTTCTGCTCCAATAGCGCCAAGACAACCTGTGCAACCACCACCAAGAAGATTGATGCATATCGAGGAAGATTGCCAAAACAAAAGCGGAAAATGTTTGCATTGTGGAGGTGACCATTACATCGCATATTGTAAGAAATTTCAATCAATAGACGTTGACCCACGTCGGCAAAAGGTAAAAAGTCAACAAATATGTTTATCTTGCTTACGTAAAGGTCATCGAGCAACGGATTGCAGAAATAAAAAGCCATGTGGGGTAAGTGGATGCCGTCACTATCATCACCAATGCTTACACGAAGAAACGCCGAAAATGGTCAACACTACAACAACTTCAAGAAATGAACCTCAGCCACTGTTAAATTGCGGTATGCCGCAGAATACACTCAATGATCTTTTTAAAATATTACCGGTAAAGTTGTTTGATCCAAAAGGTAATATCAACGTTTACGGCATCTTCGACGAGGCACAATGGGTTCAAAAGGCATGTTTTCTTGGATTAATTAAAAAAAAAATTGTAAGGTTATTCAGAACTGTTTATACCAGGTTAAAGTATACAAAATTCTACATCACTTGTCGTTTATATTAGTGTCAAAAGTGCTCTGGTGTTTTGGTAGTAAGACCTGAAGTCAGAATTTATTAAAATTTTTGTGCAAAAAAACCTGAAAAAGGCGAAAACTTTCACGTTATAAAATATTATTTATTTGACAAACTACTTATATCAAAAGTAAACAAGTTAGCTATGGAACCATCAAGATCAGGTTATTTTGCAAATATTGCGTTAATTTTTGTGTAAAAAATTGTGTGTAGAAGTGTTTCAGTTTTAGTTATTTATGTTGGAAGTGCAAGGCAAAATTTGGATTTTTATATTTTAAGTGGATATAAAGTTATTATTCGTGTACATTCGTGTCGTAATTTGTAGTTTATTGTGAAGGTGGGACAAATCACTATTATATTGAAAAATTTTACGGTGCCTTTTAGAAGTAATGTGTTTTTTTATGCAAGTTCTACAGCAGTCAAATTACCAAAAAAATCACTTGATCTCGCAACAGCTGCTGTTGTTCTGTTTTTTATTTAATTTGTTTTCGTGTTTCAATTGTTGTTTCTTTTAATCATATTCTTTGTTTTAACAACCAGTGATAGTGTTGTGCAGTCGCAAGTAATCAGATAAAAATTTTGAATCATTTTTTTTTTAATTTTATAGGAATAAACTCAAACATCGTTTCTTATACTCGTCGTAGCTTATTTGATATTATGATGAATTCAAGCTGTCAAACAATGAATGAAAATATGGAATTTTTAAAAAAAGCAATAAAAAAATGAACGAACTGCTCAGAAAATATTATGTGCGATTTTAGTAAAAAAATTCTTGCTTTCTTTTATGAATTTAAACCTACAGTGGCTGTTATGAGTAAACAAACTCATAACTTTGCTTTGTGTTGCGGAAGATATAACGGTGCAAGTTTGGAGACACACACTTTTTTTTAATAATGACAGTTTTGTCTGTTATAATGATTGAAAATTTGAATTGTTTCGCTCATTCTTATGTTTTTCTGGGAAAAGTTACAACAAAACCTCATATTCAGGCGCACCAAAAATAAGTAAACACGCTTAGTTTTGACTCAGTTTGATAAAATACATGTGAAATAAATTGCAGTTTAAGGTTTAGACGAGACTTGTGCGTAAGCTGATCATATTTAATAACTTGTAAGAAAAAAATAATTTTTTTTTTATATTAAATAAATAATTTCCTAAAAACCACGTATTTTTTTATTTAGTAATATTTTTGACTAATTGTGCACGTTTAAGTACAGGAGAACGAAAAGCTATAATGGAACTAAGAAGTATTGCCAACGTTTTTAATAAAACACCGGCAGCTATATTCAAGGTGGTTAAGATCTTCAAACTCTTTGGACGCATTGACCGCAGATATTCTCAAGGACGACCAAAAATTACAACAAATAGGATAGATATAAGAATCAAAAATATTTCTTCTTCAAATCCAATGATGTCTGCTCCGAAATTCAATCTAAATTATTATCAGAAGACAAAACAGCACCATCTCTATCCACTATTCGCAAAAAACTTTACGAAGAAAACAAGCATGGCCGAGTTGTAAGAAAAATTCCGTTCATATTGTTCTATTGAGATAACGTTTTAAAACCCGAAAATTTTTGGCAAAAAATACTTTGGACAGATGAATCTATGATCCGAATAAAATATAACAATGGCCAGATGTACGTTTGGCGCAAAGTCGAAGAATGCATTTCTGCTTATGGAGTTGGCAAAATAGTAGTGCTAGAAGGCAAAATTAATGCACAGGTGTATCTTAAACTGATGAAAGATGTAATAATTCCTGAAGGCAAGCGGCTTATAGGTGAAGATTTTATCCTACAGCAGGACAACGCACCTATCCACAAGCCCAAATTGTTTTAAATTATATAGCTCATGAGAACATTAATATTTTGGAGTGGCCTCTTCAAAGCCCTGACTTATCACCTATTGAAAATGCATGGGCATGGCTGAAAACTCGAATCAGTGAAAAAGGTCCTCGAAATTTGACTGAATTGAAGGATTTAATCCTTGCTACTTGGCCTTTGTTTTCTCCAGAAATGTGCAGAAAATATGCTCTTTCCTTACCAACTGGGCTGGCAAGAATGTCTCAAAATAATGGCGGTCATTGCGGCCATTAAATGCAGTGTTTACTTATTTATGACGCATTGAACTTCTAACTTTTTTATTATAATCATTGAATTGATAATTATGTTTTGTGAATAGAATTTTTTTTTGTTTATTTTTGTTAATTAGATATTATATTTTCGAAAAAAATTGTTACTTCTTGGTTTCCAAAAATAAAACTTGAAATATATAAGCTTGATTAAAAAATATTAGTCTGTTTACTTATTTATGACAGCCACTGTAGATGGGTTAGAGCGCATAGAGTGGAAAGAAGGCTTATCTTTCTAAATAGAACCTGGTTAGAATCCTCTATTGGTTTTACTCGTGCCCAGACTTCAAAACGTGGGAGCATCGAGTGATTGGAGTAAATATAAAAAAACAAAGGTTTTAAGGGACACCGAATCATTGCCATTGTTACTTCATGCTACACAGATTAAATTAAGAACCTCAGGTTATGTAGAGGAATCAAAAGTGGTGGAAGCCATGTATCAAAAGTGTTGCAAAGCCTTAAATTTAAAAAAAAAGTTAAGACAACCACTGCCCTCTGTGAAAATGTCAAATAGAAAGACATTGGCTGTATTTGTAGAGTTTAAACTAACTCGACACCAATTCAATGTCATTAGACAATCTGCTCCTGAAATATTTCCCTCCTACAAAAATATTCAAAATGAAAAAAAAGGTACCCAGAATCGAACAGCTTTAAAATAACTGAGACTTCTGTTGAAGTAACTTTACAAGCTCTTCTTAATCACACAGCGGAGCGACTAATACAAATGCAAGAAACTGTTATTGACTCCTTGGGCATTACAAAATCAAATCTTGTATTGTATTCAAAATGGGGCTTCGATGGAAGCTCTGGCCATAGCTCATACAAACAAGCCTTTCATGGATCTGATGCTAGTGATTCATCGGTTTTTTTAACCACAATTGTGCCACTTAAACTTATGTTGGAGGAGAGGGTCATTTGGCAAAATCCGCGACCATCTTCAACTAGATTTTGCAGACCCTTGAAAATTGCATTTACAAAAGAAATTTCAAATGTTTCAATTAGGGGAAAAAAACAGAGTTGAAAAAGAAATACAGAATTTAACCTGTTCAACTATCACGATTGGTGAGAAAGCTGTACATGTCGTTTACAACTTAATTTTGGCAATGGTAGACGGAAAGGTTTTCAATGCCATAACAGAAACCACATCAACACAAAAGTGTTACTTATGTGGCGCCACTAGTAAGGAATTTAATAATATAGAAGACATAATCCAAAGACCTGCAACTGTAGAAAATTTTAGATTTGGCCTTTCCATTCTTCATGGATGGATTAGGTTTTTTGAATGTCTTTTGCACGTTGCATACAAATTACCTTTAAAAAAGTGGCTGGCTAGTACTGATTCCGAAAAAAGAGTAGTAGCTGAAACAAAAAAAGAAATTCAGAAAAAAATTTAAAGAGACTTTGGGATTAATAGTTGACCAACCCAAACCTGGATTTGGAAACTCGAATGATGGGAATACGGCAAGACGTTTTTTTTCAAAACGCTGAAAAATCTGCCGAAATAACAAGTAGATGTGAATTTCATAAAAAAATGGGCGCTGCATCGTAGCGCCCAAAATCATAACGCCCAAATCCCATTAAGACATAACGCCCAAAATGTGACAAAAGGCCCAAATCTTAGGAAAATTTATGACGTTACGCCCAAATGAAAACAAAAAAAAATAATCGAAAAATGACATAACGCCCAAATTTCTTGTGAAGAAATTTGTTGTTGGCGAATTTGGGCCCTATGACTTTCAATTTGGGCGCTATGACTAAAAATTTGGGCATTATGCCATTTTGTCTTAAAACTGATATGACATTCCTCAGAGTGTGAAAAAACATTTTATGCTTGCTTCTTTGATCTATCATTTTTGCTTGTTGCTATATAATAAAAAAAATTCCAGTTTTAAAAACAGCTAATTCCGTTTAGAGTTTTGCATTTTAATGACGAAAAATAGCATCTTGCTTGGTAAACAATAGTTCAAATTTTTTGTTTGTTGACCGTGGTGCTAAGCTGTGATTGCTATTGAAAATGAATTTTGAGACATTTGAGTGCTTAAGTGGAAAAAGATTTTGTTCAAATTTGATTTATTTAATTAATGAAAAGCAGTAAAAGTCCAAGAACAATAACTTTTTATAATATATTCAACACCTAGTTCGCTAGCCACTGTAATTTCTCATAAAAGTAGGAGTAAGTGGGTCCAACAACAACAACTTTTATGAGAAATTACAGTGGCTAGCGAACTAGGTGTTGGATATATTGTAGACTGATCCGCGGTGAACCGGCCCGGGCCGCTTCTCCGCGAAGCGGGGCTAGCCACTGTAGTTTCTCATAAGAGTAGGGGTAAGAGTAGGGTAAGCTCAGTATTTAAAACTCCCAAAGATCCGACACCGGCTTCGCGGCGGCCTTTGGCCGCGGATCAGTCTATATATATCTAACACCAGCTCCGTTGGCCATAGCAAAATTTCAAAATTTTTTTCATTTGGGCAATATGCCCACTTATTTGGGTGTTATGAAACTTTTTCCCGAAGTTTTGGGCACTATGTCTATTGTTGGGCGTAATGACATTACTTCATTTGGGCATTGTGACAATACCATGGCCGGCGTAATACCCAAAAAAGGCATAGAGCCCAAAGTTTAAATCGAAAATGTCACAATGCCCAAATAATTCCGCAACAATAATTTATATGGAAAGTGTTTGGGCATTATGTCTTAATGGGATTTGGGCGTTATGATTTTGGGCGCTACGATGCAGCGCCAAAAAAATGCACGTGCTGATTATTGTTGTATCCAGTGGCTATGAAATTAATACTTAAAAATTTTAAATATATGCACACAATATAGGCCGACTTTTTGTTGAAACATATCCTTGGTACAATATGCCTCCCACCTTGCACAAGTACTTCATTCACGACCAGAAATTGTGTCCAATGCTATTTTACCTATTGGGCAATTATCAGAAGAAGCGCAAGAAGCTCGAAATAAAGATTTTAAAAAATATAGGGAGTTTCATTCACGAAAGTGCAGTCCTGCAGCTCCGAACAAAACCTATTTAAATGATGATGATGATGAGGATTATGATGATGATGATGTTGATGATGATGTTGATGATGATGATAATGATGAGATTTTTAAAATGTAATGTTTAAGTTAGCATATTGTACTCCTTGCACTATATACTTACACTAATATCTGCTAATATTTTATAAAATTGAACTCAAATACACTTGAAAAATATTTTTTTTCATTAATTTTAATGGTGTTAGGCAAATAACGAAAAATTATCCGAACACAGCTACCCTGATTTGATCCAAGAAAACATGCCTTTTGAACCCATTGTGCGAGGGTTCTGCCATTTCTATATTGGAAGAGGACACCGCAAAAACCTTAGGACTTAAAGGTCAACAACAACCACTGACATTACAATGGTTTGGTGAAAAGGTTGTCACGGAAGCGTCTTCAAGAGTAAACCTTGAAATAGAATGAAATTGAGAATCCAGCCGATTTGCGATTAAAAATATTCGCACCATAAAAAATCTGAATTTGCCCATTCAATCATTTAATAAAACATATTTTAGTCAATTCAAATTTTTGCCATTAACAGAATACAAAAAGGTCAGGCCGGTTATCCTACTTGGTTTGGACAACGTTTACCTTGGCATTTCATCCACCATTGTAGAAGCCGGTCATTTGAGTCCAGTTACCGTCAAGACAAAATTAGGTTGGGTTCCCTATGCCCCCATAAAAGAGTCAAATACATCATGTCCAGTCGTACTGCACGTTTGCGATGAGCAGTCACTGCAAAAATTACATGCAATTCAACCACTCCATTGGAATCAGAAGAGGACAAAGCTGCACGTCGAATTATAGAAAATACTACAAAACAAATTGGTGAAGGTTATGAGACGGGACTCATCTGGAAACAAATTCCACCAAAACTTCCAAACAGTTGCGAGATGGCAAAACATCGTTTGTTCGGTATTGAGAAAAAAATGGAACGAGACTCAGAGCTCGCCGAAAAATATTGCCAAGAAATGTCTAAATATTTCAATAAACAATACGCCAGAAAACTTTCAGAAGCCGAAATCACCAATACGAGCAGTCCAGTTTGATACTTACCTCACTTTGGAGTACAGAACCCGCATAAGCCAGGTAAACTCAGAATTGTATTTGACGCCGCTGCTGCTGTCGCTGGAACCTCGCTCAACTCGATGCTGCTCTAGAGACCTGAGCAAGCAAAACCCCGAATAGGTATTCTTTTTAAATTTCTACAAGGCAAAATCGCAGTTGGCGCTGACATTCGAAAAATGTCACAAATAAAAATACGCCAAGAAGATCAACACGCACAGCGGTTTCTATAGAGGAACGGAGACAAAAATAGCCCAATATAACACTACGCCATGGTATCCTTGATATTCGGTGCCATATGCTTCCCATGCTGTGCTGAACACAGTAAAAATCATAACGCCAAAAAATTTAGGAATCAACATCCAGAAGGCGTCGAAGCCATTATCTCGTTGTCGTTTTTATCTCCGTCTCGTTCCTAAATTGGAATTCTTGAAAATACTGAAACGACGAAGAAAATGTATCGAAAAATGAAGAGAATATCAAAAAACGTCAAAAAAGTTTCAAATTTAATCAATAATATTTTGATTGATTCATTTTGAAAAACTTTAAATTTTGTAATATTTTATACAATTTTTTTTTTTTTTGGCTTTTTAATATTAATAATAATTAAATAATGAACTACAGCCAATTTAGCAGCGATCAACATTCCTGTAAAATTTTACAAGTTGATTCAATGCTTTGTTTGTAAACAAACTTTGAGAAAAACAAAGGAAAAAAAACAACAACTCTAGAATATAGACATATGTTTCGATTCTTAAAATCTCATCAAAAAACAGCTCTAGAATATAGACATATGTTTCGATTCTGAAAATCTCATCAGTATATTTTTGGTTGATGTCTACGCCAGCACTCAAATTACACCCGCTATATGATTGCAAACCTAACGAAAAGCTTACTTTTAACTCCAAGCAAATGGTGCAAATTTTTGAGTGAAAACAAGATCACACCATTGCGTTGAAATTTTAATCAGCTGTTCGCTTTGTTTACATTCCTAAGGCATGACGTCAACTTGAGTACATTTACCGCCAATTTCCTTTGTTATCGTAGTTCCTCAATTATTTGCTATGTTGTAATGCACAGCCGTTGGCTGTGAGACACTACTTGCTTCAAATTTTGCGATCCTGGTGTATCGCAGATTTTGAGGGTACGGCGTGTTCCCCATAATTTGGAAATTTTTGGTTTGTTTGTTGGCTTTTTAATGTTAGTAATAATTAAATAATGAACTACAGCCAATTTAGCAGCGATCAACATTCCTGTAAAATTTTACAAGTTGATTCAATGCTTTGTTTGTAAACAAACTTTGAGAAAAACAAAGGAAAAATACAACAACTCTAGAATATAGACATATGTTTCGATTCTTGTTTTCACTCAAAAATTTGCACCATTTGCTTGGAGTTAAAAGAAAGCTTTTCGTTAGGTTTGCATTCATATAGCGGGTGTAATTTGAGTGCTGACGAAGACATCAACCAAAAATATACTGATGAGATTTTAAGAATCGAAACATATGTCTAAATTCTAGAGTTGTTTTTTTCCTTTGTTTTTCTCAAAGTTTGTTTACAAACAAAGCATTGAATCAACTTGTAAAATTTTACAGGAATGTTGATCGCTGCTAAATTGGCTGTAGTTCATTATTTAATTATTATTTTATACAATTTAAAAAAAAAATGACGAGTACTGAGCTGTTTTATACAAGTAGTTCCAGTGATGAAGAACAGGATATTTGTATGGCAGTACATCAAAGAACTATAAGGCAGAACATTAATATTTTTGAAATTCCGGATTCCATGTAAGGGGACTGCTGATATGTCAAAAACATATTTTAAGTTTACGAACACATTTAGAGTGATAGCTTTCCAATACATCCTTGGAAAAATATCTTCAAAATTAAAAGGCACCGCACGAAAAAGTGCAATCTCACCAACAATAAAATTGGCTACTATGTATTTGACAGAGCTGTTTGTTCAGTAGTTTTAGTGCGAAAAACAAAAAATTACAAACGCAAAATGCATAAAAGGAACAAAAAATGGGCAACGAGCTGCTTATACTAGTTTGCATGACGCTACGTCACTTCATCAGTTAGCTTTGTTAGCCGACGTTTAATAGTCTGCAAGCACACTATATTTTATTTTCTGCATTGACTAGTTGAGAATCATAGCAAAACATAAAACACAGAGCACACTCACATTATTTTCTCCTTCACATGCAATTGCTTCTGTAGCTCTTTTGATATTACACATTTCTTGACGAGCGCTCCGTTGAAAGCTTTTCTGGCGATACGAACGAAGTTGCAAGTGCTATATGTAAATATCGGTTTGCTCACCGAGAAGTAATTTCTTTATTTGTGTTTTTGGAACAATGTAAAATTTAATATGTATTTTACAGAGCTGTTTGTTCAGTAGTTTTAGTGCAAAAAACAACAAAAAATTACAATCGCAAAATACATAAAAGGAACAAAAAATGGGCAACGAGCTGCTTATACTAGTTTCCATGGTTGGCTACAGCTCTCCGGTTTTGCAAGGGTCGTACCAATTAAGTGTCGCTAACGATTTTAATTTGTCGCTAGCCCAACCCCCAGTTAGTAAAATTTTACCAGAGGTGTTGAAGGCAATGGAAGGCACAATTTGTAAAGAGTGGGTGGAAGTCCGGAAAGCAAATTTAACTCGGTTCTTGCGAAGGCTCGCTACATTGTAGAACGAGTAATCGGCGTACTGAAATCCCGCTTTCGATGTCTCCTGGATGCACGTGAGCTTCACGATGATTCCGAAAAATCGTCACAAAAAGTAAATGCTTGTGCTGCTATTCACAACATTTGCATTCACTATAATGCTATCCTTCCAAATGAAGAAATAAGTATGACATCAGAAGGAGCTCAAGACTTGCACGATGATAACATAAATAATAGCACAGAAGCTGCCAGAATAAGAGACTTGATTAAAAACACTTCAAGACCCATAAAATTGTCAACCAAATCTGAAAATGCACAATTATTATATAGTGTCTTGAGATTCCAAATACATAATCCGCGAAATCGGATCTGCTCATTTACTCGTTTTATGGCCATTTTAAGGTTTTACTTTCGCCGACATGGCTCGTTTCAAGCAAGATCAAAATCGGTAAAAATTGTCTACCAAATCTGACAATGCACAATTATTACTTAGTGTTCGGAGATTCCATCAACATGATCCGCAAAATCGTACCTAATCACTTACTCGTTTTATGGTCATTTTAAGGTAAACGCTTTTACCGATAATATTGATAAAAATGGGTTCTAGGAAAAATTGTGAATAATGATTAAAAACTTCAATTTTTTTATTTTGCTTTTCTTTGTGGACTTTGTAATCAAAAATACTTTTAAAACCCATAAAACAAAGATATATAATAATTATTTTTCATTAGTTTTTAGACCCAAAAGTGTTTTTTAAATTGTTTTTTTTAAGAAAAATGGTGAATAACACAAATATAAAAGTTTTTATATATATTGTTTTTTGGTGAGTTTTGTAGTCAAAAATACCTCAAAACTCCATAAAACAAAATTATAATTTAAAATATTTTTCACTAGTTTTAAGGCCCAAAAGAATTTTTTTTTTAAATTTTCAATTCTTTTCCATGGAAAATGATGAATAACATAACTTATATAAAAATTTTTTTTTTTTTTCTTCGTGGGCTTTGTAGTCAGAAAATCTTTTTAAGCCCACAAAAGATAAAAAAAAATGTTATTTTTCACTGGTTTTTCGGCCGACAAAAAAAATTTTTTTTGTTTGTATCGGTTTTTTTCCATGAAAAATGATAAATAACACAAAAACATTTACATATTTGCAAAAATAAGTCACTTCATCGTGTTCAGCGACTCAAACTACATAAACAACAGTTATCACTTGATCTTAAAAGCATCAAAAACTACACGGTTCGCTTCATAATTTTATTAAAATTATCGGCAAAAGCGTTTACCTTAAAATGGCCATAAAACCAGTAAATGACCAGGCACGATTTTACGGATTATGTTTTTGGAATCTCCGAATACTCCAAAGAACTGTGCATTGTCAGATTTGTTTAACAATTTTTACCGATCTTGACTTTGCTTGAAACGAACCATGTCGGCCAAAGAGCTAACTTTATAATGGACATAAAACGAGTAAATGAGCAGATCCGATTTCGCGGATTATGTATTTGGAATCTCAAGACACTATATAATAATTGTGCATTGTCAGATTTGGTTGACAATTTTATCGATCTTGATCTTGGTTCAAGCGAACCGTGTAGGGTTGTTCACAAAAAATTTTTTTTCGAATTTCTTGATGATACTTTGGAATCACGTTCTACATCATAGAAGGACATCACATGAATTTTTTCAGATTTTTAAATGCATTTTTTAAGGTGTCTCAAAGCAAAAATATATTTTTATTATTATTATTGAAAGCATTAATTATAAAATGTTGTCAAACCATTTGTAGTAGAGCGCCGTAAGATTTATAACTCGGAATCCAGGGCCAGTCAATGAATCTTTATATAAACTTTGGAAATGTGTTTTTAATAGTACATAGAAAAATGTTAAAAAAAATATTTTGCGCGCTCTCAATTTTTTAATTACACTACTCGACAAATTTTTTCAAAATATTATTGCGGCAAATATCCTATCTTGTAGTATTTTGAAATATAAAAATTTTAAGTATAATAAGTTTATATTTTGGTTTCATTTCATAAAAGCTATTTTAAAAAAACTAAAACAATGTAAGAGTCAATTTCATACATTTTTGCTTATAATAATTTTTTTTTCAAATAAATTTTAATAAAATGCCAACTGTTTAAATAAAAATGTATGAAATTGAATCTTACATTGTTTTAGTTTTTTTAAAATAACTTTTATGAAATGAAACCAAAATATAAACTTATTGTACTTAAAATTTTTATATTTCAACATACTACAAGATAGAATAGCTAACTTTTTGAGTTCAAAAGATTTTTTTCGAGTTATAAGGTGCCAAAGTTGAAATTTTTTAGAAAAATTGTAAAAAATTGCATTTTTGTTGACCTGTTTTTAGCCGTAGCGATCAAACTAGTGGTGCAGTTGTGACGTATTATACTCCAAAATTTTTGTCGTGATCTCTTCTTTTAGGAAACAGTAAAATTTGGAATGCGTATCATGTAAAATAACGTTTTTAAAAAGCAACACAAAAACACAACCGACACTGACAAAGAGACTAGATCAACTGTAAGTGATCGCATACTTAATTTAAGAAGATAGTTTAAACTTTAAAGTATACAATGCAATTAATTGATTATCTCTAATAAAAAAAAAGTCATAACAAATTTACTAAAAAATTTAAATACATAATGTATCCACTTTTGTCCGCAACTGTAAATGATTATATTGAAAAACTTTTTGCCTGTACCACTTTTTTTGATTTTTTTAATTCAAACATTAATATTGTCCAAGATCAGTGTCAGCAAAGCTGTTAGTGGGCATAGTATATAGGAACGCAGCCGAAGTGTACCACCAAGCCGGTGTTGGACATATTGAAGGATGTAAATCCTGAGTCGCGGCCGAAGGTTGCCCACTTACACTAACTTTTATCTAGAATCATTTTATTTTTTATATCATAGTTTATATATCTGTGAAAAAAATAAGATACTATTTAAGAAAATCGATTAAGAAATGGAAAAGTTATATGATATTGAATAAAAATGGCCACAAGCTAATAAAAATCTTATAATTAATAACACTACTTTAAAAATAATTAAAAAATTTATGAACTTTAGGTGCTACTATTAATTTCTTATGTAAAATCGGCTGTTGATTCTGAAAATCAAATCATTTTTTTTTTTCTTTCACGTCGTTTTTGAGATATCGGTCACTTTCGGTTTTTGGACCAAAGAAAAAAGTTGGATTCGCATATTCCATCAGTAAAACATTTGTCATCCCCCGTTTTCGAAGATGCTGAATACGATAGCAGTATTCAAAATTCTTATGGAGTTAGCCCCACCCCTCAAAATGGACAAAAACCGCCCCCAAAATGACGATATCGCATATTCCGCGTCTTTAATTTCTAGCATATACCAGTATCTACATAACAAAATTTCATTAAAAAATTTGCATTTTGGGGTTCGAAAAATTCTTGCCACATAAAAAAACGGAAAAATAAGCAAAAATGAAATTCGGCCATTTATTCAATTTTATATAACTTTTCCATTTATTAATCGATTTTCACAAATAGTATCTTATTTTCTTCATAAATATATAGACTATGATATAAAAAAACAAAATGATTTTTCCATTTTTTTTTCTTTTTAAAATTTGCAGATGATTTTTACTTTTTTCTCATTTTTTCGAAATAAAAAAAATTTTTTTATAAATCAATTTTTTTCGCCGAAACTATCATGCCAACGAAAAAGTATGAGCATTATTTCTAGGAAATTTAATTACCTTTAATTTGACATATAATATGTTTATATATACGTATTTTTTCTTGAGATATTTGTAATTAAGTTGAACCAACTTCTTTTTTTGGTCCAAAAACCGAAAATGACCGATATCTCGAAAACGACGTTAAAGAAAAAAAAAAATAACCTACTAGATACAAAGCTAAAATTTTGTCTGTGCTTGATTTAGTACTAGTAAAATAAGAAAATCAAAATCTGGCAGCCTTGGCGCGGTCGCGAAGGTATACCCTAAAATTTTCAAAATTTTGTGAACAAAGATTATGGCTTATTAAATGATCTTTCATATGACATCTATATATTGGAAATCCCTTCAGCCGTTCTCCAGTTATAATGATTTTTTCAAAAATATTTTGCATCACGAAACGTTTAGGGTGTACCTTCGCGATCGTGCCAATTCTGTCAGATATTGATTTTCTTATATTACTAGTACTAGTACTAAATTGGATGGATTGGCTTTTGGTTGATCAGAGTAAAGTTTCTGACTGCTTTCCACCTGTGGATTGCCAGAGCGATCTCTGAGCCAACCTTTAGCAAGTTGACACACAGCCTCTCCGCTGGCTCCATCTGGGTAGCTATCTCTGCATCCGCTGAGATAGTGAGCGACTGTGTGCAGCGCGTCCTCCCTGGAAGTAAAATGGGTTGTGCGCAGGGTTTGGTACCCGCCACGTAAAAAAAAAGAATCCAATGAAAACTAAAATAGCCTCGTATAAAGAACTCCTCAACGTTGACGACCACTGCAAACGAAAAATGGACTATGATTTAAGGATATGCACCTGGAATATCCGGACCCTCAATAGGGAAGGTGCCTCTATCGAATTGGCGGATACCCTCAAAAAAATTAAGGCTGATATCACCGCCATCCAGGAAATAAGATGGATAGGACAAGGTTGCTCTAACCAAACAAGTTGCGATATCTACTACAGCTGCCATGCGGAGAGGCGCGAATTGGGATGCGGATTCGTTGTAAGCAAGAGACTTCGCCACCATATCTCCAGGTTCACTCCTGTCAACGAAAGGTTGGCTACGATCCGCATCAAGACTCGATTCTTTAACATCAGCTTGATTTGCGCGCACGCCCCGACGGAGGAAAAGGACGATGTTGTCAAAGATGCCTTCTACGCGAGACTCGAGGAAGTATACGACCGCTGCCCGGCCCACGATGTTAAGATTGTACTCGGGGATTTCAACGGAAAGATCGGAAAAGAAGGTTTATTTGGCCCCACTGTCGGTCAGTTCAGCCTCCATGAGACCACCTCAAACAACGGTCTACGGCTGATCGACTTCGCCGCGGCGCGAAACATGGTAGTAAGTAGCACCAGATTTCAACACCTCGACATACACAAGGCCACCTGGCTGTCCCCTGATCAGAAAACACGAAACTACATCGATCATGTTGTGATCGACGGAAGGCGTGCTTCCAGCATGCTACACGTTCGTACGTTCCGGGGAGTCAATATTGACTCCGATCACTATCTTGTTGCAGCCAAGATACGCATGCGGCTGTGCAATGCAAAGGATGTACGCTCTGGTACGCAGCGAAAGCTGGACGTCGCTAAGCTGCAATCACACTGGACGGCCGCAGCCTATTCCGCTCAACTTTCAGAACTGCTCCTTCAACCTGACTCTCTACCCGATGATGCCGGTGGACTTGGGGCGCATATTTCCCGCTCCATGCGCTCTGCCGCTGAGGTAGTCATTGGTTTCCGACGCCCACCTCCGCGAAATCAATGGTATGACCAGGAGTGTCGCGAAGCTACTGCAGTGAAAAACGCCGCATACAAAAGAACCCTGCAGTCAGCCGCAACGCGAACCGTGCACAAAAACTACCGGGAAAAGAGAAAGGAAGAGAGGCGCCTTTTCAGACGCAAGAAACGAGAGCAGGAAAGGCGTGAGCGTGAGAAACTTGAAGTGTTACGAGGCAGAAATGATGCTCAAAAATTTTACCAACAAGTCAAGCGTCTGACACAAGGTTTCAAGCCCGGAGCATCTACCTGTAAAGATGAACACGGAAATCTGGTTACGGATACGCAAGGTACACTGAGATTATGGAGGGAACACTTTTCCAAGCTGCTTGCTGGCGATGACTCTACCAATCCCGCCTTTGGAGAAATTAACCCGATGCCACCAATCAACGACGATGGTGTGGACGTACCACCACCTAGCCATGACGCGGTACGAGTTGTGATACAGCGACTTGAACAACAAAGCGGCCGGTGCTGACGGCCTGCCTGCTCAAGACCGGTGGCGATGAGCTGATAGGGTGTATGCATCAACTCATCTGCAAAATATGGCTAGCAGAAAGCATACCCGACGATTGGAATCTCAGTGTCCTTTGTCCTATACTGAAGAAAGGAGACCCTACAATTTGCGCGAACTACCGGGGAATCAGTCTTCTTGCCATCTCATACAAGATCCTGTCGACCGTACTGTGTGAAAGACTTAAGCTGTTCGCCAACACACTGATTGGGCCTTATCAGTGCAGCTTTAGACCTGGTAAGTCCACCATAGACCAGATCTTCACACTACGTCAAATCCTGGAAAAACCCACGAAAAACAGATCGATACCCATCATCTTTTTATCGATTTTAAGGCTGCATTCGATAGCCCGATACGGGATTGCCTGTATGCCACCATGTTTGAGTTCGGTATACCTGCGATGCTAGTGTGGCTTTGCAGAATGACGTTGAGCAACACATCCAGCTCCGTCAGGGTAGGAAAGGACCTCTCCGAACCATTTGATACCGAACGAGGTTTCAGACAAGGCGATCCACTATCCTGCAACCTCTTCAACTTTTTGATAGAAGGGGTGTTGCGAAAAGCCAGTGTACATCGTAATGGCACTATTTTCTACAAAAGTGTCCAGCTCCTTGCATATGCCGATGATATTGATATCATTGGACGTTGTAAGCGAGATGTTACTGTTGCGTTTTCTGCTATCGAAAAAGAGTCAGCGAAGGTGGGTTTGACGGTGAACGAGGGCAAAACAAAGTATATGCTGCCCACAAGCAGGGAGACGCGGCGCATTGGATCCAACATTACTGCTAACAGCTATACTTTCGAAGTTGTCAAGGAATTCACCTATCTTGGCACCGCCGTGAACACCCAAAACGATATCATCTTGGAGATAAAGTGAAGACTCACTTTTGCTAATAGGTGTTACTACGGTCTCAGTAAGCAATTGAGTAGTAGAGACCTCTCTCGCCCGACAAAACTGACACTCTACAAGACGCTCATGTTACCCGTGCTACTCTACGGTGCAGAAGCATGGGTTGTGTCGCAGACCGATGCAGCCACACTTGGAGTGTTTGAGAGAAAAATTCTTCGCAAAATCTTCGGTACTGTTCGCGTCGGCGACGACTACCGTATTCGAATGAACCATTAACTGTACGAGCTCTACGATGACATTGACATAGTCAAGCGCATCACTATCCAACGTCTGCGCTGGCTGGGACATGTTGTGCGTATGGACGAAGAAGCTCCGGTGAAAAAGGTGTTTGATGCGGAAGCTGCTGGGCGACGACGGAGAGGGAGACCATGCCTCCGATGATAAGACCAAGCCGAGGTAATCCTATCCACGCTTGGTGTGACTGATTGGAGAAAACGCGCGCGAAGCAGAGGCGCCTGGTGAGAGCTTTGAGGTCGGCCGTAACCCGGTAACGGGTCGTTATGGCCACCAAGTAAGTAAGTACTAGTACTAAGTTACATATACACAAAATTTGAGTTGTGAGTGTATGTATTTTATGAATAGTTTGCATTTTGAAAATTTTAGGGTGTACCTTCGCGACCGAGCCAAGGCTGCCAGATTTTGATTTTCTTATTTTACTAGTACTGAATCAAGCACAGACAAAATTTTAGCTTTGTATCTAGTAGGTTGCTCAAAGTGGCTGTCAGCTCTCAGCTCTCTATTATAACAACGAAGTTTACTAATGATTTTACATTTTCCGATAAAAAATTGGTACATCTTTAATATCATAAAAAAATGCAGGAACAGGTTTACTTTAGCTCACATTTTCCAATTTTTTTAGGGGTAATAGGGGGTAAAAAGCAAAAAAAAATTTCGCTCGGATCTAGTTTCGAAGATATAGCCATCGGATGTCGCGGATATAGCTTTTGCAAAAGTCATTATAACTTGGGAACCCCTGAATGGATATCAAAAATATGAGTGTCAAAAGAAAGATAATTTAATCGCCTACAAATCTTTGAAATTTAACCTATAATTTTGGAGATATGACAATTTTTCTGAAATTTTGACCAATTTTTTTTTAAAAACCATTATTTTTTCCAAAAAATGTGTCAAGAACCTATATTGTTTTTATGATGTTAAGAAAGCTTGATTTTCTTGCTTTAAAATGATGTACCATTTGGATAGTTTTTTTTGATTTTACTTATTTTTCATCGAAAAAATTAAAATCACTTTGGTGACTTTTGGTATTAAAATATTTGGTAATTATTTATTTTACCGGCCTCACTCTCGATTTTCTTGAAATTTTAGTATGTCACACAGTGCAGTATACTTATCAAGAATATATACATATGTTGAGGGCGGAAACGCCTCCTTCATACTATTTTTGAGCTTGAAAACCGTTTAAGTCCAACCCCGACTTCGCTAGCCACAGTAATTCTACATAACAGTTGAGGTAAGTGGGCGACCTTCGGCCGCTGCTCAGGACTTACATCCTCCGGTATGTTCAACAGCGGCTTCAGTCTTTAAAACATCCACCACCGCACAGTGGCGGGATCTGACATTTCTCGCTACAAAAATCATAACTTCTGAACGAATTGAGATATCTCTATGATTTTTTTTGCTATGGACATAAAATAACACAGCTTTTACTGCACATTTTATTGGAATTGACCATAGGGATCCTATGGTATTCATGGTCAAAGTTAGACTTTCTAATATATGTACAAATTATAAATATGAAGTACTCCATACGAGTGTTTTTTTAGAAAAAAAATTATTAAAACCATGAATTATGATTGCTGGATTTGTCGATAGCAAGCTTTTTTGCTACCAGTAATTTTCTAATTTTTCAAAAATAAAAACGCTTATGGTTTTTTTCTTTAACAACTTATTTTAATAGTAGACAATGTGTCTCGTTAGATTCAAAATTAAAGACTGACTAACTTCAAATTACATGTTAGAAAAATAGGCTGATGAGAAAGCTTTAAGTGCTGTTATAAAATGTTCATAGACTTTAGAGTTGCCATGATTTCATATTAAATAAATTAAATTTGATTAAAAACTACAAAATTTTATTGCTGCTTCGAACATCCACCCTCCTTTGGAAGGTTCAAGCTTCCAACAGCATCATTGTCGATTGGTAGTACGCAGATTTTTCGGACTGCTCTTTTAGCGATACCACTGTTCGTTTGCAAGGCGACCACACGAACGACACCATCTTCGCCGGAAATTGGCTGAACAACTCTAGCCATCTGCCACCTCAGAGGAGGCAAGTTTTCATCCTTTAGCAAAACCATTGTACCAGCTTGAATGTTTTCAGTTGACGATTGCCATTTGCTGCGCTGTTGTAGAAGACTTAGATATTCAGAGCTCCATTTTCGCCAAAAGGTCTGTTGTAAGTAGCAAACACGCTGCCAGCGCCCAAGAGTATTCACATTGAGGCTCGTAACAT
Source organism: Meiosimyza platycephala (assembly GCA_963662105.1). Lineage (NCBI taxonomy): Eukaryota > Metazoa > Arthropoda > Insecta > Diptera > Lauxaniidae > Meiosimyza > Meiosimyza platycephala. Next base: position 63,981,759 of record OY759210.1, on the reverse strand, counting down.
CTGGTTCTACAACTGCTGTCAAAGGTGCACCAATTAGAAAGTGTGCAGGAGTCAAAATTTCAAGATCATCAGGATGCTCTGTAAGTGGACAAATGGGACGAGAATTAATAATTGCCGAAATTTGACATGTTAAAGTTCGCGATTCAAAATCAAGTGAAGACCTTTCAAGCCTTCCGCCTACACGTAAAAGCCCAAATTGATCAATAAATGGTAAAAGTGAGTATATGTTTGATGACGAAGTGATGTTTTTGTTGTTATTCAATAGCTTGCATTCTATGGCGAAATGCGTCCGCTGTACCATACGAATCAGTAACTGAGTACCACATTTTAAACCTTCCGAAGTGAGAGGCTGAACCTTTTTACCATCTTTGGTACCAAATTTGTAAATGTAAGCGTATACACGTTGCATTTTTTGAAATGAATTTATAAATTTACATTCGATTGATAAATCAGTGATTTTTGAAAAGGTTAACAAAGCATTTTTCCGCCTTTCTGGCAACTCCTGACACAAATTAGGAAGGGGCGGCCAGTGGCGAGGGCTAAGTAAAAGAAAATCAGGTCCGCATTTCCACAACTTTGAATGAAGCAATTCACATGGAGAAACTCCTCTTGATAACATATCTGCAGGATTTAGCAAAGTAGGAACATGATGTCAAGTCATGTTTGCTGTATGTTGCTGTAAAGTTGCGATACGATTGGCTACAAAAACGTTAAAGTTTGATGACTCTTGACTCAGCCACGATAGTACTATAGACGAATCCGTCCAGCAATGGAAATCACCTGCAAAGATATTTAGCTTCGAAATCGAATGCACAAGTTCTGACAGTAAAGTGGCAACTGAGAGCTCCAGCTTTGGAATTGTTAAAGTTTTTAACGGTGCTAAGCGCGATTTAGAGCAAAGCAAGTTTGTTTCAATTTTTCCTTTAAGCTCAGACCGTAAGTACACACAAGCTCCATAAGCAGATATACTTGCATCACAAAATGCGTGTATTTGAAAAGTGGCCTCAGGAACAATAACCAGTCGTGGAAACCAAGCATCGTCAACTTCTTCAAATTCTGACATCAAATTAGTCCAAGCAGTATGCATTTCCTGAGGTAAACTTTCATCCCAATCCATCCTTTGTTTCCATAGGTTCTGTAGAAATATTTTTGATTTTGCGATAACTGGTCCGATCAATCCCAGTGGATCATAAAATCGAGCTATAGTTGACAATATAGAGCGCTTAGTAACGATCTTCAAGTTAGATTGTGGTTTAAACGAAAATAAAAATTTATCGGTTTTGGGTTCCCAAATTAAACCGAGAGTTTTGGTAACATCTGTTCCATCATGAAAGGCCAAAAATGTTTCCCTTTCAGTATCAGGTACGTCGACTAACACGTTCAAATCATTTGAGCACCATTTACGCAACTTATAATGGCCTTTGCCAAGTAAGTGCAAAGTTTCTTGCATTATATTTGCCACCTCATCTATTGTGTTACCACCTGTGATCATGTCATCCACATAGAAATCGCGGCGCACAATTTTAGAACCTAGTGGAAAATTAGCTTCTTCATCAATTGCTAACTGGTGCATGGAGCGGATTGCTAAAAATGCTGCTGGTTTGGTTCCATATGTGACTGTATCAAGTTTGTATGCTCTAATACTATCCTCAGGGTGTTCACGCCACAGAATACATTGAAGGTAATTGTCTGGAAATTCAACTCGTACGCACCGATACATTTTGCAGATGTCAGCAGTTATTGCAAATTTGAAGGTTCTAAAACGTAGCAAAATATGAAACAGCTTAGGTTGGATGGTAGGACCAGCATACAATAAGTCATTTAACGAGAGTCCAGTCGTTGATGTAGCAGACCCATCAAAAACGACGCGTAACTTGGTAGACGTGCTACTTTCTTTCAAAACGCAGTGATGCGGCAAAAAATACATTTTTTGATTTGAATTTTCTAAATCGACCTAAGACATATGATTAAGGGTTAAATATGCCTTCAAAAATTGTGAATATTGAGCCTTAAGCTGAGGATTGCGTTGGAGCCTTTTCTCCAAATTGTAAAAACGATGAAATGCAGATTGGTACGAGTCGCCAAGCAGGCTGAGATCTATTTTTATTGGTAAACGAACTGAGTATGCGCCGGATGATAAACGTCTGTAGTTTTCTTTGAAATGGTTTTCGCAATCAATTTCATCCTGTGTGCATTTTCGAAGTGGCTCTAAACAATTTTCGACCTCCCAAAATGATCTAACAAGCTCGTCCAATTGCAAATCAAAATTATTTGCCAAAGCCTTACTAGCCGCAATGAGTGTGGTCTTTTTTCTAATATAATATTGGCCACTGCCAGATACAATCCAACCAATTTTTGTTTTCTGCATTAGAGGCAGATTTTCTCCTACTCGCAACTGTCCAATGCACATCAAATCAAAAAAGAGCCCTGCGCCAATCAAAACGTCTATGCGTTGCGTTTTATGAAATGACGGATCTGCGAGTTGCAGATTTGAAGGGATTTTCCAATCAGAAATGTCCAAGTCGACATTAGGCTGACAGTCAGTTATAGTAGGAATAATTACGGCAGACATTCTTGCAGAAAAATCAACAAATTGTGATTGAAATTGAAGTCCGACTATGCTATCTGCAACAAAACCTGATTCGCCAATACCAGAAATCAAAGTTGAAGTTTTATTTGGTTTGACCTGCAGTTGATTTGCGAAACGAGAAGATACAAAATTCAATTGAGATGCAGAATCTAAAATTTCTCGACATGGTATGAGCATGCCAGTTCGATTTTTTACAAAAATAAGCGCTGTTGCAAGGAGTACGAAATCATCCGAAGTAGAAATTAGATTTTGATGAGTTTTGGTGAGCGATCGAGACACTAAAACTGATTGACGTTGAGGGCTATTTTCACTGGTCACACTATTTTTGTTTGCTTCATAAGATGGTACTGAATTGAGTTTTGGATCAGTGGAAGGCGTAAGGTGCAACATAGTATGGTGCTTAGAATCACAGTTGTGACAGCTACGCGAACGACAATCTTTTAAAAAGTGCCCAGTCCTTAAGCAATTCAAACAAAGTTGAAGCCGCTTTGCTTCTTTTAAACGCAGAAAGGGTGACGAATCAATAAAACGAGGACAATTGTAAATCATATGTTCAATTGAGGAACAAAGTATGCATTTAGTTAATGCTTTCGAATTAGAAACAACGAAAACCTTTCTATTGTTGTTAGTTATATGATACTTGTTGTTTGTCACCTGTTTGCTATGCGATCGGGTTACCATAGCATCCACATTCTCCATTGTTTGCCATCTTCTTTCAAGAAATTTTGACATTGCGGCCCATGAAGGAAGCTGATCAATTGGTGTTTCTTCCTCCCATTTGCGTTGCGAAGTTATATCGAGCTTGCTACCAATGAGGTGAATTAGCAGACAGTCGCCTATTTGTTCCTTTGTACTTGCGGTAGATAGCGCGCGCATATGTGCGTTGATCTTATCGCTCAATTCTCGAAGACTTGCCACTGATCCACTAACAACACTCTTCAGCCCAAATATGTCGCGTATGTGTGCCTGAAAGTTAATGCGTTTATTGTCAAACCTTTTAATTAAAATTTCAAGAGCCCTGTCATAATTTTCGTTTGTCAAATCAAGCGAACTGATTGCTTCTAACGCAGAGTCTCTCAAACTCAAGCGTAGATGTTGAAACTTTTCTATATTTGTCAATTCGGGATCACCTCCGACGATAGACTGGAACATGCCGATGTAACCTGACCATTCTGTATAAACACCGCTAAATGTTGGCAGCTGCAAGTGCGGTAAACGAGTTTTCGGTGGTGCTATGATGACTGATGTAGGGGCTTCGTCATGCTGAAGCTGTCTGTTGATGACCGTTGACGAATGTGCGGGACCACAGCCTTGATGCTGCTTTAAATGTCTTTTAATTGTTGCTTTAACTTCCATAAAGGATTTATCAAACTGAGCACGAGCGATCGAATTGATTTCATCTAAGTCTTCTTTTTCAAGGTTAGTTTGTACTTCCTCGAAATCTTTTTGTATTTTTTCAATTTGCTCTAGTCTGACGAGAAGTTCGCTTTCATCAGCCTGTTGAAAAAACGAATCAACAAATTCGGACTTAAGTTCGTTTATTTGATTAATGATAGCCGAACTTTTCCTTTTGTAAAACGACATTTTCAAAGTGAAACCACTATCCCTTTTATTCAAATTCAGTAAAACGATTAAACTAGAATGCAAATATCAGCAAATCGAAAATTGTGCAAATTTATTTAAATTGATGACAGGTGTCAGCCGAATGTTGAATGAATATGGCAAGACAAGAAACCGATACGAAAAACGAGAAACTTCAAAAATGGCGTTGCCAATCATGTAAAAATATCCAAATCAATTGTTCCAATTATTATAGGATGAGTGCTAGCCGAATGCTGTCTATTGTGTTGCTAGAGCTACAATGCGAGAGCGAAGAGAGTACACTTGCGAATTCTTTATGTATACAATTTTATTGTATTTGTTTTACGTTATGCGAAACGGGGTTTGCTGCGGAGTCTATGTACATAAATCGATATATGCTTTTTGAGTAACGTAAATGCGAAATTTGATGGTACAGTACCGATAGGCAAAATAACAAGATAACCAACGAAAAATCAAACCGAATTTGATTGTTCCAATTATTATAGGATGAGTGCTAGCCGAATGCTGTCTATTGTGTTGCTAGAGCTACAATGAGAGAGCGAAGAGAGTACACTTGCGAATTCTTTATGTATACAATTTTATTGTATTTATTTTACGTTATGCGAAACGGGGTTTGCTAGCGGAGTCTATGTACATAAATCGATATATGCTTTTTGAGTAACGTAAATGCGAAATTTGATGGTACAGTACCGATGCGAGAGCGAAGAGAGTACACTTGCGAATTCTTTATGTATACAATTTTATTGCATTTGTTTTACATTATGCGAAACGGGTTTGCTAGCGGAGTCTATGTACATAAATCGATATATGCTTTTTGAGTAACGTAAATGCGAAATTTCATAGTACAGTACCGATGCGAGAGCGAAGAGAGTACACTTGCGAATTCTTTATGCATACAATTTTATTGTATTTGTTTTACGTTATGCGAAACGGGGTTTGCTAGCGGAGTCTATGTACATAAATCGATATATGCTTTTTGAGTGACGTAAATGCGAAATTTAATGGTACAGTACCGATAGGTAAAATAACAAGATAACCAACGAAAAATCAAACCGAATTTGTACTATTTGATGAGTGAATACCACTAATTTTTCCAAAGTTTGAGTCCAAAAAACGAAAATTTAAGCGAACGATTGATTTTGTTATGGCTGTCACGAATTTGACCAAATTTAAACGATGACAAGTTGAAGTCCAAGAAACGAAATTTTAAGCGAACGATTGATTTTGTTATGGCTGTCACGAATTTGACCAAATTTAAACGATGACAAGTTGAAGTCCAAGAAACGAAAAAACTAAGTGTCTTTAAATTTAAGTACGCGAAAATCAAAAAAATACGCGATCACAAGAATACGGAGCGCGATCACGTCGGGGTCACCAATGGATTTGTCGATAGCAAGCTTTTTTGCTACCAGTAATTTTCTAATTTTTCAAAAATAAAAACGCGTATGGTTTTTTCTTTAACAACTTATTTTAATAGTAGACAATGTGTCTCGTTAGATTCAAAATTAAAGACTGACTAACTTCAAATTACATGTTAAAAAAATAGGCTGATGAGAAAGCTTTAAGCTTCTGTTATAAAATGTTCATAGACTTTAGAGTTCCCATGATTTCATATTAAATAAATTAAATTTGATTAAAAACTACAAAATTGTATTGCTGCTTCGAACAATTGCTTTGAACAAATTCATAGTTAATTAAGATTTTTAAAGTTCAAAATTTTTTTATACACTGAAAAAAAAATTTCCAAAACTTTAAAAACACCGGAAATGCAATTCTTTTGATATTCTAAGCGAATTGAGGTATCTCAATATTTTTTTCTAACATGCAGTTTTATATGAGTACCTATAATTTAAAAGCATAATATTAATTTTTTGGAAACATTCATCGATATTTATATACATTATTATCTAATAAATCTAACATTTCCGGGGAATTAATTTTTTTCTACTCATTTTGAGTTCGGACAAGCCTTAATGATGAAATCTTCGGATCTGAATGCTGCTCCAAAATCTATGATGAACTTTTGAATATTTGATATATGATATGATTTGAAATAGACATTTTTACAGGTGCTTCTTTATAGGAGAAAGTGAAACGCTCTATTTTCAGCTTTTTGAAGAACTGATAGAAAAACTTATATTATACCATCCAGATGAATATATTTCTTTTCATATTCCTTGAATTAAGTTGAAAGAAATAATAAAATTGTTATTACCCCAAATATAACTTTTGAAATTACCTTCCTTAGGTAATCGAATTCTTTAAGTTTTTCTACTTGTTAAAGAAAGCCCTTATATGAACTACGTACAGTTGCTCACAGCTTAAAGTATGCAGTGCTTACTTTTAACTTCAACACTCTATAATTTTGAAACTAATCGGAATATACAAAAAATTTTCGGCACTCTGCAACGAATTGACACTTATAATCTGAAGACACATATTCATACTCATGATATTTCTTATAAAATCCAAATTTCCGATACCAGCACTGACATGCAAGCCCAAACCGAAAATGGTTTTAACTAGCGAGTTGTTCACAAAACAAGGAAAACATGCACGCGATATAAAATAGTGCCATGGTTTGGGCTTGCATGTCAGCTGCTGGTATCGGAAATTTGGATTTTATTGGAAATATCATGAGTATGAATATGTGTCTTCAGATTATAAGTGTCAATTCGTTGCAGAGCGCCGAAAATCGGTTCATACGGACATATTTCCGGTTATACCAAGATAAAGACCAAAAACAGAACGCGGGCGTAGTTCAATTCTGGTAAATATACAAGTGCCCGGATCTGATGGCATCGCCAGCGTAGTCGCCAGGCCTTAATGTGATTGTAAATTTACAGGCGATTTTGGAAAAAAATATCCGAAAACACAACATTTCAAACAAAAACGACCTAAAAAGGGCACTTAAAATTGAGTGGCGCTATAATTCGCCTGATACCAATAAAAAATTTGCAGCTTCTATGCCAAACCGTCTTTAACCTATAGTTGACCAAAGAGGCTACCACACTGCATATTTAAAATTACAAAATTATTACTTTTGACAGTGTTTCTACAGTTTAAACACATCTGCATAAAATAAGCTGTGACATGAAATTTAGTAGTATATTTCGATTTTCTATGATAAAAATTCCTGGTAATATTTTTTAACAAAAAATAAACATTTTTTTAAAACTAGAATTGTGCTCTTTCAAATGATATCAAAATTGTTTGTATATTCCGATTAGTTTCAAAATTATAGTGTTGAAATAAAAAGTATGCACTGCATACTTTAAGCTGTGAGCCACTGTACATATGCACTCATTACGTGTCGAGTTTTTAAATTTTTTTACCTGTGGAATTATAGCCTGTATAAAAAACAAGCCTAGAAAAAAAACTGCTTTAACTTTATTTTTTACCTGCTGTGTAAATCATTATTAGAATATTATCACTTATTACCTAATAAAAAATGTGTACTTCAGGAATATATTCGTGGCACCCTATAAACTGAGGTTGGCATAACAAGAAAAAAAATTTTACGATGTTGATTGCTATATTATTTGTGAGTTTACAATAAAAAAATAATCCAAATATTCCAAACCGTTCAGTTATTTTGAACTATATCATCAAAAATGCCAGAACACGCACAATGCAAGTTCAACTGCAAGAGCATGAAAAAAAGTCACAGGTTTCTTGATAAAAATCGTTATTTGCTCATTTTCCCGACATTTAACGACAATAAAAATTGCATTGTGTTTAGAATTGTTCAAAAAATTTAGTTTTTGTAATTGGAACTTAAAATTTTGCGAAATTTTTTTTGAAAGTCCATTCGAAGTTGAAAAAATGGGTAAAAATAGTGTTTCGGAAAAGTAGTCAGCTCCTACATTAAAAAAAAAGTCACTTCTTTTAGTGTAAGTTAATAGTATGTACAAAAACCGCTTATGTCATATATGTAAAAAAAAATAACATTTCTTTCATGACTTGCAGAAAAATTTGAACCTCATCTTGAGCTACAGAAAAAAATAAAATAAAATTAAAAAACTATCAACTTTGGCCTGCTCTACAAAGCGAACCATTTTAGAGTTTAGAGCAATTGTTTATCAAACTGCATCATTAGATTTGCGAATTTTCACCACCACTTTTTAGAAATCCAGCCACTGTGCACCAGGGATGATATTGGCATATTTGTAAAAAGGCCAAAATTTTAACTAAAATAGGGCCTTTTTGACGTAAATAGGGCTTCTGTAAATCAAATCGTATATATGTAACCATTTATATTATAACCAAATTTTTTCCTTTCATGAAATTTATTTTGTTGTTTATATTTAATTGCAGGGTTGCCAACACGGTCTGAGGTCTGACCCGGAGATCCAATTAAGGGGGTGGGTGAAATTCTAAATAACTAAAGCTTGTGCACTTTTTTTCATCTGCGTATTAGCTGAACTATTTTTTAAGTTTTTAGTTGACTGATTTTTTTTAAAAAGAAATAAAATTATTTATTTACATATTTATTTCTGAAATACTGACTAATGAAAAATGTGTAATAACCCATAATTTTGTTGCATGTTAAGAAAGCTTAATGCGTTCCCTTTAATAATAATAATAATAATAATAGAGTTTAGCTACTACAGCTATTTGCTTTCTTAGCAATTTAGCATGAAGCTTTAAAACCAAGTAAAAAGCTTATATAATAATGGAAATGAAAAAATTATACATGCAATTAATTTTTTATTTTTTTATAATTTCTTCTTAGCTTTATCACACTTTCTCAACATACCCACCCGGATCATATGTATATAAACATACAATTGCATGAATGCAATTGTATGAATTTATTAACATGGTCCAAGGCATAAATGTTAGAAAAAATTTACCCATCATGCGGTGGGGCTCGGACAACACAAACATAAAGACCAACAACCATTAAGCTACAAAATTAACTATAGTTATTTTTCAATCTAAGCTTGAGTTGACCTTTTGACAAGCTAATATCATATACATCGCAATTATTAATAAGAGTAGTCATGCGATTAAAAGGAGCTGTAGCCATATAATTAGTTCTACTGAAAGGTTGGTAAAATAATTGATAAGAGTTACGGTTACTCCTGCGATTAGTATTTAAATGAATATAATTAAGAAGCTCTGGTGCAGCAAGAGACCCAGTCACAAGTTGATGCAGAAAAAGTATATCCGCGATATTTCTACGCGAGCTCAAAGACTGCATATGTAGTAACTTCAAACGATCCTCATAAGGAGGAAGGTTTAAAGAGTCAATCCAATTTAAGCCATTGAGAGCAAAACGAATAAAATTTTTTTGAATTCTCTCAATTCTATTAATGTGAATATTATAAAATGGTGACCACACTTGGCTGGCGTACTCTAAGTGAGGACGCACTATTGTATTATATAAAGTCACCGTTACTAAAGGGCTATTAAATTATTTTGCCCACCTCTTAATGAAGCCAAGCAGGGATGAGGATTTTTTACAAATTTGATTAATATGCTCATTAAAAGTTAATTTTACATCAAAATGTATACCTAGGTCTTTGACTAAATCAACACGACCAATTTTCTTATCTTTTAATTCGTAATCAAACTCCACAATATTTTTTCTCCTGGTGAAAATCATAGTTTGGCATTTATCAGGATTAAGATGTAAGTTATTTTTAGAACACCAAACCTCAAAGGATTTCAAATCAGACTGAAGTGGAATAGTATCCCCAACCCCCTTCACGTTCCTGTAAATTTTCATGTCATCTGCATATATTAGCAGATGCGAGTTTTTAATGACATGTGTAACGTCATTAATTGCTAAAATGAACAGGAGCGGCCCCAGGTGGCTTCCTTGTGGAACACCTGATGCCGCGCTGAATGGGGAGGAAAACACCCTCCGAAATCTTATCTGATATGAGCGATCAGATAAATAAGATTCAATCCAGCTGACAAAACTTAAAGGAAATCCAAGCTTTTTTAACTTAAACAAAATCAAATTATGTGGTAATTTGTCAAATGCTTTACTGAAGTCAGTGTAGATGCAGTCAACTTGCCCACCAGAGTCAAAAGAGCTTAATGCAAAGGAAGTAAAATCAAGGAGGTTAGAAACTGTAGATCTGCCATTAACAAAACCATGCTGACGAGTTGTTATGACTTCACCACAGCACAACCTAACTTGATCGTACACAATGCGTTCAAAAATTTTCGGTATCGATGATAACTTCGCTACGGGCCTGTAATTTGAAACATCATTTTTACACCCTTTCTTGAAAATGGGGCTTATGTATGCATTTTTCCAAAATTTAGGAAAATAGCTATATCTAATTGATTTATTAAATAACAAACTGAGGGGCTGACTCAGCACAGAGCTACAGTTGACTAGTACTGTCGCAGGAATACCATCAGGTCCGGAGCTGAAGTCATCATCAAGAGATGAGATATATTTCTCTATTAGTTCAGGTGAGAAATATATCTCATTAATCGAAACTAAAGGGTCGTTATCCATATATTCAAAATAGTTGATCTCAGGGCTAAATAATTCCGTAGAAAAGGATTCTTTAAACAAATTAGCAAACAACCCAGCTATAATTTGTGGGTCGCTAGTGAGCCCATCAACTGTTCTGAATTCTGATGGAAACCCGTCAGACTTTTTTTTTGTATTAATAAATCCCCAAAAATGCTTGGGGTCATGAAGAATATTCAACCTAATTTTATTCAAATATTCAGAATAAACTAAAGCCGACATATCCTTAAATTCATGGAAAAGTCGCTGGTAAGCAACTAAGTCATTTCGGTCCTGGCTACAAACGTATTTGTTCCATGCCCTATTACGGCCATTGCGAATTTTTTTTAAATCCTTTGTGTACCAGGGGTATGAAGAATTATTAACATACCTCTTTGCATAAGGCACCGACAATGCTATAGCCGAAAAAAGTTCACCATAGAAAAATCTAATGCACTCATCAAATGAATTACTCGTATTATTAAAAAAAATAATAAGGTCGTTTAATTTATTCCTTAAATTCTCATTCAACTTTAAAAAGTCAGCTTTTTTAAAATTGAATTCATAAATATTGATGGAAGAACATGCATCAATTAAATTTTCATTGTCAGATTGGCACACAATACTCAAAGGTGGATGATAGGAATCAACCGTAGAAAGAGCATGAATAGCATTTCTCACAACAACATTACTACTATTTGCAGCCAAGACTAAGTCAAGTTGTCGTCCATGAGAATTAGTTATACAACTTACTTGTTGTAAACTTGAAAGTATTTCGTCAACAAAAATTTGTTGTTGTCGAGTTTTTGGACACGATGCATAAAAATATGTACCATCATCCGAAGGAGTCCATTTAAGGTCAGGCAAATTGAAATCACCTAACAATAAAATGTCGTCATTAGTGTCTAGTTCATTTATTATGTATTCTACGGACATCGAAAGACATTCGTAGACATCTGCGCTACTATTTGGAGGAACATAAGCGTTAAGAATATAAATATTGGAGTTACAATATGTAACTTTAACGCATAATAGTTCAATATTAGATGCGCAGGCAATTTCGATTAATGAACTAGTTAAATGATTTTTTATGGCTATTAAGACACCTCCACCAACAGAAGAAATGTCTTCCAAGTGTCTGTCTCTTCTAAAAACATTGAAACTGTTGTCAAAAAGTTCCAAATTGAGAAAAGTGTTATTTAACCAAGTTTCGGTAAAAACGATAATATCCTCAGAAAAATTCTGAGTGGCTAAAAAGATGTCATGCGTCTTAGAACGCAAACCCCTTACATTTTGATAGTAAAGGGATAGCCGCTTCAGTTTTTTGAATTGGAACGGACAGTCTTATTATTTTTTTTCGACTTAAATTCTGAAATAAAGATATTATCCACCCATGCATTAGAATTTAGAATGGCAGAAACATGAGAAGATGCCACTGTAATTTTAAAAGATGCATGAGTTGGTTTATTACCGATTTTCCTGCAAGAAACGAAGGCATCGGCAGGAATAATTTGGTTTTGTTTAATATAGTTTATAACATTGTCAGTGGTAGTGTTAGCATTAAGACGTGAAATGAAAATCGATTTCAACCTTGGCAATGCTTGCAAGGAGACAGGTGCCACAGAACCACCAATCGTAACAACTCCTTGCGGATTAGGAATAACAGAAATGGATAGAGGAGTATCGATAGTGGAGGAAAGGGGTGGAGGATTATTTATAGGAGCAGAAGCGGGAAAGTTGGAAGTAGACGGAGAGATATTTAGAGGGGGATCTAAGGCAGTTACTTCACGATTAGCAGCTGTGTCACACGCCCCCCCCACACTACCCAAGTTAACATTCGACTTACGATTCTTATTTAATTTTCGTTTAAGTTTTCTTTTCTTCTTCAGGGAAATAGCTTGCTTGGGTAGAGTAGAGATCGAAGGAGTAGAAGAAAAAACCATTGCAGCCTCAGTAATAGTTTTATTTTGAAGCGAACTAACATCGGGTGAGACAGCCTCATTAAGGCTTTTTTCAATTTGGGGAGTTATGTCTAAATAATTATTTAGAATATCTCTGAAATTAATATTCAAATTGTTAAGATTTTCCCCAAATTGTTTAATTTTGTCGAAAAACACCGACGGGGACAGGGCCCTGCACGATGGACAGTACCAATGCAGGCCCGAACGATTAGAGGATAATAAATCAGTAATAGTGTTAGTTAGGCCTGCACAAGAGGCATGAAAGACCTGTTCACAGGGACCTGAACAGGAAAACATGGCATTCAATATATTTTGACTTTTACATTGATCTCTTAAAGAGCAAGCCAACAAGTTTTCAGACGAAAAATAATCCATCATGAAAAAAAGAAAAGACTAAGTTAAGACCTAAAATATTTTTAAAAGTGCTTACAACGGGTTAAAATTGTGAAAAATATACCCGTTGAACAGCAACAACAACAACCTATTGAGATTAAGGTAAAGCAATGTAAGCGGACAAAGCAGAAAAGGGAATGAAAAAACAAAACTGATCACTGCTTTACACTGCTTGTAGAAAGAAATGTACTCACGTACGTATGTATGTTTACATTAAAGAATAAATTAAATTAAAGTAAGCAAACATGCAAAACTAAATCAAATCAAATTTCTACCAACACCAATTATTATTAAACAGCGACAATTATGTACGCGCAAAATAAATAAAATTATTGTTATTGAACAAAATTATTAAACACAAAGAAATATACGTATTAAAAAAAACAACACAAAAACACAACCGACACTGACAAAGAGACGAGATCAACTGAAATGGTATATAGTTCTACATTTCTGCATATTTACCCCCTTTTTAACCGGAAAGCTAAAAAATTTATTCAATTAATTCTTATGAAAATATAAATGTATGTACAATGTATGTATGTAGGTACTTATGAAAAAAAAACAATAAAAAACCAACCAATTATTATAAGACGATTCTCATTATAAAACTTAAAAACTTAATGAAAAGTTTCGCGCGCGATTCATTCATGAACAAGGTTAGTCAGAGTAGAGTGGACCGCAGCGAAGCCTTACCTCAACTGCGGCTAGCGAAGCCGGTGTTGGATATACTATGGGATGTAAGCTATTTTCATACTTAATAAAAATATGAAGAGGCGTTTCCGCGCCTAACATTTGTATACATTCTTGACTGAACTCTACTATATATTAAAAATTCAAAAAAATTGGGAGTGAGGCCGTTAAAATAAATAATTACCATATATTTTAATATGTTAAAACTAGTATAGGTTATAAACACATCTTTTGGAATAAACTCGGTCAAAATTTATATGAGTTGTAACAGCTTTGTCCCCGTCGTTAATGTAAATTTTACATTGCATCTTTAACATTTTGCAGTGTGTGTGTCTATTTTTTGTAGCCAGTTCTTATATGAAGCTTCCAATTATCTCTTCATGAAATGGAAAAGAATTTTAGGGCTGGGAAAATATCGGTAACTATCGATAGACTATCGATAATTGGCGACATCGTTAACAATCGATAGTTTTTTGTTGTTATTGATAACATCGGTTACGACAATTTCTTTTTTTATCGGCAATTAGACATATGGACATTTTCAATTACCATTAAATTGAGTTTAATGGCAATGGATATTTTTCAATTATCATTACAATTTAATGGTAATTGAAAATTTTAATTAATGGTAATTTCCATTATCACTACCACTAACACTGTTAAAAAACAAACATAGGCGGGTAGAAATATAGCAGATATGTATGTAAGTATATTGTTAATGCACTAAAGCTCTAGGGCAATTTTATTTTAGGTAAGCAAAAATTAAAATTTTTTCAATAAACTAATTAAATTAATTTAATACTAAAGGAAATTTTTCAATTTTCATTAAACTTTAATGATAATTGAAATTTTCAATTACCATTAAAATAATTTAATGGTAATGGAAATTTTTCAATTACTATTAAGCTTTCAATTACCATTAAAATAATTTAATGGTAATGGAAATTTTTCAATTACTATTAAGCTTTCAATTACCATTAAAATAATTTAATGGTAATGGAAATTTTTCAATTACTATTAAGCTTTAAACTCAGTTTAATGGAAATGCATTACCCTCATGTCTGATAAATGTACTTGAAGTATTTATATTTACTTGAATTTTATTATAGACTTGCTTATTACGTTTCAAATTAAATTTTTTCCTCTCTTGGCACTTAATTGGAGGAAGCTACCGATGTTTATCGATAATATCGATAGTTTTTTGAAAACTATCGTTAACTATCGATAGTTTTCCTTACCGATTTTTCCCAGTCCTACAGAATTTGAGATTTGGGTAAACTGCTGACTTTGATTTAATTCTATTTTATCTGTTGTGGTCGCTAAATCAGTGTTGCATTTATTAATTTAATAGCGCCCTCACACCTGACGACTTTTCGTCGTAGCGTTTGAGGGTAAATCGTATTGCACGCTTGCTTTCATTGTTCTTTCGCATTTTGTGCGTTGAGAAGAAAACATCATATATTTCTATGTAATTTTTATTCTAAGAATAAAAATGTAACAGTTTAATATCAAACCCGGAGGGATTGACTTTTAACCCGGAGACCCGGAAATCATACTCAAAACCCTGAGTCTCCGGGCGAAACCCTGAGTGTTGGCAACCTTACTTAATTGTAAACATAAATTTTACATACCTAGTAAAAAAGAAAACCAATAAAAAAATAATTTCAAGAACTAAATAACAAGTTTATCACATAAATGCTTATTATTATAAACAAAAGTAAATAACCGTGTGATTAGTAATGCAATATTGAAGATTTTCCATTTTTATATACAGAACAGAACTTATTTTACTGAGACAGAATTCAAATCACTTTATAAAAATTTAAAATTTTTATATACATAAATGACCAGCACACAAATAATGCTAACATACACTAAAAAAAAAATAATATTTTTAAATAAGTGAGAAAATAATATTATTTTAAATGTCGATTCACTGATTATTTTGCATTAACGATACATTATTTAAAATATCGATTTTTTATGATAGTTATTACTTCATGTAAAAGTAACACTCGCTGAAGAGATAATTCTCAAAATAATTCGAATCCAGTACTAAAATTTTCTTGCACAATTCTATTTTTAATTTTGACATATCTTGTTGTGATAATGTTAAGTTTTTTAATTACATATATCACTTATAATTTTGATATGAACATGCATATAAGCGTTTAAGATTTTTTTGTACATATATATCGCTCATTTTCTTCAATAACATTATAACCCAAAAAACGTAAAAATTCAGTTAAAATGCCACGGGGCTTTTGAAAATTAAAAGGGCTCAAAAAAGTCCTAAAAGCCCCCAAATATCATCCCTGCTGTGCACCGGCTTCGCTAGCCACAGTAATTCTAACTCATGAGTTTCGAACAACTCGTAAGTACCGAACTTTTTGAGTTGTGAGTAGTTCGTTTGATCGTTGCGTATGGTTTGCAGACGATTTCAGTTCAATTAGCTTTTGTTATTCGTATGCTGTATGTAAATATTGTGTGTACTATAGTTGCGATATGGAAACTACTGTTGGTAAAGTTAAACGAAGTGCAGCTTGGAATTTTTTTGAAGATACCGGTGAGCCCAAAAAAAAAAGATGTAAGCAGTGTGCAAAAATTTTCACGGTTTCTTCGGCCTCAGCAATTACCTTACTTGGCCGTGCAAAAAAAAACGATCCAAGTGTTATAGCTAGTAAAGGTAAGTCACTTTGATTTGATTATGCTAATAAGTATACTAGAATATGTATACAAAAGATGTATTATTTTTTGTAATGTTATTTTCAATCAATTCTAAGAAAGTATTTGCATTTAAATCGAAATTCCCGCCATAACTTTGGAAAATATGAGTTTTTTATGAAGGCGTGCGTCTGATTGTATGAATTGTATGATATTTTCCAAAGTTGTAGGTACAACGAAATTGATTTTGGATTGGATGTTGTTGCAAATAACGAAATGCATGTTTTAAGGACAAACGTAATAGCAGAGCTAAGCCTCAGATTTGATGGGATTGTGGAGAACAATGAACCCTTATTGCTTGCTATGATTTTGGACCCCAGGTTTAAGTCAAAATTTTTATCACCAGAAGAAAAACAAGCAGTAAGAGCATTACGATCCAAATGCTCGTTACATTTTGCTGAGCAAAGAAGTAATCTTTCTCACGAACTCGACTCAACTCAGTTCGTTTTGTTCGCTCATGTTTCGTTGTTTTGCTTATGTCTGTGCCTGCGTACAAGTCGTTCGTAGAAAAGTGATAGTTGCGATGCGGCGCGTTGAATAGAGTTGCAAGCAACTGATGGTTGCAAGCGAACGTTGAAGGAGTAGATGAAGTCTTGAAGGGGGTTGCATGTACAGTATAAATGCTTGAAAGTTGTTTGATCATGATGATACTTTGCCATGCACGAACTATGAGCAATGATGGTGGGCTTTTAATTACCAGCAAATAATACGAATTTTTTCATTACTTTTATAAATGAGTTTTAATTTTAGCATTTATTGTAAATGTAATGGGACTTCAATACGACTTAAATCAATATGTTTTTATTAATATCTTTTTAAAAAATATTGTTAAATAAATAGGGGTTTCATGTAAATATAAAGTTTTGTTAGTAGAGTATGGTAGCATACATAACTCAACTCTTTCTTATGTCGACTTAGGCTTTTATCGATTGTGACCACAGATATATTGCCCAATGTTTGTTTTAGTGTTAAAAGCAAAAAATTAAATAGTGTCGCTCGGATATGGTTTCAAAGATATAGCCATCGGAAGTTGATTTTGTTAAAAAGTCATTATAAGTTGGAAGCCCCTGAATAGATGTAAAAGTATGGGTGTCATAAGATAAAACTTTAAAATTTGATATGACGATTTTTCTGAAATTCTGGCTTTTAACAAAACCTATATCCTCAACTTCTGATGGCTATATCACCGTACCAGATCCGAGTAACACTTTTTGATTAAATATTTATGGTTTAATAAGTGGTGAATGGGAGCAAGTCAAAAGAGAGAACGATGCCAGGGTTAAAGGCGTATGCAAATATGAAACGATATCCACTTAAGGTGCTTATACACGCCTGAGATTTTGAAGCAGTTTGCGACAAATCAATGCAGCTTTTTTTATTCAACTCTAAATTTCAAATGTTAGAACAGATTTTCTGGGGAGATTACGATTTCCGTGGTGCCTCGATTTTTTTTATTTTTTCGATAAAACACGTCAAAATAAATCGAAAATGTTAAATAAAAAAAAGGAACAGGTTTACTTTAGCTCACATTCTCCAATTTTTTTTTTTTTTAGGGGTAAAAGGGGGTTAAAAATAAATAAAAAGTATGAAAAAAAAAAGTGTCGCTCGGATCTGGTTTCGGAGATATAGCCATCGGAAGTTGCGGATATAGCTTTTGGAAAAATTATTATAAGTTCGGAACCGCTGCATGGATATCAAAAATTTGGGTGTCCAAGGAAAGATAATTTAATGGCCTATAATAATGGTAAGCAAGCCTAAGAAATTTAACCCATAATTTTGGAGATGTTACGATTTTCCTGAAATTTTGACCAATTTTTTTTTAAAAAACCATTATTTTTTCCAAAAAATGTCTGAATGTCCTATAACTTTTTTAGCTTCTTAAGAAACCTTAATTTATTCCCCCTAAAATAGTGTATCGTTTGTTCCAAATTTTTGCATATTTACCCCCTTTTTGACGGAAAAACAAAAAAATTTATTCAATGAATTCTTATGAAAACTATGTATTTATGGACAAAAACAATAAAAAACCAACAATAACAACAAAAACAACAAGAACAACAACAACAACAATTATTATAAGACGATTCTCATTATAAAACTTAAAACTTTTATTAAAAATAGCACGCGCGTCTTATAACGGATTATTATAACGGATTATAAGACGATTCTTACTTTTTAATAAAAATTTTTGTGTTTTATAATGTGTCGTATTGAAAAAGAAAGCGCCGTAGACGAAAAATTTTTATTAAAAATCGCGCGCGCGATTTTTAATAAAAATTTTTAAGTTTTATAATGAGAATCGTCTTATAATAATTGTTGTTGTTGTTGTTCTAGTTGTTGTTGTTCTTGATGTTGTTGTTGGTTTTTTATTGTTTTTGTCCAATATACATAAGAATTCATTGAATAATTTTTTTTGTTTTTCGGTCAAAAAGGGGGTAAATATGCAAAAATTTGGAACAAACGATACACCATTTTAAGGGGAATAAATTAAGCTTTCTTAAGAAGCTAAAAAAGTTATAGGTAATTTAGACATTTTTTGGAAAAAATAACGGTTTTTTAAAAAAAAATTGGTCAAAATTTTAGAAAAATTGTAATATCTCCAAAACTATGGGTTAAATTTCTTAGGCTTGCTCTCCACTATTATAGGCCATTAAATTATATTTCTTTGGACACCCATATTTTTGATATCCATGCAGCGGTTCCGAACTTATAATGATTTTTCCAAAAGCTATATCCGCAACTTCCAATGGCTATATCTCCGAAACCAGATCCGAGCGACTTTTTTTGATTACATATTTCTTCTTAGAATTAAAAAGCACATAAGATAAGTTTGGTTTTAAAAAGGTTTGCGAATGTGAGCTAAAGTAAACTTAAGCCAAAAAAAATTCATATCTCGTTTAGTTTTCGAGTTATCGATACTTAAAATTTTTTTTTTGATAATATCGTTAGTGCCAAAATTTCAATGCCGCCGCAGGGGAGATTACGATTTCCGTGGCATATCTCGTTTAGTTTTCGAGTTATCGATACTTAAAATTTTTTTTTGATAATATCGTTAGTGCCAAAATTTCAATGCCGCCGCAATTTATGGATGATTTTCAATAGAACAGCTCGAAATAAATCGAAAATGTTAAATTAAAAAAATCGATACCTAGTTTGGTTTTCGAAATATCGAATAGCAGTTATTAGTTTTTGCCAGCAAAATGTGCTATTTGACCTATAGTGCAATGTTTAAAAACCACAAAGTTTCAAAACTATAACTTACTTTATATTCGTGTCCCTATTATTTCGCACAGGCAAAATTGAACCCACTTCACAATACGATCAACTTGGAAACGACGAAAAATATTTTTACTCTGATAACGGTTCTTTACTGCATTGATATCCCAGCAACTAACGTATCATTTTACCTCAAGTTATTCAAACAGAAGCAGAGCTGTATTTGAACTATATCAATGTAAGTGTCCCTATTATTTCACATGACTGTATGTAAATTTTTGGAAAAATAAGTTTTAAAAAAACAGTCAAAATTTCAGAAAAATCGTAATATCTCCAAAACTACAAGTTAAATGCAAAATATTTAGCTATTATTGTAGGTCATTTAGTTATCTTTCTTGTGACACCCATCATTTTGATATTCCAACTTATGAGGGATTTTACTAAAGCTAAATAAGCAAACAAAAAAATCGACATTGGAAACTAAAGTAAACCTGTTCTGAAAACGATAATACACATGAATTCTTTTTTTAAACTTATTTGTTCCAGGTGCAAAAATTTGACTCGTACACACTTTTTTTTTCAAATTTATTGATTGATAGTTTAAAAACACATTTGTAAAACGAACCAAATCACTACTTCAACAATCTTTATAGGAAATACGTCCTTGGCTTTCTGAATGAGAATAACTTCCTATTTCCTTTGTGATGCACTCTTTGAACCAATGGGAACTTGATCTTTGAGTCATGGAACTGTTTCACGTGAGTACGGCGAGTTTTACTAGCTGCAATAGCCATTACTTTTATAATTTGGATAGAATGGGCACGAGCACGATGACGTGCACCCATGTCACGGTAGCATTGAGTAACTGCTCCACCTACGGTCAAATCACGATACTCGCGGTACATATTGTGTGTGCCAGACCGTGAATCGTAACGCAGCCATATGCCGAAATTCTTAATTTTTATTGGCGATGTCTCATACACTTGTTTCAGAGAAACAATTTCGCCGGTCGTTTTCTTAAATTTTTTCAGCTGACGCAAAAAGTACCAGAAGCGAGATTTAGCTACGATGTTATCAGGTGCGAAAATTCTCATTTTATACAGAGGAGTTTGAGGCTCTTTCTCCGTTGGGAGTTTCCGGCCAATAACTTCATATTCTTTTAACTGAAATTGAATAAAAAAAAAGGTTCGATTATTGTTTAGATGTTTCAAGTACAGAAAACCTAGGAATTTGATAATTTTTCGACTACGTATAAAATGCACATAATTATTTACGAAGTTCTAAAACCGTCTAAGCAAAATAAAACGCTTGGAATGA
The DNA here is from genome assembly GCA_963662105.1 of Meiosimyza platycephala. Classification (NCBI taxonomy): domain Eukaryota; kingdom Metazoa; phylum Arthropoda; class Insecta; order Diptera; family Lauxaniidae; genus Meiosimyza; species Meiosimyza platycephala. The sequence goes on along the minus strand of OY759210.1, from coordinate 63,960,785 downwards.
ATGCATGTGAAAAGTATAAAAATTAGTTTATATAATTATTGAATAATATTGAGTCTCAACCACATTTATGAACTGGCATTTAACATATCGAAAAATTCATACTAGGCCTTCAATACACAATATTTTAACAGAATATTACCTGTCCCTTAGCTTTCATTTTGGCAGCATTAACACAAAAGGAAACGGAAAAAGAAAAAATCGCTGGCATTATATTTTAGACCATTGTGCTAAAATAAGGAAACGTTCAGAAAAATACTAAAGTCAGTGCATTATTTCTCACGAGCACCTAAATTATGGCTCGGTTCTCACGAGCGTTTTTTCGACGCGCGTTAGCTAACGAACATTTCTGCATTTCACAATATTGGGCCCTTCCCAATCGATATCTTTTTACCTAGGCAAATCGCGGTGAAAACCATTCTTTGCATGGTTTTTTGGTAATTGTCTAGAAGTGCGGGTAATTGTCTAGAAGTACGGACAACGTGAAAAAGGGGGTAAAAAAAAAAAGTAAAATACTCAAATGACGTGCTTTTTTATAAAACTTATAATTCCGGCTGCGGAAAGTGAAAATTATGCACCGTTTATTTGTTATAAACAATTAAAGTTGCGAAAAATGCGAAAAATTGTCAACAATAGCGTTTTTTGACGCTTGAATCGCGCGACTTTACGAACACGTGAAGAACAACAATAGCGTTACACAACGCTTGAATCGAGCGGCTTTACAAACACCTGAAGAAAAGGTGCGTTTGGAATTGCAATAGTTGGTCACATTATCACATTACCGGGAAATACTTACATGCTGTAGAACATCTTTGACTCGTTTTCCGATTGTACAAAGTTTTTTTACAAATATTTATTGTTCATGAAGAACTGCTGCATAAAAATGCATGTTTCGCTTATTTTTTCCGTTTTATTATTCCCAGAATTCTTTTTACATAATTAAAAATGGCCAAGATGTTCTACAGCATGTAAGTATTTCCCGGTAATGTGATAATGTGACCAACTATTGCAATTCCAAACGCACCTTTTCTTCAGGTGTTTGTAAAGCCGCTCGATTCAAGCGTTGTGTAACGCTATTGTTGTTCTTCACGTGTTCGTAAAGTCGCGCGATTCAAGCGTCAAAAAACGCTATTGTTGACAATTTTTCGCATTTTTCGCAACTTTAATTGTTTATAACAAATAAACGGTGCATAATTTTCACTTTCCGCAGCCGGAATTATAAGTTTTATAAAAAAGCACATCATTTGAGTATTTTACTTTTTTTTTTTACCCCCTTTTTCACGTTGTCCGTACTTCTAGACAATTACCGAAGTGCGGACAACGCTAAAATGGGGGTAAAAAAAAAAGTAAAAACGTCAAATGACGTGCTTTTTTATAAAACTTATAATTCCGTCGGCGGAAAAATAAAATTATGCACCGTTTTTTTTTTATAAACAATTAAAGCACATAATTGACATAATTGCTATAGAACATCTTTGACTCGTTTTCCTCTTTACTCGTTACTCGTTACTAAAACTCGTTACTCGTTACGTTAAAATGGCCAAATGGCCAAAAATGTACCCAAGGATCGCATCTTTAATTGTTTATAAAAAAAAAACGGTGCATAATTTTCACTCTGGTGACTAAAATTTCCAATTTTTCTGTCCCAATCGATATAAATTTTGACAGCATGAAATTTTGACATTTCATCTTGAAAATAAGAGTAAAATGAATTTTTCGAATTTTGATATTGAAATAAATTATTTGTACTTTGGAATACGTATTATAATTAAAAATCATATTCGCATGCTAATGAGCATAGTCTATGCTAATGACCCTGATGAATGTAGCCCGATCGGAAGATGACGAATTTGTGCGATTCGTTGTTGGCGAAAGCAATTGCTAAAGTAGAGCACAAAGAAAACCTTGCACGTCTGCCATTAGGGCCGGTCACACCATCCTTCATGCTGTCCATCATGCTTGACAAACCTTTATGTTTGATCATGTGAACTCTAGAAATAGCAGCTTGATACAAAGAAGTATATATAAAAGAACAATATTCCGGCAAATGTCGATAATTGGATCATACTTTTACGTGGCGAGCGACAGCTTTACTGTTTTACAACCAGGGGAAATGTGATTTTGGCTTATTTGCGCATTGAGGATTTTAACAATGGCGCTCTACTCTGCCATTTTGTATTTTATTAGGATTTTCTATTTTATTTATTTTAATTTATATGAAGTTTTTTGAATATGTTCCACCATTTTTTATTTGCCAATGTATGGCAACATTGTGTAGAACAGAAGAAATGTCAAACAAGTGTGAATTGAAACGATGAATAAAATGTCACTTCTCAGCAGAGCTCATTTGAACAACACGTTTTTTAATACATTACACTGGCGACGAGAAAATTGAGGTTAGATTTTTTTTGTATGGCCGATGAAGAGAAGAATCACATTTCTATATACGACAGTGAAGACGAAGAATCAAATAAAAGTAATAATTCTACTATTTGTTACGCCTGGCATTTGGCAGGAAAAAGAAACACAAAAAAAACTTTCGGTATCGACCACCGAAGTCATTCCCGGCTGGGGCGCGGTTTTCCCATTGCCACATGTAGCGCAGCATAGAAAAATTTAAAATTTATCGAAAAAAAACTTTCTCCAACGGGGAGCAGAAAAACCCCAGGTCCCTTCCTCAAACTTTTACGGTGGCATCACGGTAAACCAACTAATGGCACCTCCCCTAAATCTATTGCCTACCACATCGTCATAATTTTCAAAATAAGAAGAATTGATTTTCGTTTTACTATTATTTTTCTTTAATTTCTCAAATTCATTACCGTTTCTTAGATTTACTTAAAACGAATGCAATATATCAATATAATTTATAGGTGAATATATATTAGATATTAATGTATATACATCTATTAATGTTCATATCAAATATATATCTCTAACTAATTCGAAATTATATATATGTATAATATTTTACTCAAAATAAGAAACAAAAATATAATTAATTCTAACTTAACTGGCAGGTGTTGTGGCGGACAGCTCAGGCTAATGTTGTTGCTGACAGCTCTGACTGCTTTATTATCGTTGTTATTTTATAGATTTTATTCTAGTTTTTATTGTAGTCTTTTATGTAATATTTGATTTTCAGTTTCTTTTGTGTATATTTAAAGGATTTACTTATTGTCTAATCAGCTCTGTATTTCTTAGTCGCGTAGGAATTATAATAAAATTTATATTGTTCGTCAATTTTAGTTATTTTCCACTTTTTCCATGTCAGTGTTTCTGTTCTTTCTATCACTGTTTTTATTTTCTTTCAATTTATTTTCCTTGGTGTATGTAATGCGGAGCACTAGCGCTTCGCCACTTGTTTCCGCGAACGCGATTAACTTTAAAATTTTTTTTTGTAAGTTTTTGACCGCTGTCATTTGCAAGTTGCCTATTATATAGCTTAACTTATTTTTTTTCACTTGAACTCTTTGGGAAGGCTTTTCTTTTTCTTTTTAAGCGTTTTTTCGCACAAATGTTTAATAAAAATATCTTATTTCGCAATGCAAAATGTCACTCAAAATATCACTCGGTTTTAGTTTATCGTAGCGTAAACAAAAGAATTTTATTTTTAGCGGTGATGGACAACGTGCTCCCTCATTGAGCAGCTGCAACGCAGCGACCGACGCTATCGCACCACTTGCGACCGCACGCGATAATACAAAATCCGCAACTGATGCCTGTACGAAAATTCACACAGCAACTCACTACTTTTCTTCCGCATCGCGTGAGGTCGCTTGTCAGCCGTCCATCTGTTACCAACAGTGTACGAAAATAAACAGTACAATTAGTTTTGTACCGAGCCGAAGCACAGGTCTTTATTTATTTTCTTTAGTGTGCAAACCAATGAACAAAACAATATCAGTACAAAACAGAAATTTGTACTCGGTAAGGTACAATATAAGAATGGTTTCGTAATCTTCGTGGGTTTGAATTTGTTTTGCATTTGCGTTTGCACCGTAGCTCGTACATTATAAATTGAAATAAGAGTGTCGTGTTTTGGCTCGGTACGATTATCAATTGTTTCGTTTATTTTACTCATCAGCAAATTGAAATAGTGATGCCACCAGCTTGCAAAAAAAATGTATTGTATAAAAACTGAAAAAAGTTTCATCTTATGAGAAATATTGTAATGAAAATGGTTGAATGAAATTTACTGCATCCATACTTGGGAAAGTTAAAAAAAAAATTTACATATGTGAGTTGCTTTTCAATAAATTCAAATGTTAGAAGCTGTAAAGCTTAAATAAACTATTACGATTTTTAAACATATGTAGGTTGGCAACCGATTATTGGGGAATTTGAAATCTGTCATTCATTTAAGAATTCGCGTCTTCCACGAATTAATTTTGCTCTCAATTTTTTCGTCTTTATTTGTACTGGCAGAACTTAATGGTTATGATGTGAGTGTAATAGCGCCCTCAGACGTTCAGATTTCTCATACAACCGTCAATACGAATTATTCGTACGCAACGACTATTTCATCCGACCTTTCATCCGAATTTAGTATGCGTTCAGTTTTCACACAGTAAAGAATAAAATGGAAGCGAATGATTGCGTAGAAATAATGGAACAGGATTATTTTAGCTCAAATTGCCAAATTTTTTTTCATGGATAAAAAGGGCTTGAAACGGTATTTTCGTCAACCGCCGAAATTCTGTTTAACGCATTATCCATTTTCACAGTACACATGCCGTTTGCAGACAACAGACAAAATGCGAATGAAGAGTGAAAGCAAGCATGAAAACGTGCGAATTGCTCTCATACGTCAGACTTTTCGCTCAACTGAAGAAAAAATCAAACTATTTTGATTTTCATCCAACCATCCGTACGACTTCTGTATTTTCATACAACTCAGACGCTCATGTTGTGAATAGAATACGAACGGTTGTCGGGCAATCGTTGTCAATCACACACTGTCAAAATTATTTTATACTTGATCCAAGTGTGTTATAATTGTGACAGCGTGTGATCGTTGACGATTTCCCGACACAAGTTCGTTTCTGTTCACAGCATCAGACTTTTTATCTGACCTGTTAAAATCGGAGGAAAAATATGAACGTCTGAGAACATAATGAATGTTTAGAGCAAGATTGCACAGATTGCAGTAATTGAGTTGAAAAATTTTTTATTTTGATTAATAGTCGCCCGACTACCTAGTCTCAGGTATCCGCATGCCTTAAATAAGCGTTAGACTTTCCGATATTTCAAGAGAATTCTTAACTGTTTTCCACGATTTTTTCAGAAGTTATACAACTGTACATAATTCTTATGTATTTTCTATTGTTTGGGTACTGGGTCGCAAACAATGGAAGATCAGTAGTATTTCGTATTTTGATGCTGTACCATTGCACCGTACCGATTACTCCCCGTATAAGTGATATAAAAACAAGTGGTATAACAAGTGATTTTTAAAGAAATTAAAATTAAAAAATGCCGCGTCCAAAAAATAATATTTACTAGAAATTTGAAATACACATGTTTTCTAATATAGCTTCCTATTTTAATTTTTTTTTTTTTTGAATTAAATTATTAAATATGCATTTAAGTCTAAATCAAAACTTTTTTTTTATTGTTTACTGAAAAATTTGATATATACTTGTTTTCTAATTAAACTGCTTGTTATATAAATTTTTTTTGTCGCATAAGTCAAAAAATTCGGTAAGTATCAAATCGGGTGGCAACTCATGTTTGGCATGCCTTAAGCTTCTCAGAGCACAGAAATGCTCGCTTCACATAGTAACGAACTGATATTGTTCCGTTCCCATTCACCGAACAAAAGGAGAATAAATTTATTTTCTGTGCTCAGAGACGTACAAAAGAAGATTGGTAGTATGCGCTCTCTGCTTATGAAAAGTATGTGTACTCGTTAGAACTTCGGCTCGCTAAATTTATGTGGTGAAATAAATGTTTTATGTTTACGCAGTACAATACTAAATTGTACGGTCAAATCAACATCGGCTCAAATCGCGATTGAATTGTATCATAGTGTACATTTTCGAACACTGGTTACCAACCTACACATACAAATATACATACGTACAAAAAAATGAACGGCAGCATTGGCTCATTAGTGCCAACATTAGCCTTTTTGACCTCTCTGACATTTCTTTTATTTGACAGGCGTGGTACATATAATTTTTTTTTTTTTATGTTAAAATACACTTATGGATACAAAAATCAAAACCCTTTAGAAACTTTTTTCCTTCAACAGGAGATTAAGGTGTTAATAGAGACGCCGTAATGTGCGTTTCTATTGGACAAAAGACAAAAGAGGTGTCAATTGGGCGATTTTATCCGCTGATTTTTAAACATTTTCATATCTCAATTGAAGTTTCTACTATAGCCGACAGGTGGCTGAAATTAAAATTTTACATTTGAACTTCAATTGAGGTATGTTGCCGTATCTTTTAACGAATTGCAATCGCGTTGACAACTTCTTAACGTACTTCTAACGTTTTGAAAAAGGAAATCCGTAACATATTGTAAGTAATTCTTCTGGAAAAAGTGTCGTCGAAAAAAAGGAAAAAATGGCTTTGTTAGGTACGTTATCCAATTTCAACGAAAACGACGATTGGTGTATTTACAAAGAACGTTTAGACCATTTTTTATTTCGAATGAAATAAGTAATAATAAAATTAAAGTTTCCACACTGTTGAATGTGATTGGAATCGAATCATACAAGGTGATAAGAAATTTATGTCATCCAACGGCACCTGGCGAAAAAAATACGATAAGCTGTGCGAATTAATGAAAAACCAATATTCGCCGAGAAAAGTCATATTTCGCGAAAGAAAGAAATTTTACGAAGCTAAGAAAGAAGCAGCAGAAACTGCAGCTACATGGTACGCACGTGTAAGGGCATTGGCAGCAACTTGTAATTTTGGTACTAGCCTTACCGATCTGATACGTGATAAATTTGTAACCGGATATTGTGAAGGAAAAACCTTCGATAGACTTTGCGAAGAAGGTGAAACGTTTCCATGTGAAAAGGCGTTGGAAATGGCTCAAAAGTACGAGCGTATTCAGCATGGGACTGAAGTAAATTTCATCAGGAAAAACGTGTACAAAAAAAAAGTTGCACAGAAGGTAGCAGAAAATAAGGTGAGATGTAATCACTGTGGTCATCACTGGTATCTTAACTCCAGTAGAAACTAGTGAATGGGGCACGCTTTTGGTTCCAGTTTTAAAACCCGACGGTTCCATTAGAATCTGCGGAGATTACAAAGTAATGCTAAATCGATATATTAAAGACTATAAATATCCATTGCCCACGGTGGATGGTATATTCGAATCGCTACAGGGCGGTGAAAAGTTCACAAAATTGGACTTATCGTGCGCTTATAATCAATTTGAATTAACAGAAGAGTCCAAGATGCTGGCCGCGTGGTCGACGCATAAAAGGGTATTTAATGTAGAAAGGCTTCCTTATGGTATTTATATCGCAACTGGTATTTTCCAAAAAAATGCTGAAGTGGTGGTTCAGGGGATTCCAGGTGTTAGAAACTTGATCGATGATTACATAATTACTGGTAAGAACGATTAGGAGCATTTGCAATCATTGGAAGCTACTTTAAAAAGATTAGCAGACGCAGGCTTCAAGTTAAATTTAGCTCAATGCAAAGTGCGATTCTTAGGCCATGTCATAACAAAAGAGGGATTGAAAAAGACTGATGAAAGAGTAGAGGCTATTTCGTATGTACCAGTACCAAAAGATGTATCAGAAGTTAGATCGTTATTGGGAATGGTAAATTACTATTCAAAGTTTATAAAAGATTTTGCAAGGAAGTTAGAACCGATTTATAATTTGCTCAGGAAAAATATTCTATTTAAATGGACGAAAAGGTGTAATAGAGCATTTAATAGAATAAAATCCGATATAGTGGGGGATGTGACACTGGCACATTTCGACGCTAGTCTACCTACCGTATTTGCGTGCGACGCTAGTCAATATGGTCTGGGTGCGGTTTTATCGCAAATTAAGGACAGTGAGGAAAGACAGGTGGCGTTTATTTCTAGAACTTTGACTAGGGCCGAACAAAGTTATAGTACCTTAGATAAAGAAGGGTTGGCAATATTTTATGCTGTTAAAAAATGTTATCAATATTTAAAGGGCATTAAGTTCAAGATTTTAACGGATCATAGGCCATTGTTCACGCTGTTACATGAGAACAATGTAACAATCGAATGCAGAGATGGGCATATTTTTTATCAGGTTTTAACTACAGTATCCAGTATAGGAAGGGTTTAGACAACGCTAATGCAGATTTTGTATCAAGATTGCCCGATTGCAAATCGGGCAACAAAGCATTGCACTACGGGTAAAAGTCCTTCCAAGCTATTTTTTGGTAGGGAATTAAGAACAATTTTTGACCTAGTTAAAGGAAATGATAACACGGAGGTATCTACGAGCACACGCAATAGACTTAATAACCAATCTGAACGAGTTATAGCTGCTCAAAGAAAACAGGTTCAGTATTATCGTGGTAGAAGGAATGTTAGTTTTGGTGTCGGTAGTAAGGTCATGATTGAAGATTGTTCTGATCCGAATAAGAAGCAATGGTGTGAGGGTAGTATTAAAGAAAAATTAGGTCGAAGGTTCTATATGTGTGTTATAGATAAAAACAAAAGATTATTAAAACGGCATTTAAATCAAATAAGCCATTAGAACCGGTATTAAAAAAAGAAACCAACAACCAAGTAACATGTAAAGAAGCGAGCAGTTCGGGAACACAAACAAGTTCACCGAATACAATTGCCGTACAAGAACCACAAACTTTTTCCGATGCCTGTTGTAAACCACGGACGCTTGCGATGCACGAGGCTCCAACTGATGGTCGGCCAAAGCGAAGCTTAAAAAAACCGCACAGATTTGGTTACGACCGAAATTTTCGAACCAGTTATAAATAATGTTAATAAGTTTTTATTATATAAGCAAAACTAAATAATCAAGTCTTGGTATTTTAAATATCTCGATTTAAACTATGTGCAAATAATTTGTAATAGTTGCTTGAATTCCACACTATATTGTTATAAAAAATTGAATTACATTTCTTTTTTTATAAATAAAGGGTGTTTTTTTAGAGGTTTGTTTTTCGAATAGAGATAAAACTGGGATTTTGTGGTCAAATCTGGCAACTCTAATGTCATTTATATTCAGTTTGGTTTGCCATTTCATCATGAACAGGTTGACGCATGAACAACGCGTCCAAAATGTGCAAATTTATTATAGTCACTAAAATTTCAACTTTATTTTCACTCAAAATTCACATGATTTTTGCAATTATGAAGTCAAGAAGGCCGCCTAGATCTTGTGATATCACACCTTAATTTTTTTTTTTTGGGTTATGTGAAGCCAAAAGTATGCGTCGATAAGCCAGCTACGATTCAATACTTCGAAGCCAACATTACTCGCGTAATTCGCGATATACCTTGAAAAGTGGACCTCCATTTTAGACTACGTCCGAGCTAGCCGTGGCGTTCATATGCCAGAAGTCATATTTAAATTATAATGCCAGAAGATTATCTTTCGAATAAAGTAATTTTCATGTCTATTTAAAAAATTCATCTTTGTTTTATTCCATTTTAAAGTTCTATACCTCTAAAAAAAACACCCTATATAATTTATTTAATATTTTTGCTAAGAACTTAAAGAAATGTAATTTATTTAATATCTTTGCTAAGTACTTAAAGAAATGTAATGTAAAATAATTATTATTTTGCATTTGAGCTGCATTTGAGAAAATTAATTTTTATTGCTACCAAGCAACCAGCAAATCCAGAAGCATGATTTTTATTTTGAATTCTCCAAAAGAACAAACCGATCCCGCGTAATTTGCGTTGTTTTTGCCTTCTGTATTCAGAAAAATTCAATAAATCCTAGCAAAATGCGTGCATTTGTTGTTGTTTTTTTGTTGCTTACAACCGATCCCGTTATTTGTATTGTTGTTGCTTTTTTTCAGCCGAGAAATTCAGATGAAAATTGCCACATATTATATTCCTGTTGTTTGCTTGTATGTGTTTCACATTTTGCTATTTGTCGCAACCAGAATTTTTTGCCAAGGGGGTTTTAATCTAACGAAATTAATTACTTATATTTTCATATTTGCTTGTTTTACTTAAAACAAATCATTAGTTAACACATGTTAATACCTAAATAAATTAAATAAGAATAGTTAAATCACTAGCACTGATACGGCATTTAAAAAAACATGAAAATCAAATTTAGAAATACAAAAAAAATTTAAACTTTCTTTAAAATTAACAAAGAAAGTAAATAAAAATGTCAAAATACACTGCCACTGCCGACGTACTAGTTTTATTTGGGATTAAACCTTTGGAAATTCAAAAATATTTATAATATAATAATAATTTTTTTTTTTTTTTCGTGGGGAAGGTTGTGGTAAATGTACTGCAATATCTATGCAATTCACTATCCTAAAGCTACCGTCATAGCTTCAGAGTGTGTCACTTCACTAAAACCCACAACCTTTGACCTCCAGGCCTCCTACCCTGGGACTGTGTTAGCATTGCTTCGGGGTAGGTCCCTTGATTTGTCCTCAAATCATATACCTGCGTCCAGGTCCCACTTCTTTTTTCTGAGGACGTCCTGAGTAAAACTTGCAACTGCATTCCAGTTTTCTTCGCTCTGCAGCATCCTTTCGATCACGTTGTCAGCGGAGCACTGGCCGACTGATTCCTGTAAGGATGCACGTTCGTTGTCCCATCGATCGCAGTTGAAGAAGGTGTGCTCTGCGTCATCTTCATCAGCGTCTCCATATATACAGAAAGGGTGCTCTGTTTTGTCCATACGGTGTAGATACTTCTGGAAGTATCCATGGCCCGATAAAATCTGAGTGAGGTAATGATTTACTTCGCCAAAGTCTCTCTCAAACCATCTTCTTATGCAAGGGATCAGTCTTTTGGTCCACCTGCCGCTGACTTCTGAGCGATTCCTGTCCTGCCACTTAGAGAGGGTTTCCTGTCTTGCGTCTGCAAAACTTATTATCAGGTTTCCCTCCTTTTTTGCCTCCCAGACCATTTTATAATATAATAATAATAATAATAATTTTTTTTTTTTTTTTTTTCGTGGGGAAGGTTGTGGTAAATGTACTGCAATATCTATGCAATTCACTATCCTAAAGCTACCGTCATAGCTTCAGAGTGTGTCACTTCACTAAAACCCACAACCTTTGACCTCCAGGCCTCCTACCCTGGGACTGCGTTAGCATTGCTTCGGGGTAGGTCCCTTGATTTGTCCTCAAATCATATACCTGCGTCCAGGTCCCACTTCTTTTTTCTGAGAACGTCCTCAGTAAAACTTGCAACTGCATTCCAGTTTTCTTCGCTCTGCAGCATCCTTTCGATCACGTTGTCAGCGGAGCACTGGACGACTGATTCCTGTAAGGATGCGCGTTCGTTGTCCCATCGATTGCAGTTGAAGAAGGTGTGCTCTGCGTCATCTTCATCAGCGTCTCCATATATACAGAAAGGGTGCTCTGTTTTGCCCATACGGTGTAGATACTTCTGGAAGTATCCATGGCCCGATAAAAACTGAGTGAGGTAATAATTTACTTCGCCAAAGTCTCTCTCAAACCATCTTCTTATGCAAGGGATCAGTCTTTTTGTCCACCTGCCGCTGACTTCTGAGCGATACCTGTCCTGCCACTTAGAGAGGGTTTCCTGCCTTGCGTCTGCAAAACTTATTATCAGGTTTCCCTCCTTTTTTGCCTCCCAGACCATTTTCCGTTCGCTGGCTAGTAGGTCAATGGGGATAACCCCACTTATTACTAGCACAGCCACTTCGGAGACTGTGCGGTACGCACATGCAACTCTGAGCGCAGCAGTTCGTTGCACTGACAGTAGCGTCCTTTGCCGGCATTTCGCCTCTAGCGTTCCTGCCCATATCTCACTGCCGTAGAGCAGTATCGAGTTTGTTGTCGCCATTAGAAGTTTCCGTTTACTTTTCGTTGGTCCACCGATGTTTGCCATGAGCTTGCTAAGCATGCCTGTTATCTTGGCTGCTTTTGTTGCTGCGTGTTGTAATTGAGCCCAAAATATCAATTTTGGGTCAACTCTTACGCCGAGGTACTTAACTACCTTCTTTGTTGTAAGTATGCTGTCGCATACTGGCAGCTCCAGTTCTAATGGTATGTGTTGCTTAGTAAGCAGTATAACCTCCGTCTTTTCGGTGGCGAGTTGAAGTCCGTGAGCCTGCAACCATTCCCTTGTCCTTAGCATAACCTGGTTTAATTTTCTCCTGGCCTCTTCGGTGTTGCGAGCCGTTATTACAGCTGCAATGTACCTGCGTACCCCACCAGATGTGTATCATCCGGCATTTCGACTCGGAGGATTCCATCGTAGCTCAAGTTCCAGAGGTCTGGGCCTAGTATAGACCTTTGCGCTGCTCCGGATGTTATCCTTTTTGTCTTTCTTCCTTCGCAGGTGTCATAAATGAGCTCCCGGTCCCTTAGATAGCTCTGCAGGATCCTCAGCAGATATTGCGGAGTAGCAAACCTTAGCTTAAGAGCTTCAATGATATCTGACCACCTGAGGCTGTTAAAAGCGTTGCGTATGTCTAGTGTTGCCAACAAGACAATCCTCCTGGAGTGATGGTTCCCTCGCTGTGCGTGTTCTACGCTAGACACTACATCTTCTATAGCGCCAAGAGTTGACCTTCCTGCTCTGAATCCATGTTGTCGTTCCGATAATCCACCAGCGTCTTTAATAACTGCGGATAAGCGAGTTTTTATCATCTTCTCTAGCAGCTTCCCAGCGCTATCAAGCATACACAGTGGTCTGTATGCTGATGGTTGGGTAGGATCTCCTTTGCCTTTGCTGATCAGTACTAGTTTTTGCTTTTTCCACACTTCGGGGAATAAGCCTTCCTTAAGGCACGCATTATACATCGACAGTAGAACACTTGGGCGATTTTCCGCTACTATTTTCAGTATTTCTGCAGGGATTCCATCAGGTCCTGGAGCGTTGCTACTCTTGAGAGATTTTGCTGCTCCTTTTAATTCTTCTTCAGAAAATAATGGGGTTAATCCAACAAGCAGCGCGTCTTGTTCTTCCTGCTGCAGGTTATGCGTAGGGAATAAGGCATCAACGATGTTGCTCATGGTATCGCCGTCCATATTTGGGCCAGGAATTTTAGAGCCCAGTTTCTTCATAACGATCTTATAGCCGAGACCCCATGGGTTGTTGTTCAGATTTTTGCGGAGTTCCTCCCATTTTTCTCTTTTGCTACGCTCTATGACAAGCTTCAAATGTTTCTTGGCTTGTTTGTAGTTTTCGGCTTCATTTGTAGCGGCGCCTAATCGTCTGGCTCTAGTGAGTTTCCTCCTCATCCGTAGGCAGTTCCGTCTAATTTCTGCTATTTCATCTGTCCACCAGTATACGGCATCTTTTCTGCGGGTTGTGCCAACTTTAGGCATCGATGCGTTGCAGCATTGAGCTAATCGCTGCATAGTCGCATTTGTGAGAGTTCTGGCGTCCCTAGTTGTGTCAGTTGGCAATGATTTTTCGTCGATATTTACCAGCAAATATTCGGATCTAAGTTTCGCTACATTCCATTTTCGCGTGCCTCTTCTTGTTGGTGCCTGGATGGGGCGACTTCCTGAGTCTAGATGGTAAGTGATATACTGGTGATCACTACCAGTAAAATCTTCAAGGACTCTCCATTCTTTAAGCATTCCAGCTAAGCTCTCTGACACTAGAGTGATATCTGGTGTGGTGGCCTCGCACCCTGGTCTTCTGAAGGTCGTAGCTGCGCCAATGTTAGCGATGGCTAAGCCCAGCCTAGCGGCCATGTTTAGCACGCGTCTGCCTCTGGAGTTTGTTGCTGCCGTTCCCCATTCGACAGCTTTAGCGTTGAAATCTCCTGCGATGATAAAGGGACCTCCAATTTCCAGCACTTTGTCTTCAATGCTTTCAAGCTTCTTCTGGAATTCAGCAATGCTATCGCTTGGGGTTAGGTAACAGCTGAGCAAAGTGAAGCTCGTGTTTTGCACGTATACGAAGCAGTTCCCTGCACCTTTAAGTGCATTGACAAACCTGCTGTTGCTAGGCAGCCAGATTGCTGCAGTACCGGTCGCATCTTCTAACCAGTTTTCTCGATTCACTCGCCCATACTGTTCACTTATAGCGACAGCGTCCGCTTTCTTCTCTATTGCCATCTGCTCTAATAGCGCATCAGCCGTTCTGCTTCGATGCATGTTGGCCTGGAGTATTCTCACTTTGTCGCTTGGCACTTAGTTGAGCCAGGTATATGATCTACCCGGCTACGCCCAGCTTCTGTGCACAGGCAGCACTTTGGTCTCTTGCTGCACTCCTTTATTTTATGTCCTGGCTCTCCGCATCTCATGCACAGACCTTCACCTTTCCTATCTGGTCCCTTGTAGTCCATTTGCAAGTGGCCCATTCCGAAACATCGGAAACATCGTTTGATGCTTGAGCAGAGTCTAACTCTGGCTCTGACGTAACCGATTTTTATGCCATCTTCTTTGAGCAATTTTTCCGCTTTTTCTTGCGCTAGTGTTACAAACGCTCGTATTTGCTCACGCTTGTTTGGTGCTGTTACCCTGACGCGCATTTCCTCAAGTTGATCTCCTAGCACCTTTTTGATGGCCTGTTCAACTTCTAGTTGGACAGTAAGAGAATCCTGGTCTCTTATTTCCACTGTAGCGACTGGTTTCAGCTCCATTACAGAAGCATCTTCCTTTACAGTGGTTTTCAGCCTCTGGAGAAATTCGGGTTCCACCTTTCCCCCTTTTTCCATTTCTAGGAGGAGTGCACCAGTCCTCGTTTTTCTGATGCCTCTTATATTGGCGACCTCTTCGGGCTAAATTTTGCTACGCAGGTTTTTGAGCACCTCCGCATAGCTATGTCCTTCTGTCGGTTTTATGGGGACTGCCTCCGTTTTCGACCGTTGCCCTCTCTCTCTTCTCTTTTTTGGGGTTTTCCCTCCTCTCCTTACTTCTTTCTCCTTTTCCTTCTTTGTTTCGCCCGTTCTTCTGAGAGGGTTTGGTTTTGCTCGTCTTTTGACTTCTTGCCCTTTCTCAGAGTTATTTTCCTGCGGCTTTTTACCTTTATCGGACTTTGCCACGTTTGTTGCTGTCCTTTTTGGACGCGGGAGGGCCGTGGTGTTTTCTTTTTCCCTCGCTCTTTTGCCTGTACTAGGCTGCGCCGAGCTCGATGCGTGCCTTATCGGGCGGGCTGATGGAGTTTCATTTGCTACAGCTGCATTTGTCTCCGGAGGTGCAGTCTTCTTTTTCTCCTCCTCCAATCTTCGCCAAGCTCTTCGACTATACGTAATAATGTCAAACAGTTCCTCCAATTCCGTGACACCAACTTTTACATCCATGCTGATGTTCCTCTGTTTTTGCATGGCCTGTTTCATCTTAGCAATAGCCAATCGGCATTTAGCCAGTGCCTGCTCCTCATCTTCACGCAGCTAGCGGAGGTATTGCTGGCGCGGAGAGGGTTTCTCTTCTTCTGTTCTACCTGATGTGGATACAGGCAAAGACGTCACAATTTCTGTGTTGACTGCTTCTACTTCAATCTGTTTGGGCAGTCCCGGCGTCTTTTTTGGCTGGCTGCCTCTAGCAGTCGTTTGGCCAGGTGTTGTTCTCAACACGTTTGTGAGTCTCTTGCGACATGCACCGTGTTGGTTTCCACTGTTGGGAGTTCCATCGTTTTGTGCTGTTAGGTCTACTTCCATGGCAGCAGCGATAGCGGCAGCGCTAGTGGAAGCGACCGGAGACCTCCTCAGCTTTGATCTCTTGTCGAAGGGGTAGTCGTTCGTATTTTCGTCCATCTCTGTTGTTTCCCTTAAAATTGACATACGGTTTTGAATTCAGCGTATCGTGTGTAGGGGGGCGAGCCGCAATAGCCAGGAACGGGTATACCCTCGGGGTGACACCCCTACCCCAGTTCCCTGAGGCCTGACCTGCGCTTTGCTAGTCCCGGAAGACACGGACGGACTAGTGCTCGCCCGGAGCAATGGAAACATCTAATTCTGCATCCAATACACACTCCCTGACCAGGGTCCGAAGTAGCTGGTTTCTGCTACGTACCGCGGCGGTCATCTTGGCAGAGCAAGCTCACATCAGCTCCTTCAGCGGGACCCGCAGGAATAACGGGTTCCGTTTCCGGAGGACTCCCAATGTGCCGCGGCAAATAACGGTCATCCTTCCATTGATCAGCTCGTCATCCATGTCCAAATCAAAGTCATCATCATTTCATTTTACTTGATGCTAATGATAGTGCTTCCCTACTGAACACAATAACTCTTATGTTCAGTAGTTAAACACATCCAAGCATCAAGTTGACTAAGGGTGCGCGGGTACGTCAAGCCCGTAGAATCTAATAAAATTTTAGATCCTCCCTTGCGGGATAATAATAATAATAATAATAATAATAATAATAATAATAATAATAATAATAATAATAATAATAATAATAATAATAATAATAATAATAATAATAATAATAATAATAATAATAATAATAATAATAATAATAATAATAATAATAATAATAATAATAATAATAATAATAATAATAATAATAATAATAATAATAATAATAATAATAATAATAATAATAATAATAATAATAATAATAATAATAATAATAATAATAATAATAATAATAATAATAATAATAATAATAATAATAATAATAATAATAATAATAATAATAATAATAATAATAATAATAATAATAATAATAATAATAATAATAATAATAATAATAATAATAATAATAATAATAATAATAATAATAATAATAATAATAATAATAATAATAATAATAATAATAATAATAATAATAATAATAATAATGATAATAAGAATAATAATAATAATAATAATAATAATAATAATAATAAAAATAATAATAATAATAATAATAATAATAATAATAATAAAAATAATAATAATAATAATAATAATAATAATAATAATAATAATAATAATAATAATAATAATAATAATAATAATAATAATAATAATAATAATAATAATAATAATAATAATAATAATAATAATAATAATAATAATAATAATAATAATAATAATAATAATAATAATAATAATAATAATAATAATAATAATAATAATAATTTTTTTTTTTTTTTCGTGGGGAAGGTTGTGGTAAATGTACTGCAATATCTATGCAATTCACTATCCTAAAGCTACCGTCATAGCTTCAGAGTGTGTCACTTCACTAAAACCCACAACCTTTGACCTCCAGGCCTCCTACCCTGGGACTGCGTTAGCATTGCTTCGGGGTAGGTCCCTTGATTTGTCCTCAAATCATATACCTGCGTCCAGGTCCCACTTCTTTTTTCTGAGAACGTCCTCAGTAAAACTTGCAACTGCATTCCAGTTTTCTTCGCTCTGCAGCATTCTTTCGATCACGTTGTCAGCGGAGCACTGGCCGACTGATTCCTGTAAGGATGCACGTTCGTTGTCCCATCGATTGCAGTTGAAGAAAGTGTGCTCTGCGTCATCTGCATCAGCGTCTCCATATATACAGAAAGGGTGCTCTGTTTTGCCCATACGGTGTAGATACTTCTGGAAGTATCCATGGCCCGATAAAAACTGAGTGAGGTAATAATTTACTTCGCCAAAGTCTCTCTCAAACCATCTTCTTATGCAAGGGATCAGTCTTTCTGTCCACCTGCCGCTGACTTCTGAGCGATACCTGTCCTGCCACTTAGAGAGGGTTTCCTGCCTTGCGTCTGCAAAACTTATTATCAGGTTTCCCTCCTTTTTTGCCTCCCAGACCATTTTCAGTTCGCTGGCTAGTAGGTCAATGGGGATAACCCCACTTATTACTAGCACAGCCGCTTCGGAGACTGTGCGGTACGCACATGCAACTCTGAGCGCAGTAGTTCGTTGCACTGACAGTAGCGTCCTTTGCCGACATTTCGCCTCTAGCGTTCCTCCCCATATCTCACTGCCGTAGAGCAGTATCGAGTTTGTTGTCGCCATTAGAAGTTTCCGTTTACTTTGCGTTGGTCCACCGATGTTTGCCATGAGCTTGCTAAGCATGCCTGTTATCTTGGCTGCTTTTGTTGCTGCGTGTTGTAATTGAGCCCAAAATGTCAATTTTGGGTCAACTCTTACGCCGAGGTACTTAACTACCTTCTTTGTTGTAAGAATGCTGTCGCATACTGGCAGCTCCAGTTCTAATGGTATGTGTTGCTTAGTAAGCAGTATAACCTCCGTCTTTTCGGTGGCGAGTTGGAGTCCGTGAGCCTGCAACCATTCCCTTGTCCTTAGCATAACCTGGTTTAGTTTTCTCCTGGCCTCTTCGGTGTTGCGAGCCGTTATTACAGCTGCAATGTCATCTGCGTACCCCACCAGATGTGTATCATCCGGCATTTCGATTCGGAGGATTCCGTCGTAGCTCAAGTTCCAGAGGTCTGGGCCTAGTATAGACCCTTGCGCTGCTCCGGATGTTATCCTTTTTGTCCTTCTTCCTCCGCAGGTGTCATAAATGAGCTCCCGGTCCCTTAGATAGCTCTGCAGGATCCTCAGCAGATATTGCGGAGTAGCAAACTTTAGCTTAAGAGCTTCAATGATATCTGACCACCTGAGGCTGTTAAAAGCATTGCGTATGTCTAGTGTTGCCAACAAGACAATCCTCTTGGAGTGATGGTTCCCTCGCTGTGCGTGTTCTACGCTAGATACGACATCTTCTATAGCGCCAAGAGTTGACCTTCCTGCTCTGAATCCATGTTGTCGTTCCGATAATCCACCAGCGTCTTCAATAACTGCGGATAAGCGAGTTTTTATCATCTTCTCTAGCAGCTTCCCAGCGCTATCAAGCATACACAGTGGTCTGTGTGCTGATGGTTGGGTAGGATCTCCTTTGCCTTTGCTGATCAGTACTAGTTTTTGCTTTTTCCACACTTCGGGGAATAAGCCTTCCTTAAGGCACGCATTATACACCGACAGTAGAACACTTGGGCGATTTTCCGCTACTAGTTTTAGTATTTCTGCAGGGATTCCATCAGGTCCTGGAGCCTTGCTACTCTTGAGAGATTTTGCTGCTCCTTTTAATTCTTCTTCAGAAAATAATGGGGTTAATCCAACAGGCAGCGCGTCTTGTTCTTCCTGCTGCAGGTTATGCGTAGGGAATAAGGCATCAACGATGTTGTTCATGGTTTCGCCGTCCATATTTGGGCCAGGAATTTTAGAGCCCAGTTTCCTCATTACGATTTTATAGCCGAGACCAAATGGGTTGTTGTTCAGATCGTTGCGGAGTTCCTCCCATTTTTTTCTCTTGCTACGCTCTATGACAAGCTTCAAGTGTTTCTTGGCTTGCCTGTAGTTTTCGGCTTCATTTGTAGCGGTGCCTAATCGTCTGGCTCTAGTGAATTTGCGGTCATCTCGGCAGAGCAAGCTCACATCAGCTCCTTCAGCGGGACCCGCAGGAATAACGGGTTCCGTTTCCGGAGGACTCCCAATGTGCCGCGGCAAATAACGGTCATCCTTCTATTGATCAGCTCGTCATCCATGTCCTAATCCAAGTCATCATCATTTCATTTTACTTGATGCTAATGATAGTGCTTCCCTACTGAACACAATAACTCTTATGTTCAGTAGTTAAACACATCCAAGCATCAAGTTGACTAAGGGTGCGCGGGTACGTCAAGCCCGTAGAATCTAATAAAATTTTAGATCCTCCCTTGCGGGGATAAAAATAATAATAATAATAATAATTTTTTTTTTTTTTTTTTTTTTTTTTTTCGTGGGGAAGGTTGTGGTAAATGTACTGCAATATCTATGCAATTCACTATCCTAAAGCTACCGTCATAGCTTCAGAGTGTGTCACTTCACTAAAACCCACAACTTTTGACCTCCAGGCCTCCTACCCTGGGACTGCGTTAGCATTGCTTCGGGGTGGGTCCCTTGATTTGTCCTCAAATCAGATACCTGCGTCCAGGTCCCACTTCTTTTTTCTGAGAACGTCCTCAGTAAAACTTGCAACTGCATTCCAGTTTTCTTCGCTCTGCAGCATCCTTTCGATCACGTTGTCAGCGGAGCACTGGCCGACTGATTCCTGTAAGGATGTGCGTTCGTTGTCCCATCGATTGCAGTTGAAGAAGGTGTGCTCTGCGTCATCTTCATCAGCGTCTCCATATATACAGAAAGGGTGCTCTGTTTTGCCCATACGGTGTAGATACTTCTGGAAGTATCCATGGCCCGATAAAAACTGAGTGAGGTAATAATTTACTTCGCCAAAGTCTCTCTCAAACCATCTTCTTATGCAAGGGATCAGTCTTTTTGTCCACCTGCCGCTGACTTCTGAGCGATACCTGTCCTGCCACTTAGAGAGGGTTTCCTGCCTTGCGTCTGCAAAACTTATTATCAGGTTTCCCTCCTTTTTTGCCTCCCAGACCATTTTCCGTTCGCTGGCTAGTAGGTCAATGGGGATAACCCCACTTATTACTAGCACAGCCGCTTCGGAGACTGTGCGGTACGCACATGCAACTCTGAGCGCAGTAGTTCGTTGCACTGACAGTAGCGTCCTTTGCCGACATTTCGCCTCTAGCGTTCCTGCCCATATCTCACTGCCGTAGAGCAGTATCGAGTTTGTTGTCGCCATTAGAAGTTTCCGTTTACTTTGCGTTGGTCCACCGATGTTTGCCATGAGCTTGCTAAGCATGCCTGTTATCTTGGCTGCTTTTGTTGCTGCGTGTTGTAATTGAGCCCAAAATGTCAATTTTGGGTCAACTCTTACGCCGAGGTACTTAACTACCTTCTTTGTTGTAAGAATGCTGTCGCATACTGGCAGCTCCAGTTCTAATGGTATGTGTTGCTTAGTAAGCAGTATAACCTCCGTCTTTTCGGTGGCGAGTTGGAGTCCGTGAGCCTGCAACCATTCCCTTGTCCTTACATAACCTGGTTTAGTTTTCTCCTGGCCTCTTCGGTGTTGCGAGCCGTTATTACAGCTGCAATGTCATCTGCGTACCCCACCAGATGTGTATCATCCGGCATTTCGATTCGGAGGATTCCGTCGTAGCTCAAGTTCCAGAGGTCTGGGCCTAGTATAGACCCTTGCGCTGCTCCGGATGTTATCCATTTTGTCCTTCTTCCTTCGCAGGTGTCATAAATGAGCTCCCGGTCCCTTAGATAGCTCTGCAGGATCCTCAGCAGATATTGCGGAGTAGCAAACTTTAGCTTAAGAGCTTCAATGATATCTGACCACCTGAGGCTGTTAAAAGCATTGCGTATGTCTAGTGTTGCCAACAAGACAATCCTCTTGGAGTGATGGTTCCCTCGCTGTGCGTGTTCTACGCTAGACACTACATCTTCTATAGCGCCAAGAGTTGACCTTCCTGCTCTGAATCCATGTTGTCGTTCCGATAATCTACCAGCGTCTTCAATAACTGCGGATAAGCGAGTTTTTATCATCTTCTCTAGCAGCTTCCCAGCGCTATCAAGCATACACAGTGGTCTGTATGCTGATGGTTGGGTAGGATCTCCTATGCCTTTGCTGATCAGTACTAGTTTTTGCTTTTTCCACACTTCGGGGAATAAGCCTTCCTTAAGGCACGCATTATACATCGACAGTAGAACACTTGGGCGATTTTCCGCTACTATTTTCAGTATTTCTGCAGGGATTCCATCAGGTCCTGGAGCCTTGCTACTCTTGAGAGATTTTGCTGCTCCTTTTAGTTCTTCTTCAGAAAATAATGGGGTTAATCCAACAGGCAGCGCGTCTTGTTCTTCCTGCTGCAGGTTATGCGTAGGGAATAAGGCATCAACGATGTTGCTCATGGTATCGCCGTCCATATTTGGGCCAGGAATTTTAGAGCCCAGTTTCTTCATAACGATCTTATAACCGAGACCCCATGGGTTGTTGTTCAGATCCTTGCGGAGTTCCTCCCATTTTTCTCTTTTGCTACGCTCTATGACAAGCTTCAAATGTTTCTTGGCTTGTTTGTAGTTTTCGGCTTCATTTGTAGTGGCGCCTAATCGTCTGGCTCTAGTGAGTTTCCTCCTCATCCGTAGGCAGTTCCGTCTAATTTCTGCTATTTCATCTGTCCACCAGTATACGGCATCTTTTCTGCGGCTTGTGCCAACTTTAGGCATCGATGCGTTGCAGCATTGAGCTAATCGCTGCATAGTCGCATTTGTGAGAGTTCTGGCGTCCCTAGTTGTGTCAGTTGGCAATGAGTTTTCGTCGATATTTGCCAGCAAATATTCGGATCTAAGTTTCGCTACATTCCATTTTCGCATGCCTCTTCTTGTTGGTGCCTGGATGGGGCGACTTCCTGAGTCTAGATGGTAAGTGATATACTGGTGATCACTACCAGTAAAATCTTCTAGGACTCTCCATTCTTTAAGCATTCCAGCTAAGCTCTCTGACACTAGAGTGATATCTGGTGTGGTGGCCTCGCACCCTGGTCTTCTGAAGGTCGTAGCTGCGCCAATGTTAGCGATGGCTAAGCCCAGCCTAGCGGCCATGTTTAGCACGCGTCTGCCTCTGGAGTTTGTTGCTGCCGTTCCCCATTCGACAGCTTTAGCGTTGAAATCTCCTGCGACGATAAAGGGACCTCCAATTTCCAGCACTTTGTCTTCAATGCTTTCAAGCTTCTTCTGGAATTCAGCAATGCTATCGCTTGGGGTTAGGTAACAGCTGAGCAAAGTGAAGCTCGTGTTTTGTACGTATACGAAGCAGTTCCCTGCACCTTTAAGTGTATTGACAAACCTGCTGTTGCTAGGCAGCCAGATTGCTGCAGTACCGGTCGCATCTTCTAACCAGTTTTCTCTATTCACTCGCCCATACTGTTCACTTATAACGACAGCGTCCGCTTTCTTCTCTATTGCCATCTGCTCTAATAGCGCATCAGCCGTTCTGCTTCGATGCATGTTGGCCTGGAGTATTCTCACTTTGTCGCTTGGCACTTAGTTAAGCCAGGTATATGATCTACCCGGCTACGCCCAGCTTCTGTGCACAGGCAGCACTTTGGTCTCTTGCTGCACTCCTTTATTTTATGTCCTGGCTCTCCGCATCTCATACACAGACCTTCACCTTTCCTATCCGGTCCCTTGCAGTCCATTTGCAAGTGGCCCATTCCGAAACATCGGAAACATCTTTTGATGCTTGAGCAGAGTCTAACTCTGGCTCTGACGTAACCGATTTTTATGCCATCTTCTTTGAGCAATTTTTCCGCTTTTTCTTGCGCTAGTGTTACAAACGCTCGTATTTGCTCACGCTTGTTTGGTGCTGTTACCCTGACGCGCATTTCCTCAAGTTGATCTCCTAGCACCTTTTTGATGGCCTGTTCAACTTCTAGTTGGACAGTAAGAGAATCCAGGTCTCTTATTTCTACTGTAGCGACTGGTTTCGGCTCCATTACAGAAGCATCTTCCTTTACAGTGGTTTTCAGCCTCTGGAGAAATTCGGGTCCCACCTTTCCCCCTTTTTCCATTTCTAGGAGGAGTGCACCAGTCCTCGTTTTCCTGATGCCTCTTATATTGGCGACCTCTTCCGGCTGAATTTTGCTACGCAGGTTTTTGAGCACCTCCGCATAGCTATGTCCTTCTGTCGGTTTTATGAGGACTGCCTCCGGTTTTGGCCGTTGCCCTCTCTCTCTTCTCTTTTTTGGGGTTTTCCCTCCTCTCCTTACTTCTTTCTCCTTTTCCTTCTTTGTTTCGCCCGTTCTTCTGAGAGGGTTTGGTTTTGCTCGTCTTTTGACTTCTTGCCATTTCTCAGAATTATTTTCCTGCAGCTTTTCAGCTTTATCGGACTTTGCCACGTTTGTAGCTGTCCTTTTTGGGCGCGGGAGGGCCGTGGTGTTTTCTTTTTCCCTCGGTCTTTTGCCTGTACTAGGCTGCGCCGGGCTCGATGCGTGCCTTATCGGGCGGGCTGATGGAGTTTCATTTGCTACAGCTGCATTTGTCTCCGGAGGTGTGGTCTTCTTTTTCTCCTCCTCCAATCTTCGCCAAGCTCTTCGACTATTCGTAATAATGTCAAACAGTTCCTCCAATTCCGTGACACCATCTTTTACATCCATGCTGATGTTCCTCTGTTTTTGCATGGCCTGTTTCATCTTAGCAATAGCCAATCGGCATTTAGCCAGTGCCTGCTCCTCATCTTCACGCAGCTTGCGGAGGTATTGCTGGCGCGGAGAGGGTTTCTCTTCTTCTGTTCTACCTGATGTGGATACAGGCAAAGACGTCACAATTTCTGTGTTGACTGCTTCTACTTCAAGCTGTTTGGGCAGTCCCGGCGTCTTTTTTGGCTGACTGCCTCTAGCAGTCGTTTGGCCAGGTGTTGTTCTCAACACGTTTGTGAGTCTCTTGGGACATGCACCGTGTTGGTTTCCACTGTTGGGAGTTCCATCGTTTTGGGCTGTTAGGTCTACTTCCATGGCAGCAGCGATAGCGGCAGCGCTAGTGGAAGCGACCGGAGACCTCCTCAGCTTTGATCTCTTGTCGAAGGGGTAGTCGTTCGTCTTTTCGTCCATCTCTGTTGTTTCCTTTAAAATTGACATACGGTTTTGAATTCAGCGTATCGTGTGTAGGGGGGCGGGCCGCAATAGCCAGGAACGGGTATACCCTCGGGGTGACACCCCTACCCCAGTTCCCTGAGGCCTAACCTGCACTTTGCTAGTCCCGGAAGACACGGACGGACTAGTGCTCGCCCGGAGCAATGCAAACATCTACTTCTGCATCCAATACACACTCCCTGACCAGGGCCCGAAGTAGCTGGTTTCTGATACGTACCGCGGCGGTCATCTCGGCAGAGCAAGCTAACATCAGCTCCTTCAGCGGGACCCGCAGGAATAATGGGTTCCGTTTCCGGAGGACTCCCAATGTGCCGCGGCAAATAACGGTCATCCTTCCATTGATCAGCTCGTCATCCATGTCCAAATCAAAGTCATCATCATTTCATTTTACTTGATGCTAATGATAGTGCTTCCCTACTGAACACAATAACTCTTATGTTCAGTAGTTAAACACATCCAAGCATCAAGTTGACTAAGGGTGCGCGGGTACGTCAAGCCCGTAGAATCTAATAAAATTTTAGATCCTCCCTTGCGGGGATAATAATAATAATAATAATAATAATAATAATTTTTTTTTTTCGTGGGGAAGGTTGTGGTAAATGTACTGCAATATCTATGCAATTCACTATCCTAAAGCTACCGTCATAGCTTCAGAGTGTGTCACTTCACTAAAACCCACAACCTTTGACCTCCAGGCCTCCTACCCTGGGACTGCGTTAGCATTGCTTCGGGGTAGGTCCCTTGATTTGTCCTCAAATCATATACCTGCGTCCAGGTCCCACTTCTTTTTCTGAGAACGTCCTCAGTAAAACTTGCAACTGCATTCCAGTTTTCTTCGCTCTGCAGCATCCTTTCGATCACGTTGTCAGCGGAGCACTGGCCGACTGATTCCTGTAAGGATGTGCGTTCGTTGTCCCATCGATTGCAGTTGAAGAAGGTGTGCTCTGCGTCATCTTCATCAGCGTCTCCATATATACAGAAAGGGTGCTCTGTTTTGCCCATACGGTGTAGATACTTCTGGAAGTATCCATGGCCCGATAAAAACTGAGTGAGGTAATAATTTACTTCGCCAAAGTCTCTCTCAAACCATCTTCTTATGCAAGGGATCAGTCTTTTTGTCCACCTGCCGCTGACTTCTGAGCGATTCCTGTCCTGCCACTTAGAGAGGGTTTCCTGCCTTGCGTCTGCAAAACTTATTATCAGGTTTCCCTCCTTTTTTGCCTCCCAGACCATTTTCCGTTCGCTGGCTAGTAGGTCAATGGGGATAACCCCACTTATTACTAGCACAGCCGCTTCGGAGACTGTGCGGTACGCACATGCAACTCTGAGCGCAGCAGTTCGTTGCACTGACAGTAGCGTCCTTTGCCGACATTTCGCCTCTAGCGTTCCTGCCCATATCTCACTGCCGTAGAGCAGTATCGAGTTTGTTGTCGCCATTAGAAGTTTCCGTTTACTTTGCGTTGGTCCACCGATGTTTGCCATGAGCTTGCTAAGCATGCCTGTTATCTTGGCTGCTTTTGTTGCTGCGTGTTGTAATTGAGCCCAAAATGTCAATTTTTTGTCAACTCTTACGCCGAGGTACTTAACTACCTTCTTTGTTGTAAGTATGCTGTCGCATACTGGCAGCTCCAGTTCTAATGGTATGTGTTGCTTAGTAAGCAGTATAACCTCCGTCTTTTCGGTGGCGTCCTAAGCATAACCTGGTTTAATTTTCTCCTGGCCTTTTCGGTGTTGCGAGCCGTTATTACAGCTGCAATGTCATCTGCGTACCCCACCAGATGTGTATCATCCGGCATTTCGATTCGGAGGATTCCGTCGTAGCTCAAGTTCCAAAGGTCTGGGCCTAGTATAGACCCTTGCGCTGCTCCGGATGTTATCCTTTTTGTCTTTCTTCCTTCGCAGGTGTCATAAATGAGCTCCCGGTCCCTTAGATAGCTCTGCAGGATCCTCAGCAGATATTGCGGAGTAGCAAACCTTAGCTTAAGAGCTTCAATGATATCTGACCACCTGAGGCTGTTAAAAGCGTTGCGTATGTCTAGTGTTTCCAACAAGACAATCCTCCTGGAGTGATGGTTCCCTCGCTGTGCGTGTTCTACGCTAGACACTACATCTTCTATAGCGCCAAGAGTTGACCTTCCTGCTCTGAATCCATGTTGTCGTTCCGATAATCCACCAGCGTCTTCAATAACTGCGGATAAGCGAGTTTTTATCATCTTCTCTAGCGGATTCCCAGCGCTATCAAGCATACACAGGGTCTGTATGCTGATGGTTGGGTAGGATCTCCTTTGCCTTTGCTGATCAGTACTAGTTTTTGCTTTTTCCACACTTCGGGGAATAAGCCTTCCTTAAGGCACGCATTATACACCGACAGTAGAACACTTGGGCGATTTTCCGCTACTATTTTCAGTATTTCTGCAGGGATTCCATCAGGTCCTGGAGCCTTGCTACTCTTGAGAGATTTTGCTGCTCCTTTTAATTCTTCTTCAGAAAATAATGGGGTTAATCCAACAGGCAGCGCGTCTTGTTCTTCCTGCTGCAGGTTATGCGTAGGGAATAAGGCATCAACGATGTTGCTCATGGTTTCGCCGTCCATATTTGGGCCAGGAATTTTAGAGCCCAGTTTCTTCATTACGATTTTATAGCCGAGACCAAATGGGTTGTTGTTCAGATCGTTGCGGAGTTCCTCCCATTTTTCTCTTTTGCTACGCTCTATGACAAGCTTCAAGTGTTTCTTGGCTTGCCTGTAGTTTTCGGCTTCATTTGTAGCGGCGCCTAATCGTCTGGCTCTAGTGAATTTCCTCCTCATCTGTAGGCAGTTCCGTCTAATTTCTGCTATTTCATCTGTCCACCAGTATACGGCATCTTTTCTGCGGGTTGTGCCAACTTTAGGCATCGATGCGTTGCAGCATTGAGCTAATCGCTGCATAGTCGCATTTGTGAGAGTTCTGGCGTCCCTAGTTGTGTCAGTTGGCAATGAGTTTTCGTCGATATTTGCCAGCAAATATTTGGATCTAAGTTTCGCTACATTCCATTTTCGCGTGCCTCTTCTTGTTGGTGCCTGGATGGGGCGACTTCCTGAGTCTAGATGGTAAGTGATATACTGGTGATCACTACCAGTAAAATCTTCCAGGACTCTCCATTCTTTAAGCATTCCAGCTAAGCTCTCTGACACTAGAGTGATATCTGGTGTGGTGGCCTCGCACCCTGGTCTTCTGAAGGTCGTAGCTGCGCCAATGTTAGCGATGGCTAAGCCCAGCCTAGCGGCCATGTTTAGCACGCGTCTGCCTCTGGAGTTTGTTGCTGCCGTTCCCCATTCGACAGCTTTAGCGTTGAAATCTCCTGCGACGATAAAGGGACCTCCAACTTCCAGCACTTTGTCTTCAATGCTTTCAAGCTTCTTCTGGAATTCAGCAATGCTATCGCTTGGGGTTAGGTAACAGCTGAGCAAAGTGAAGCTCGTGTTTTGCACGTATACGAAGCAGTTCCCTGCACCTTTAAGTCTATTGACAAACCTGCTGTTGCTAGGCAGCCAGATTGCTGCAGTACCGGTCGCATCTTCTAACCAGTTTTCTCTATTCAATCGCCCATACTGTTCACTTATAACGACAGCGTCCGCTTTCTTCTCTATTGCCATCTGCTCTAATAGCGCATCAGCCGTTCTGCTTCGATGCATGTTGGCCTGGAGTATTCTCCTTTTGTCGCTTGGCACTTAGTTGAGCCAGGTATATGATCTATTCGGCTACGCCCAGCTTCTGTGCACAGGCAGCACTTTGGTCTCTTGCTGCACTCCTTTATTTTATGTCCTGGCTCTCCGCATCTCATACACAGACCTTCACCTTTCCTATCCGGTCCCTTGCAGTCCATTTGCAAGTGGCCCATTCCGAAACATCGGAAACATCTTTTGATGCTTGAGCAGAGTCTAACTCTGGCTCTGACGTAACCGATTTTTATGCCATCTTCTTTGAGCAATTTTTCCGCTTTTTCTTGCGCTAGTGTTACAAACGCTCGTATTTGCTCACGCTTGTTTGGTGCTGTTACCCTGACGCGCATTTACTCAAGTTGATCTCCTAGCACCTTTTTGATGGCCTGTTCAACTTCTAGTTGGACAGTAAGAGAATCCAGGTCTCTTATTTCTACTGTAGCGACTGGTTTCAGCTCCATTACAGAAGCATCTTCCTTTACAGTGGTTTTCAGCCTCTGGAGAAATTCGGGTCCCACCTTTCCCCCTTTTTCCATTTCTAGGAGGAGTGCACCAGTCCTCGTTTTTCTGATACCTCTTATATTGGTGACCTCTTCGGGCTGAGTTTTGCTACGCAGATTTTCAGCACCTCCGCATAGCTATGTCCTTCTGTCGGTTTTATGAGGACTGCCTCCGGTTTCGGCGGTTGCCCTCTCTCTCTTCTCTTTTTTGGGGTTTTCCCTCCTCTCCTTACTTCTCTCTCCTTTTCCTTCTTTGTTTCGCCCGTTCTTCTGAGAGGGTTTGGTTTTGCTCGTCTTTTGACTTCTTGCCATTTCTCAGAGTTATTTTCCTGCGGCTTTTCAGCTTTATCGGACTTTGCCACGTTTGTAGCTGTCCTTTTTGGGCGCGGGAGGGCCGTGGTGTTTTCTTTTTCCCTCGGTCTTTTGCCTGTACTAGGCTGCGCCGGGCTCGATGCGTGCCTTATCGGGCGGGCTGATGGAGTTTCATTTGCTACAGCTGCATTTGTCTCCGGAGGTGCGGTCTTCTTTTTCTCCTCCTCCAATCTTCGCCAAGCTCTTCGACTATGCGTAATAATGTCAAACAGTTCCTCCAATTCCGTGACACCATCTTTTACATCCATGCTGATGTTCCTCTGTTTTTACATGGCCTGTTTCATCTTTGCAATAGCTAATCGGCATTTAGCCAGTGCCTGCTCCTCATCTTCACGCAGCTTGCGGAGGTATTGCTGGCGCGGAGAGGGTTTCTCTTCTTCTGTTCTACCTGATGTGGATACAGGCAAAGACGTCACAATTTCTGTGTTGACCGCTTCTACTTCAAGCTGTTTGGGCAGTCCCGGCGTCTTTTTTGGCTGACTGCCTCTAGCAGTCGTTTGGCCAGGTGTTGTTCTCAACACGTTTGTGAGTCTCTTGCGACATGCACCGTGTTGGTTTCCACTGTTGGGAGTTCCATCGTTTTGGGCTGTTAGGTCTACTTCCATGGCAGCAGCGATAGTGGCAGCGCTAGTGGAAGCGACCGGAGACCTCCTCAGCTTTGATCTCTTGTCGAAGGGGTAGTCGTTCGTCTTTTCGTCCATCTCTGTTGTTTCCTTTAAAATTGACATACGGTTTTGAATTCAGCGTATCGTGTGTAGGGGGGCGGGCCGCAATAGCCAGGAACGGGTATACCCTCGGGGTGACACCCCTACCCCAGTTCCCTGAGGCCTGACCTGCACTTTGCTAGTCCCGGAAGACACGGACGGACTAGTGCTCGCCCGAAGCAATGCAAACATCTACTTCTGCATCCAATACACACTCCCTGACCAGGGTCCGAAGTAGCTGGTTTCTGATACGTACCGCGGCGGTCATCTAGGCAGAGCAAGCTCACATCAGCTCCTTCAGCGGGACCCGCAGGAATAACGGGTTCCGTTTCCGGAGGACTCCCAATGTGCCGCGGCAAATAACGGTCATCCTTCCATTGATCAGCTCGTCATCCATGTCCTAATCCAAGTCATCATCATTTCATTTTACTTGATGCTAATGATAGTGCTTCCCTACTGAACACAATAACTCTTATGTTCAGTAGTTAAACACATCCAAGTATCAAGTTGACTAAGGGTGCGCGGGTACGTCAAGCCCGTAGAATCTAATAAAATTTTAGATCCTCCCTTGCGGGGATAATAATAATAATAATAATAATAATAATAATAATAATAATAATAATAATAATAATAATAATAATAATAATAATAATAATAATAATAATAATAATAATAATAATAATAATAATAATAATTTTTTTTTTTTTTTTTCGTGGGGAAGGTTGTGGTAAATGTACTGCAATATCTATGCAATTCACTATCCTAAAGCTACCGTCATAGCTTCAGAGTGTGTCACTTCACTAAAACCCACATCCTTTGACCTCCAGGCCTCCTACCCTGGGACTGCGTTAGCATTGCTTCGGGGTAGGTCCCTTGATTTGTCCTCAAATCATATACCTGCGTCCAGGTCCCACTTCTTTTTTCTGAGAACGTCCTCAGTAAAACTTGCAACTGCATTCCAGTTTTCTTCGCTCTGCAGCATCCTTTCGATCACGTTGTCAGCGGAGCACTGGCCGACTGATTCCTGTAAGGATGTGCGTTCGTTGTCCCATCGATTGCAGTTGAAGAAGATGTGCTCTGCGTCATCTTCATCAGCGTCTCCATATATACAGAAAGGGTGCTCTGTTTTGCCCATACGGTGTAGATACTTCTGGAAGTATCCATGGCCCGATAAAAACTGAGTGAGGTAATAATTTACTTCGCTAAAGTCTCTCTCAAACCATCTTCTTATGCAAGGGATCAGTCTTTTTGTCCACCTGCCGCTGACTTCTGAGCGATACCTGTCCTGCCACTTAGAGAGGGTTTCCTGCCTTGCGTCTGCAAAGCTTATTATCAGGTTTCCCTCCTTTTTTGCCTCCCAGACCATTTTCCGTTCGCTGGCTAGTAGGTCAATGGGGATAACCCCACTTATTACTAGCACAGCCGCTTCGGAGACTGTGCGGTACGCACATGCAACTCTGAGCGCAGCAGTTCGTTGCACTGACAGTAGCGTCCTTTGCCGACATTTCGCCTCTAGCGTTCCTGCCCATATCTCACTGCCGTAGAGCAGTATCGAGTTTGTTGTCACCATTAGAAGTTTCCGTTTACTTTGCGTTGGTCCACCGATGTTTGCCATGAGCTTGCTAAGCATGCCTGTTATCTTGGCTGCTTTTGTTGCTGCGTGTTGTAATTGAGCCCAAAATGTCAATTTTGGGTCAACTCTTACGCCGAGGTACTTAACTACCTTCTTTGTTGTAAGAATGCTGTCGCATACTGGCAGCTCCAGTTCTAATGGTATGTGTTGCTTAGTAAGCAGTATAACCTCCGTCTTTTCGGTGGCGAGTTGGAGTCCGTGAGCCTGCAACCATTCCCTTGTCCTTAGCATAACCTGGTTTAGTTTTCTCCTGGCCTCTTCGGTGTTGCGAGCCGTTATTACAGCTGCAATGTCATCTGCGTACCCCACCAGATGTGTATCATCCGGCATTTCGATTCGGAGGATTCCGTCGTAGCTCAAGTTCCAGAGGTCTGGGCCTAGTATAGACCCTTGCGCTGCTCCGGATGTTATCCTTTTTGTCCTTCTTCCTCCGCAGGTGTCATAAATGAGCTCCCGGTCCCTTAGATAGCTCTGCAGGATCCTCAGCAGATATTGCGGAGTAGCAAACTTTAGCTTAAGAGCTTCAATGATATCTGACCACCTGAGGCTGTTAAAAGCATTGCGTATGTCTAGTGTTGCCAACAAGACAATCCTCCTGGAGTGATGGTTCCCTCGCTGTGCGTGTTCTACGCTAGACACTACATCTTCTATAGCGCCAAGAGTTGACCTTCCTGCTCTGAATCCATGTTGTCGTTCCGATAATCCACCAGCGTCTTCAATAACTGCGGATAAGCGAGTTTTTATCATCTTCTCTAGCAGCTTCCCAGCGCTATCAAGCATACACAGTGGTCTGTATGCTGATGGTTGGGTAGGATCTCCTTTGCCTTTGCTGATCAGTACTAGTTTTTGCTTTTTCCACACTTCGGGGAATAAGCCTTCCTTAAGGCACGCATTATACATCGACAGTAGAACACTTGGGCGATTTTCCGCTACTATTTTCAGTATTTCTGCAGGGATTCCATCAGGTCCTGGAGCGTTGCTACTCTTGAGAGATTTTGCTGCTCCTTTTAATTCTTCTTCAGAAAATAATGGGGTTAATCCAACAGGCAGCGCGTCTTGTTCTTCCTGCTGCAGGTTATGCGTAGGGAATAAGGCATCAACGATGTTGCTCATGGTATCGCCGTCCATATTTGGGCCAGGAATTTTAGAGCCCAGTTTCTTCATAACGATCTTATAACCGAGACCCCATGGGTTGTTGTTCAGATCCTTGCGGAGTTCCTCCCATTTTTCTCTTTTGCTACGCTCTATGACAAGCTTCAAATGTTTCTTGGCTTGTTTGTAGTTTTCGGCTTCATTTGTAGCGGCGCCTAATCGTCTGGCTCTAGTGAGTTTCCTCCTCATCCGTAGGCAGTTCCGTCTAATTTCTGCTATTTCATCTGTCCACCAGTATACGGCATCTTTTCTGCGGCTTGTGCCAACTTTAGGCATCGATGCGTTGCAGCATTGAGCTAATCGCTGCATAGTCGCATTTGTGAGAGTTCTGGCGTCCCTAGTTGTGTCAGTTGGCAATGAGTTTTCGTCGATATTTGCCAGCAAATATTCGGATCTAAGTTTCGCTACATTCCATTTTCGCGTGCCTCTTCTTGTTGGTGCCTGGATGGGGCGACTTCCTGAGTCTAGATGGTAAGTGATATACTGGTGATCACTACCAGTAAAATCTTCTAGGACTCTCCATTCTTTAAGCATTCCAGCTAAGCTCTCTGACACTAGAGTGATATCTGGTGTGGTGGCCTCGCACCCTGGTCTTCTGAAGGTCGTAGCTGCGCCAATGTTAGCGATGGCTAAGCCCAGCCTAGCGGCCATGTTTAGCACGTGTCTGCCTCTGGAGTTTGTTGCTGCCGTTCCCCATTCGACAGCTTTAGCGTTGAAATCTCCTGCGACGATAAAGGGACCTCCAATTTCCAGCACTTTGTCTTCAATGCTTTCAAGCTTCTTCTGGAATTCAGCAATGCTATCGCTTGGGGTTAGGTAACAGCTGAGCAAAGTGAAGCTCGTGTTTTGTACGTATACGAAGCAGTTCCCTGCACCTTTAAGTGTATTGACAAACCTGCTGTTGCTAGGCAGCCAGATTGCTGCAGTACCGATCGCATCTTCTAACCAGTTTTCTCTATTCACTCGCCCATACTGTTCACTTATAACGACAGCGTCCGCTTTCTTCTCTATTGCCATCTGCTCTAATAGCGCATCAGCCGTTCTGCTTCGATGCATGTTGGCCTGGAGTATTCTCACTTTGTCGCTTGGCACTTAGTTGAGCCAGGTATATGATCTACCCGGCTACGCCCAGCTTCTGTGCACAGGCAGCACTTTGGTCTTTTGCTGCACTCCTTTATTTTATGTCCTGGCTCTCCGCATCTCATACACAGACCTTCACCTTTCCTATCCGGTCCCTTGCAGTCCATTTGCAAGTGGCCCATTCCGAAACATCGGAAACATCTTTTGATGCTTGAGCAGAGTCTAACTCTGGCTCTGACGTAACCGATTTTTATGCCATCTTCTTTGAGCAATTTTTCCGCTTTTTCTTGCGCTAGTGTTACAAACGCTCGTATTTGCTCACGCTTGTTTGGTGCTGTTACCCTGACGCGCATTTCCTCAAGTTGATCTCCTAGCACCTTTTTGATGGCCTGTTCAACTTCTAGTTGGACAGTAAGAGAATCCAGGTCTCTTATTTCTACTGTAGCGACTGGTTTCAGCTCCATTACAGAAGCATCTTCCTTTACAGTGGTTTTCAGCCTCTGGAGAAATTCGGGTCCCACCTTTCCCCCTTTTTCCATTTCTAGGAGGAGTGCACCAGTCCTCGTTTTCCAGATGCCTCTTATATTGGCGACCTCTTCCGGCTGAATTTTGCTACGCACTTTTTGAGCACCTCCGCATAGCTATGTCCTTCTGTCGGTTTTGGCCGTTGCCCTCTCTCTCTTCTCTTTTTTGGGGTTTTCCCTCCTCTCCTTACTTCTTTCTCCTTTTCCTTCTTTGTTTCGCCCGTTCTTCTGAGAGGGTTTGGTTTTGCTCGTCTTTTGACTTCTTGCCATTTCTCAGAGTTATTTTCCTGCGGCTTTTCAGCTTTATCGGACTTTGCCACATTTGTAGCTGTCCTTTTTGGGCGCGGGAGGGCCGTGGTGTTTTCTTTTTCCCTCGGTCTTTTGCCTGTACTAGGCTGCGCCGGGCTCGATGCGTGCCTTATCGGGCGGGCTGATGGAGTTTCATTTGCTACAGCTGCATTTGTCTCCGGAGGTGCGGTCTTCTTTTTCTCCTCCTCCAATCTTCGCCAAGCTCTTCGACTATGCGTAATAATGTCAAACAGTTCCTCCAATTCCGTGACACCATCTTTTACATCCATGCTGATGTTCCTCTGTTTTTGCATGGCCTGTTTCATCTTAGCAATAGCCAATCGGCATTTAGCCAGTGCCTGCTCCTCATCTTCACGCAGCTTGCGGAGGTATTGCTGGCGCGGAGAGGGTTTCTCTTCTTCTGTTCTACCTGATGTGGATACAGGCAAAGACGTCACAATTTCTGTGTTGACTGCTTCTACTTCAATCTGTTTGGGCAGTCCCGGCGTCTTTTTTGGCTGACTGCCTCTAGCAGTCGTTTGGCCAGGTGTTGTTCTCAACACGTTTGTGAGTCTCTTGGGACATGCACCGTGTTGGTTTCCACTGTTGGGAGTTCCATCGTTTTGGGCTGTTAGGTCTACTTCCATGGCAGCAGCGATAGTGGCAGCGCTAGTGGAAGCGACCGGAGACCTCCTCAGCTTTGATCTCTTGTCGAAGGGGTAGTCGTTCGTCTTTTCGTCCATCTCTGTTGTTTCCTTTAAAATTGACATACGGTTTTGAATTCAGCGTATCGTGTGTAGGGGGGCGGGCCGCAATAGCCAGGAACGGGTATACCCTCGGGGTGACACCCCTACCCCAGTTCCCTGAGGCCTGACCTGCACTTTGCTAGTCCCGGAAGACACGGACGGACTAGTGCTCGCCCGGAGCAATGCAAACATCTACTTCTGCATCCAATACACACTCCCTGACCAGGGCCCGAAGTAGCTGGTTTCTGATACGTACAGCGGCGGTCATCTCGGCAGAGCAAGCTCACATCAGCTCCTTCAGCGGGACCCGCAGGAATAACGGGTTCCGTTTCCGGAGGACTCCCAATGTGCCGCGGCAAATAACGGTCATCCTTCCATTGATCAGCTCGTCATCCATGTCCTAATCCAAGTCATCATCATTTCATTTCACTTGATGCTAATGATAGTGCTTCCCTACTGAACACAATAACTCTTATGTTCAGTAGTTAAACACATCCAAGCATCAAGTTGACTAAGGGTGCGCGGGTACGTCAAGCCCGTAGAATCTAATAAAATTTTAGATCCTCCCTTGCGGGGATAATAATAATTTTTTTTTTTTTTTTTTTTTTCGTGGGGAAGGTTGTGGGAAATGTACTGCAATATCTATGCAATTCACTATCCTTAAGCTACCGTCATAGCTTCAGAGTGTGTCACTTCACTAAAACCCACAACCTTTGACCTCCAGGCCTCCTACCCTGGGACTGCGTTAGCATTGCTTCGGGGTAGGTCCCTTGATTTGTCCTCAAATCATATACCTGCGTCCAGGTCCCACTTCTTTTTTCTGAGAACGTCCTCAGTAAAACTTGCAACTGCATTCCAGTTTTCTTCGCTCTGCAGCATCCTTTCGATCACGTTGTCAGCGGAGCACTGGCCGACTGATTCCTGTAAGGATGTGCGTTCGTTGTCCCATCGATTGCAGTTGAAGAAGGTGTGCTCTGCGTCATCTTCATCAGCGTCTCCATATATACAGAAAGGGTGCTCTGTTTTGCCCATACGGTGTAGATACTTCTGGAAGTATCCATGGCCCAATAAAAACTGAGTGAGGTAATAATTTACTTCGCCAAAGTCTCTCTCAAACCATCTTCTTATGCAAGGGATCAGTCTTTTTGTCCACCTGCCGCTGACTTCTGAGCGATACCTGTCCTGCCACTTAGAGAGGGTTTCCTGCCTTGCGTCTGCAAAACTTATTATCAGGTTTCCCTCCTTTTTTGCCTCCCAGACCATTTTCCGTTCGCTGGCTAGTAGGTCAATGGGGATAACCCCACTTATTACTAGCACAGCCGCTTCGGAGACTGTGCGGTACGCACATGCAACTCTGAGCGCAGCAGTTCGTTGCACTGACAGTAGCGTCCTTTGCCGACATTTCGCCTCTAGCGTTCCTGCCCATATCTCACTGCCGTAGAGCAGTATCGAGTTTGTTGTCGCCATTAGAAGTTTCCGTTTACTTTGCGTTGGTCCACCGATGTTTGCCATGAGCTTGCTAAGCATGCCTGTTATCTTGGCTGCTTTTGTTGCTGCGTGTTGTAATTGAGCCCAAAATGTCAATTTTGGGTCAACTCTTACGCCGAGGTACTTAACTACCTTCTTTGTTGTAAGAATGCTGTCGCATACTGGCAGCTCCAGTTCTAATGGTATGCGTTGCTTAGTAAGCAGTATAGCCTCCGTCTTTTCGGTGGCGAGTTGGAGTCCGTGAGCCTGCAACCATTCCCTTGTCCTTAGCATAACCTGGTTTAGTTTTCTCCTGGCCTCTTCGGTGTTGCGAGCCGTTATTACAGCTGCAATGTCATCTGCGTACCCCACCAGATGTGTATCATCCGGCATTTCGATTCGGAGGATTCCGTCGTAGCTCAAGTTCCAGAGGTCTGGGCCTAGTATAGACCCTTGCGCTGCTCCGGATGTTATCCTTTTTGTCCTTCTTCCTTCGCAGGTGTCATAAATGAGCTCCCGGTCCCTTAGATAGCTCTGCAGGATCCTCAGCAGATATTGCGGAGTAGCAAACTTTAGCTTAAGAGCTTCAATGATATCTGACCACCTGAGGCTGTTAAAAGCATTGCGTATGTCTAGTGTTGCCAACAAGACAATCCTCTTGGAGGGATAATAATAATAATAATAATAATAATAATAATAATAATAATAATAATAATAATAATAATAATAATAATAATAATAATAATAATAATAATAATTTTTTTTTTTCGTGGGGAAGGTTGTGGGAAATGTACTGCAATATCTATGCAATTCACTATCCTTAAGCTACCGTCATAGCTTCAGAGTGTGTCACTTCACTAAAACCCACAACCTTTGACCTCCAGGCCTCCTACCCTGGGACTGCGTTAGCATTGCTTCGGGGTAGGTCCCTTGATTTGTCTTCAAATCATATACCTGCGTCCAGGTCCCACTTCTTTTTTCTGAGAACGTCCTCAGTAAAACTTGCAACTGCATTCCAGTTTTCTTCGCTCTGCAGCATCCTTTCGATCACGTTGTCAGCGGAGCACTGGCCGACTGATTCCTGTAAGGATGTGCGTTCGTTGTCCCATCGATTGCAGTTGAAGAAGGTGTGCTCTGCGTCATCTTCATCAGCGTCTCCATATATACAGAAAGGGTGCTCTGTTTTGCCCATACGGTGTAGATACTTCTGGAAGTATCCATGGCCCGATAAAGACTTCGCCAAAGTCTCTCTCAAACCATCTTCTTATGCAAGGGATCAGTCTTTTTGTCCACCTGCCGCTGACTTCTGAGCGATACCTGTCCTGCCACTTAGAGAGGGTTTCCTGCCTTGCGTCTGCAAAACTTATTATCAGGTTTCCCTCCTTTTTTGCCTCCCAGACCATTTTCCGTTCGCTGGCTAGTAGGTCAATGGGGATAACCCCACTTATTACCAGCACAGCCGCTTCGGAGACTGTGCGGTACGCACATGCAACTCTGAGCGCAGCAGTTCGTTGCACTGACAGTAGCGTCCTTTGCCGACATTTCGCCTCTAGCGTTCCTGCCCATATCTCACTGCCGTAGGGCAGTATCGAGTTTGTTGTCGCCATTAGAAGTTTCCGTTTACTTTGCGTTGGTCCACCGATGTTTGCCATGAGCTTGCTAAGCATGCCTGTTATCTTGGCTGCTTTTGTTGCTGCGTGTTGTAATTGAGCCCAAAATGTCAATTTTGGGTCAACTCTTACGCCGAGGTACTTAACTACCTTCTTTGTTGTAAGAATGCTGTCGCATACTGGCAGCTCCAGTTCTAATGGTATGTGTTGCTTAGTAAGCAGTATAACCTCCGTCTTTTCGGTGGCGAGTTGGAGTCCGTGAGCCTGCAACCATTCCCTTGTCCTTAGCATAACCTGGTTTAGTTTTCTCCTGGCCTCTTCGGTGTTGCGAGCCGTTATTACAGCTGCAATGTCATCTGCGTACCCCACCAGATGTGTATCATCCGGCATTTCGATTCGGAGGATTCCGTCGTAGCTCAAGTTCCAGAGGTCTGGGCCTAGTATAGACCCTTGCGCTGCTCCGGATGTTATCCTTTTTGTCCTTCTTCCTCCGCAGGTGTCATAAATGAGCTCCCGGTCCCTTAGATAGCTCTGCAGGATCCTCAGCAGATATTGCGGAGTAGAAAACTTTAGCTTAAGAGCTTCAATGATATCTGACCACCTGAGGCTGTTAAAAGCATTGCGTATGTCTAGTGTTGCCAACAAGACAATCCTCCTGGAGTGATGGTTCCCTCGCTGTGCGTGTTCTACGCTAGACACTACATCTTCTATAGCGCCAAGAGTTGACCTTCCTGCTCTGAATCCATGTTGTCGTTCCGATAATCCACCAGCGTCTTCAATAACTGCGGATAAGCGAGTTTTTATCATCTTCTCTAGCAGCTTCCCAGCGCTATCAAGCATACACAGTGGTCTGTATGCTGATGGTTGGGTAGGATCTCCTTTGCCTTTGCTGATCAGTACTAGTTTTTGCTTTTTCCACACTTCGGGGAATAAGCCTTCCTTAAGGCACGCATTATACATCGACAGTAGAACACTTGGGCGATTTTCCGCTACTATTTTCAGTATTTCTGCAGGGATTCCATCAGGTCCTGGAGCCTTGCTACTCTTGAGAGATTTTGCTGCTCCTTTTAATTCTTCTTCAGAAAATAATGGGATCAATCCAACAGGCAGCGCGTCTTGTTCTTCCTGCTGCAGGTTATGCGTAGGGAATAAGGCATCAACGATGTTGCTCATGGTATCGCCGTCCATATTTGGGCCAGGAATTTTAGAGCCCAGTTTCTTCATAACGATCTTATAACCGAGACCCCATGGGTTGTTGTTCAGATCTCTTTTGCTACGCTCTATGACAAGCTTCAAATGTTTCTTGGCTTGTTTGTAGTTTTCGGCTTCATTTGTAGCGGCGCCTAATCGTCTGGCTCTAGTGAGTTTCCTCCTCATCCGTAGGCAGTTCCGTCTAATTTCTGCTATTTCATCTGTCCACCAGTATACGGCATCTTTTCTGCGGCTTGTGCCAACTTTAGGCATCGATGCGTTGCAGCATTGAGCTAATCGCTGCATAGTCGCATTTGTGAGAGTTCTGGCGTCCCTAGTTGTGTCAGTTGGCAATGAGTTTTCGTCGATATTTGCCAGCAAATATTCGGATCTAAGTTTCGCTACATTCCATTTTCGCGTGCCTCTTCTTGTTGGTGCCTGGATGGGGCGACTTCCTGAGTCTAGATGGTAAGTGATATACTGGTGATCACTACCAGTAAAATCTTCTAGGACTCTCCATTCTTTAAGCATTCCAGCTAAGCTCTCTGACACTAGAGTGATATCTGGTGTGGTGGCCTCGCACCCTGGTCTTCTGAAGGTCGTAGCTGCGCCAATGTTAGCGATGGCTAAGCCCAGCCTAGCGGCCATGTTTAGCACGTGTCTGCCTCTGGAGTTTGTTGCTGCCGTTCCCCATTCGACAGCTTTAGCGTTGAAATCTCCTGCGACGATAAAGGGACCTCCAATTTCCAGCACTTTGTCTTCAATGCTTTCAAGCTTCTTCTGGAATTCAGCAATGCTATCGCTTGGGGTTAGGTAACAGCTGAGCAAAGTGAAGCTCGTGTTTTGTACGTATACGAAGCAGTTCCCTGCACCTTTAAGTGTATTGAAAAACCTGCTGTTGCTAGGCAGCCAGATTGCTGCAGTACCGATCGCATCTTCTAACCAGTTTTCTCTATTCACTCGCCCATACTGTTCACTTATAACGACAGCGTCCGCTTTCTTCTCTATTGCCATCTGCTCTAATAGCGCATCAGCCGTTCTGCTTCGATGCATGTTGGCCTGGAGTATTCTCACTTTGTCGCTTGGCACTTAGTTGAGCCAGGTATATGATCTACCCGGCTACGCCCAGCTTCTGTGCACAGGCAGCACTTTGGTCTTTTGCTGCACTCCTTTATTTTATGTCCTGGCTCTCCGCATCTCATACACAGACCTTCACCTTTCCTATCCGGTCCCTTGCAGTCCATTTGCAAGTGGCCCATTCCGAAACATCGGAAACATCTTTTGATGCTTGAGCAGAGTCTAACTCTGGCTCTGACGTAACCGATTTTTATGCCATCTTCTTTGAGCAATTTTTCCGCTTTTTCTTGCGCTAGTGTTACAAACGCTCGTATTTGCTCACGCTTGTTTGGTGCTGTTACCCTGACGCGCATTTCCTCAAGTTGATCTCCTAGCACCTTTTTGATGGCCTGTTCAACTTCTAGTTGGACAGTAAGAGAATCCAGGTCTCTTATTTCTACTGTAGCGACTGGTTTCAGCTCCATTACAGAAGCATCTTCCTTTACAGTGGTTTTCAGCCTCTGGAGAAATTCGGGTCCCACCTTTCCCCCTTTTTCCATTTCTAGGAGGAGTGCACCAGTCCTCGTTTTCCAGATGCCTCTTATATTGGCGACCTCTTCCGGCTGAATTTTGCTACGCACTTTTTGAGCACCTCCGCATAGCTATGTCCTTCTGTCGGTTTTGGCCGTTGCCCTCTCTCTCTTCTCTTTTTTGGGGTTTTCCCTCCTCTCCTTACTTCTTTCTCCTTTTCCTTCTTTGTTTCGCCCGTTCTTCTGAGAGGGTTTGGTTTTGCTCGTCTTTTGACTTCTTGCCATTTCTCAGAGTTATTTTCCTGCGGCTTTTCAGCTTTATCGGACTTTGCCACATTTGTAGCTGTCCTTTTTGGGCGCGGGAGGGCCGTGGTGTTTTCTTTTTCCCTCGGTCTTTTGCCTGTACTAGGCTGCGCCGGGCTCGATGCGTGCCTTATCGGGCGGGCTGATGGAGTTTCATTTGCTACAGCTGCATTTGTCTCCGGAGGTGCGGTCTTCTTTTTCTCCTCCTCCAATCTTCGCCAAGCTCTTCGACTATGCGTAATAATGTCAAACAGTTCCTCCAATTCCGTGACACCATCTTTTACATCCATGCTGATGTTCCTCTGTTTTTGCATGGCCTGTTTCATCTTAGCAATAGCCAATCGGCATTTAGCCAGTGCCTGCTCCTCATCTTCACGCAGCTTGCGGAGGTATTGCTGGCGCGGAGAGGGTTTCTCTTCTTCTGTTCTACCTGATGTGGATACAGGCAAAGACGTCACAATTTCTGTGTTGACTGCTTCTACTTCAATCTGTTTGGGCAGTCCCGGCGTCTTTTTTGGCTGACTGCCTCTAGCAGTCGTTTGGCCAGGTGTTGTTCTCAACACGTTTGTGAGTCTCTTGGGACATGCACCGTGTTGGTTTCCACTGTTGGGAGTTCCATCGTTTTGGGCTGTTAGGTCTACTTCCATGGCAGCAGCGATAGTGGCAGCGCTAGTGGAAGCGACCGGAGACCTCCTCAGCTTTGATCTCTTGTCGAAGGGGTAGTCGTTCGTCTTTTCGTCCATCTCTGTTGTTTCCTTTAAAATTGACATACGGTTTTGAATTCAGCGTATCGTGTGTAGGGGGGCGGGCCGCAATAGCCAGGAACGGGTATACCCTCGGGGTGACACCCCTACCCCAGTTCCCTGAGGCCTGACCTGCACTTTGCTAGTCCCGGAAGACACGGACGGACTAGTGCTCGCCCGGAGCAATGCAAACATCTACTTCTGCATCCAATACACACTCCCTGACCAGGGCCCGAAGTAGCTGGTTTCTGATACGTACAGCGGCGGTCATCTCGGCAGAGCAAGCTCACATCAGCTCCTTCAGCGGGACCCGCAGGAATAACGGGTTCCGTTTCCGGAGGACTCCCAATGTGCCGCGGCAAATAACGGTCATCCTTCCATTGATCAGCTCGTCATCCATGTCCTAATCCAAGTCATCATCATTTCATTTCACTTGATGCTAATGATAGTGCTTCCCTACTGAACACAATAACTCTTATG
The DNA here is from genome assembly GCA_963662105.1 of Meiosimyza platycephala. Classification (NCBI taxonomy): domain Eukaryota; kingdom Metazoa; phylum Arthropoda; class Insecta; order Diptera; family Lauxaniidae; genus Meiosimyza; species Meiosimyza platycephala. Next base: position 63,918,129 of record OY759210.1, on the reverse strand, counting down.
TTCAGTAGTTAAACACATCCAAGCATCAAGTTGACTAAGGGTGCGCGGGTACGTCAAGCCCGTAGAATCTAATAAAATTTTAGATCCTCCCTTGCGGGGATAATAATAATTTTTTTTTTTTTTTTTTTTCGTGGGGAAGGTTGTGGGAAATGTACTGCAATATCTATGCAATTCACTATCCTTAAGCTACCGTCATAGCTTCAGAGTGTGTCACTTCACTAAAACCCACAACCTTTGACCTCCAGGCCTCCTACCCTGGGACTGCGTTAGCATTGCTTCGGGGTAGGTCCCTTGATTTGTCCTCAAATCATATACCTGCGTCCAGGTCCCACTTCTTTTTTCTGAGAACGTCCTCAGTAAAACTTGCAACTGCATTCCAGTTTTCTTCGCTCTGCAGCATCCTTTCGATCACGTTGTCAGCGGAGCACTGGCCGACTGATTCCTGTAAGGATGTGCGTTCGTTGTCCCATCGATTGCAGTTGAAGAAGGTGTGCTCTGCGTCATCTTCATCAGCGTCTCCATATATACAGAAAGGGTGCTCTGTTTTGCCCATACGGTGTAGATACTTCTGGAAGTATCCATGGCCCAATAAAAACTGAGTGAGGTAATAATTTACTTCGCCAAAGTCTCTCTCAAACCATCTTCTTATGCAAGGGATCAGTCTTTTTGTCCACCTGCCGCTGACTTCTGAGCGATACCTGTCCTGCCACTTAGAGAGGGTTTCCTGCCTTGCGTCTGCAAAACTTATTATCAGGTTTCCCTCCTTTTTTGCCTCCCAGACCATTTTCCGTTCGCTGGCTAGTAGGTCAATGGGGATAACCCCACTTATTACTAGCACAGCCGCTTCGGAGACTGTGCGGTACGCACATGCAACTCTGAGCGCAGCAGTTCGTTGCACTGACAGTAGCGTCCTTTGCCGACATTTCGCCTCTAGCGTTCCTGCCCATATCTCACTGCCGTAGAGCAGTATCGAGTTTGTTGTCGCCATTAGAAGTTTCCGTTTACTTTGCGTTGGTCCACCGATGTTTGCCATGAGCTTGCTAAGCATGCCTGTTATCTTGGCTGCTTTTGTTGCTGCGTGTTGTAATTGAGCCCAAAATGTCAATTTTGGGTCAACTCTTACGCCGAGGTACTTAACTACCTTGTTTGTTGTAAGAATGCTGTCGCATACTGGCAGCTCCAGTTCTAATGGTATGCGTTGCTTAGTAAGCAGTATAGCCTCCGTCTTTTCGGTGGCGAGTTGGAGTCCGTGAGCCTGCAACCATTCCCTTGTCCTTAGCATAACCTGGTTTAGTTTTCTCCTGGCCTCTTCGGTGTTGCGAGCCGTTATTACAGCTGCAATGTCATCTGCGTACCCCACCAGATGTGTATCATCCGGCATTTCGATTCGGAGGATTCCGTCGTAGCTCAAGTTCCAGAGGTCTGGGCCTAGTATAGACCCTTGCGCTGCTCCGGATGTTATCCTTTTTGTCCTTCTTCCTTCGCAGGTGTCATAAATGAGCTCCCGGTCCCTTAGATAGCTCTGCAGGATCCTCAGCAGATATTGCGGAGTAGCAAACTTTAGCTTAAGAGCTTCAATGATATCTGACCACCTGAGGCTGTTAAAAGCATTGCGTATGTCTAGTGTTGCCAACAAGACAATCCTCTTGGAGTGATGGTTCCCTCGCTGTGCGTGTTCTACGCTAGACACTACATCTTCTATAGCGCCAAGAGTTTACCTTCCTGCTCTGAATCCATGTTGTCGTTCCGATAATCCACCAGCGTCTTCAATAACTGCGGATAAGCGAGTTTTTATCATCTTCTCTAGCAGCTTCCCAGCGCTATCAAGCATACACAGTGGTCTGTATGCTGATGGTTGGGTAGGATCTCCTTTGCCTTTGCTGATCA
>OY759210.1:63700093-63916042 GCA_963662105.1 Meiosimyza platycephala | reverse complement strand
TCCAACAGGCAGCGCGTCTTGTTCTTCCTGCTGCAGGTTATGCGTAGGGAATAAGGCATCAACGATGTTGCTCATGGTATCGCCGTCCATATTTGGGCCAGGAATTTTAGAGCCCAGTTTCTTCATAACGATCTTATAACCGAGACCCCAAGGGTTGTTGTTCAGATCCTTGCAGAGTTCCTCCCATTTATCTCTTTTGCTACGCTCTATGACAAGCTTCAAATGTTTCTTGGCTTGTTTGTAGTTTTCGGCTTCATTTGTAGCGGCGCCTAATCGTCTGGCTCTAGTGAGTTTCCTCCTCATCCGTAGGCAGTTCCGTCTAATTTCTGCTATTTCATCTGTCCACCAGTATACGGCATCTTTTCTGCGGCTTGTGCCAACTTTAGGCATCGATGCGTTGCAGCATTGAGCTAATCGCTGCATAGTCGCATTTGTGAGAGTTCTGGCGTCCCTAGTTGTGTCAGTTGGCAATGAGTTTTCGTCGATATTTGCCAACAAATATTCGGATCTAAGTTTCGCTACATTCCATTTTCGCGTGCCTCTTCTTGTTGGTGCCTGGATGGGGCGACTTCCTGAGTCTAGATGGTAAGTGATATACTGGTGATCACTACCAGTAAAATCTTCTAGGACTCTCCATTCTTTAAGCATTCCAGCTAAGCTCTCTGACACTAGAGTGATATCTGGTGTGGTGGCCTCGCACCCTGGTCTTCTGAAGGTCGTAGCTGCGCCAATGTTAGCGATGGCTAAGCCCAGCCTAGCGGCCATGTTTAGCACGCGTCTGCCTCTGGAGTTTGTTGCTGCCGTTCCCCATTCGACAGCTTTAGCGTTGAAATCTCCTGCGACGATAAAGGGACCTCCAATTTCCAGCACTTTGTCTTCAATGCTTTCAAGCTTCTTCTGGAATTCAGCAATGCTATCGCTTGGGGTTAGGTAACAGCTGAGCAAAGTGAAGCTCGTGTTTTGCACGTATACGAAGCAGTTCCCTGCACCTTTAAGTGTATTGACAAATCTGCTGTTGCTAGGCAGCCAGATTGCTGCAGTACCGGTCGCATCTTCTAACCAGTTTTCTCTATTCACTCGCCCATACTGTTCACTTATAACGACAGCGTCCGCTTTCTTCTCTATTGCCATCTGCTCTAATAGCGCATCAGCCGTTCTGCTTCGATGCATGTTGGCCTGGAGTATTCTCACTTTGTCGCTTGGCACTTAGTTGAGCCAGGTATATGATCTACCCGGCTACGCCCAGTTTCTGTGCACAGGCAGCACTTTGGTCTCTTGCTGCACTCCTTTATTTTATGTCCTGGCTCTCCGCATCTCATACACAGACCTTCACCTTTCCTATCCGGTCCCTTGCAGTCCATTTGCAAGTGGCCCATTCCGAAACATCGGAAACATCTTTTGATGCTTGAGCAGAGTCTAACTCTGGCTCTGACGTAACCGATTTTTATGCCATCTTCTTTGAGCAATTTTTCCGCTTTTTCTTGCGCTAGTGTTACAAACGCTCGTATTTGCTCACGCTTGTTTGGTGCTGTTACCCTGACGCGCATTTCCTCAAGTTGATCTCCTAGCACCTTTTTGATGGCCTGTTCAACTTCTAGTTGGACAGTAAGAGAATCCAGGTCTCTTATTTCTACTGTAGCGACTGGTTTCAGCTCCATTACAGAAGCATCTTCCTTTACAGTGGTTTTCAGCCTCTGGAGAAATTCGGGTCCCACCTTTCCCCCTTTTTCCATTTCTAGGAGGAGTGCACCAGTCCTCGTTTTCCTGATGCCTCTTATATTGGCGACCTCTTCCGGCTGAATTTTGCTACGCAGGTTTTTGAGCACCTCCGCATAGCTATGTCCTTCTGTCGGTTTTATGAGGACTGCCTCCGGTTTCGGCCGTTGCCCTCTCTCTCTTCTCTTTTTTGGGGTTTTCCCTCCTCTCCTTACTTCTTTCTCCTTTTCCTTCTTTGTTTCGCCCGTTCTTCTGAGAGGGTTTGGTTTTGCTCGTCTTTTGACTTCTTGCCATTTCTCAGAGTTATTTTCCTGCGGCTTTTCAGCTTTATCGGACTTTGCCACATTTGTAGCTGTCCTTTTTGGGCGCGGGAGGGCCGTGGTGTTTTCTTTTTCCCTCGGTCTTTTGCCTGTACTAGGCTGTGCCGGGCTCGATGCGTGCCTTATCGGGCGGGCTGATGGAGTTTCATTTGCTACAGCTGCATTTGTCTCCGGAGGTGCGGTCTTCTTTTTCTCCTCCTCCAATCTTCGCCAAGCTCTTCGACTATGCGTAATAATGTCAAACAGTTCCTCCAATTCCGTGACACCATCTTTTACATCCATGCTGATGTTCCTCTGTTTTTGCATGGCCTGTTTCATCTTAGCAATAGCCAATCGGCATTTAGCCAGTGCCTGCTCCTCATCTTCACGCAGCTTGCGGAGGTATTGCTGGCGCGGAGAGGGTTTCTCTTCTTCTGTTCTACCTGATGTGGATACAGGCAAAGACGTCACAATTTCTGTGTTGACTGCTTCTACTTCAATCTGTTTGGGCAGTCCCGGCGTCTTTTTTGGCTGACTGCCTCTAGCAGTCGTTTGGCCAGGTGTTGTTCTCAACACGTTTGTGAGTCTCTTGGGACATGCACCGTGTTGGTTTCCACTGTTGGGAGTTCCATCGTTTTGGGCTGTTAGGTCTACTTCCATGGCAGCAGCGATAGTGGCAGCGCTAGTGGAAGCGACCGGAGACCTCCTCAGCTTTGATCTCTTGTCGAAGGGGTAGTCGTTCGTCTTTTCGTCCATCTCTGTTGTTTCCTTTAAAATTGACATACGGTTTTGAAATTCAGCGTATCGTGTGTAGGGGGGCGGGCCGCAATAGCCAGGACCGGGTATACCCTCGGGGTGACACCCCTACCCCAGTTTCCTGAGGCCTGACCTGCACTTTGCTAGTCCCGGAAGACACGGACGGACTAGTGCTCGCCCGGAGCAATGCAAACATCTACTTCTGCATCCAATACACACTCCCTGACCAGGGCCCGAAGTAGCTGGTTTCTGATACGTACCGCGGCGGTCATCTCGGCAGAGCAAGCTCACATCAGCTCCTTCAGCGGGACCCGCAGGAATAACGGGTTCCGTTTCCGGAGGACTCCCAATGTGCCGCGGCAAATAACGGTCATCCTTCCATTGATCAGCTCGTCATCCATGTCCTAATCCAAGTCATCATCGTTTCATTTTACTTGATGCTAATGATAGTGCTTCCCTACTGAACACAATAACTCTTATGTTCAGTAGTTAAACACATCCAAGCATCAAGTTGACTAAGGGTGCGCGGGTACGTCAAGCCCGTAGAATCTAATAAAATTTTAGATCCTCCCTTGCGGGGATAATAATAATAATAATAATAATAATAATAATAATAATAATAATAATAATAATAATAATAATAATAATAATAATAATAATAATAATAATAATAATAATAATAATAATAATAATAATAATAATAATAATAATAATAATAATAATAATAATAATAATAATAATAATAATAATAATAATAATAATAATAATAATAATAATAATAATAATAATAATAATAATAATAATAATAATAATAATAATAATAATAATAATAATAATAATAATAATAATAATAATAATAATAATAATAATAATAATAATAATAATAATAATAATAATAATAATAATAATAATAATAATAATAATAATAATAATAATAATAATAATAATAATAATAATAATAATAATAATTTTTTTTTTTCGTGGGGAAGGTTGTGGTAAATGTACTGCAATATCTATGCAATTCACTATCCTAAAGCTACCGTCATAGCTTCAGAGTGTGTCACTTCACTAAAACCCACAACCTTTGACCTCCAGACCTCCTATCCTGGGACTGCGTTAGCATTGCTTCGGGGTAGGTCCCTTGATTTGTCCTCAAATCATATACCTGCGTCCAGGTCCCACTTCTTTTTTCTGAGAATGTCCTCAGTAAAACTTGCAACTGCATTCCAGTTTTCTTCGCTCTGCAGCATCCTTTCGATCACGTTGTCAGCGGAGCACTGGCCGACTGATTCCTGTAAGAATTCGCGTTCGTTGTCCCATCGATTGCAGTTGAAGAAGGTGTGCTCTGCGTCATCTTCATCAGCGTCTCCATATACACAGAAAGGGTGCTCTGTTTTGCCCATACGGTGTAGATACTTCTGGAAGTATCCATGGCCCGATAAAAACTGAGTGTGGTAATAATTTACTTCACCAAAGTCTCTCTCAAACCATCTTCTTATGCAAGGGATCAGTCTTTTTGTCCACCTGCCGCTGACTTCTGAGCGATACCTGTCCTGCCACTTAGAGAGGGTTTCCTGCCTTGCGTCTGCAAAACTTATTATCAGGTTTCCCTCCTTTTTTGCCTCCCAGACCATTTTACGTTCGCTGGCTAGTAGGTCAATGGGGATAACCCCACTTATTACTAGCACAGCCGCTTCGGAGACTGTGCGGTACGCACATGCAACTCTGAGCGCAGTAGTTCGTTGCACTGACAGTAGCGTCCTTTGCTGACATTTCGCCTCTAGCGTTCCTGCCCATATCTCACTGCCGTAGAGCAGTATCGAGTTTGTTGTCGCCATTAGAAGTTTCCGTTTACTTTGCGTTGGTCCACCGATGTTTGCCATGAGCTTGCTAAGCATGCCTGTTATCTTGGCTGCTTTTGTTGCTGCGTGTTGTAATTGAGCCCAAAATGTCAATTTTGGGTCAACTCTTACGCCGAGGTACTTAACTACCTTCTTAGTTGTAAGTATGCTGTCGCATACTGGCAGCTCCAGTTCTAATGGTATGTGTTGCTTAGTAAGCAGTATAACCTCCGTCTTTTCGGTGGCGAGTTGGAGTCCGTGAGCATGCAACCATTCCCTTGTCCTAAGCATAACCTGGTTTAGTTTTCTCCTGGCCTCTTCGGTGTTGCGAGCCGTTATTACAGCTGCAATGTCATCTGCGTACCCCACCAGATGTGTATCATCCGGCATTTCGATTCGGAGGATTCCGTCGTAGCTCAAGTTCCAGAGGTCTGGGCCTAGTATAGACCCTTGCGCTGCTCCGGATGTTATCCTTTTTGTCTTTCTTCCTTCGCAGGTGTCATAAATGAGCTCGCGGTCCCTTAGATAGCTCTGCAGGATCCTCAGCAGATATTGCGGAGTAGCAAACCTTAGCTTAAGAGCTTCAATGATATCTGACCACCTGAGGCTGTTAAAAGCGTTGCGTATGTCTAGTGTTGCCAACAACACAATCCTCCTGGAGTGATGGTTCCCTCGCTGTGCGTGTTCTACGCTAGACACTACATCTTCTATAGCGCCAAGAGTTGACCTTCCTGCTCTGAATCCATGTTGTCGTTCCGATAATCCACCAGCGTCTTCAATAACTGCGGATAAGCGAGTTTTTATCATCTTCTCTAGCAGCTTCCCAGCGCTATCAAGCATACACAGTGGTCTGTATGCTGATGGTTGGGTAGGATCTCCTTTGCCTTTGCTGATCAGTACTAGTTTTTGCTTTTTCCACACTTCGGGGAATAAGCCTTCCTTAAGGCACGCATTATACATCGACAGAAGAACACTTGGGCGATTTTCCGCTACTATTTTCAGTATTTCTGCAGGGATTCCATCAGGTCCTGGAGCCTTGGAACTCTTGAGAGATTTTGCTGCTCCTTTTAATTCTTCTTCAGAAAATAATTGGGTTAATCCAACAGGCAGCGCGTCTTGTTCTTCCTGCTGCAGGTTATGCGTAAGGAATAAGGCATCAACGATGTTGCTCATGGTTTTGCCGTCCATATTTGGGCCAGGAATTTTAGATCCCAGTTTCTTCATAACGATTTTATAGCCGAGACCCCATGGGTTGTTGTTCAGATCGTTGCGGAGTTCCTCCCATTTTTCTCTTTTGCTACGCTCTATGACAAGCTTCAAGTGTTTCTTGGCTTGCCTGTAGTTTTCGGCTTCATTTGTAGCGGCGCCTAATCGTCTGGCTCTAGTGAGTTTCCTCCTCATCTGTAGGCAGTTCCGTCTAATTTCTGCTATTTCATCTGTCCACCAGTATACGGCATCTTTTCTGCGGCTTGTGCCAACTTTAGGCATCGATGCGTTGCAGCATTGAGCTAATCGCTGCATAGTCGCATTTGTGAGAGTTCTGGCGTCCCTAGTTGTGTCAGTTGGCAATGAGTTTTCGTCGATATTTGCCAGCAAATATTCGGATCTAAGTTTCGCTACATTCCATTTTCGCGTGCCTCTTCTTGTTGGTGCCTGGATGGGACGACTTCCTGAGTCTAGATGGTAAGTGATATACTGGTGATCACTACCAGTAAAATCTTTCAGGACTCTCCATTCTTTAAGCATTCCAGCTAAACTCTCTGACACTAGAGTGATATCTGGTGTGGTGGCCTCGCACCCTGGTCTTCTGAAGGTCGTAGCTGCACCAATGTTAGCGATGGCTAAGCCCAGCCTAGCGGCCATGTTTAGCACGCGTCTGCCTCTGGAGTTTGTTGCTGCCGTTCCCCATTCCACAGCTTTAGCGTTGAAATCTCCTGCGATGATAAAGGGACCTCCAATTTCCAGCACTTTGTCTTCAATGCTTTCAAGCTTCTTCTGGAATTCAGCAATGCTATCGCTTGGGGTTAGGTAACAGCTGAGCAAAGTGAAGCTCGTGTTTTGCACGTATACGAAGCAGTTCCCGCCACTTTTAAGTGTATTGACAAACCTGCTGTTGCTAGGCAGCCAGATTGCTGCAGTACCGGTCGCATCTTCTAACCAGTTTTCTCGATTCACTCGCCCATACTGTTCACTTATAACGACAGCGTCCGCCTTCTTCTCTATTGCCATCTGCTCTAGTAGCGCATCAGCCGTTCTGCTTCGATGCATGTTGGCCTGGAGTATTCTCACTTTGTCGCTTGGCACTTAGTTGAGCCAGGTATATGATCTACCCGGCTACGCCCAGCTTCTGTGCACAGGCAGCACTTTGGTCTCTTGCTGCACTCCTTTATTTTATGTCCTGGCTCTCCGCATCTCATGCACAGACCTTCACCTTTCCTATCCGGTCCCTTGCAGTCCATTTGCAAGTGGCCCAATCCAAAACATCGGAAACATCGTTTGATGCTTGAGCAGAATCTAACTCCGGCTCTGACGTAACCGATTTTTATGCCATCTTCTTTGAGCAATTTTTCCGCTTTTTCTTGCGCTAGTGTTACAAAGGCTCGTATTTGCTCACGCTTGTTTGGTGCTGTTACCCTGACGCGCATTTCCTCAAGTTGATCTCCTAGCACCTTTTTGATGGCCTGTTCAACTTCTAGTTGGACAGTAAGAGAATCCAGGTCTCTTATTTCTACTGTAGCGACTGGTTTCAGCTCCATTACAGAAGCATCTTCCTTAACAGTGGTTTTCAGCCTCTGGAGAAATTCGGGTTCCACCTTTCCCCCTTTTTCCATTTCTAGGAGGAGTGCACCAGTCCTCGTTTTTCTGATACCTCTTATATTGGTGACCTCTTCGGGCTGAATTTTGCTACGCAGATTTTCAGCACCTCCGCATAGCTATGTCCTTCTGTCGGTTTTATGAGGACTGCCTCCGGTTTCGACCGTTGCCCTCTCTCTCTTCTCTTTTCTTTTTGGGGTTTTCCCTCCTCTCCTTACTTCTCTCTCCTTTTACTTCTTTGTTTCGCCCGTTCTTCTGAGAGGGTTTGGGTTTGCTCGTCTTTTGACTTCTTGCCATTTCTCAGAGTTATTTTCCTGCGGCTTTTCACCTTTATCGGACTTTGCCACGTTTGTTGCTGTCCTTTTTGGGCGCGGGAGGGCCATGGTGTTTTCTTTTTCCCTCGGTCTTTTGCATGTACTAGGCTGCGCTGGGCTCGATGCGTGCCTTATCGGGCGGGCTGATGGAGTTTCATTTGCTACAGCTGCATTTGTCTCCGGAGGTACAGTCTTCTTTTTCTCCTCCTCCAATCTTCGACAAGCTCTTCGACTATGCGTAATAATGCCAAACAGTTCCTCCAATTCCGTGACACCATCTTTTACATCCATAATAATAATAATAATAATTTTTTTTTTTTTTTTTTTTCGTGGGGAAGGTTGTGGTAAATGTACTGCAATATTCATGCAATTCACTATCCTAAAGCTACCGTCATAGCTTCAGAGTGTGTCACTTCACTAAAACCCACAACCTTTGACCTCCAGGCCTCCTACCCTGGGACTGCGTTAGCATTGCTTCGGGGTAGGTCCGTTGATTTGTCCTCAAATCATATACCTGCGTCCAGGTCCCACTTCTTTTTTCTGAGAATGTCCTCAGTAAAACTTGCAACTGCATTCCAGTTTTCTTCGCTCTGCAGCATCCTTTTGATCACGTTGTCAGCGGAGCACTGGCCGACTGATTCCTGTAAGGATGCGCGTTCGTTGTCCCATCGATTGCAGTTGAAGAAGGTGTGCTCTGCGTCATCTTCATCAGCGTCTCCATATATACAGAAATGGTGCTCTGTTTTGCCCATACGGTGTAGATACTTCTGGAAGTATCCATGGCCCGATAAAAACTGAGTGAGGTAATAATTTACTTCGCCAAAGTCTCTCTCAAACCATCTTCTTATGCAAGGGATCAGTCTTTTTGTCCACCTGCCGCTGACTTCTGAGCGATACCTGTCCTGCCACTTAGAGAGGGTTTCCTGCCTTTCGTCTGCAAAACTTATTATCAGGTTTCCCTCCTTTTTTGCCTCCCAGACCATTTTACGTTCGCTGGCTAGTAGGTCAATGGGGATAACCCCACTTATTACTAGCACAGCCGCTTCGGAGACTGTGCGGTACGCACATGCAACTCTGAGCGCAGTAGTTCGTTGCACTGACAGTAGCGTCCTTTGCCGACATTTCGCCTCTAGCGTTCCTGCCCATATCTCACTGCCGTAGAGCAGTATCGAGTTTGTTGTCGCCATTAGAAGTTTCCGTTTACTTTGCGTTGGTCCACCGACGTTTGCCATGAGCTTGCTAAGCATGCCTGTTATCTTGGCTGCTTTTGTTGCTGCGTGTTGTAGTCCGTGAGCCTGGAACCATTCCCTTGTCCTTAGCATAACCTGGTTTAATTTTCTCCTGGCCTCTTCGGTGTTGCGAGCCGTTATTACAGCTGCAATGTCGTCTGCGTACCCCACCAGATGTGTATCATCCGGCATTTCGATTCGGAGGATTCCGTCGTAGCTCAAGTTCCAGAGGTCTGGGCCTAGTATAGACCCTTGCGCTGCTCCGGATGTTATCCTTTTTGTCCTTCTTCCTTCGCAGGTGTCATAAATGAGCTCCCGGTCCTTTAGATAGCTCTGCAGGATCCTCAGCAGATATTGCGGAGTAGCAAACTTTAGCTTAAGAGCTTCAATGATATCTGACCACCTGAGGCTGTTAAAAGCGTTGCGTATGTCTAGTGTTGCCAACAAGACAATCCTCTTGGAGTGATGGTTCCCTCGCTGTGCGTGTTCTACGCTAGACACTACATCTTCTATAGCGCCAAGAGTTGACCTTCCTGCTCTGAATCCATGTTGTCGTTCCGATAATCCACCAGCGTCTTCAATAACTGCGGATAAGCGAGCTTTTATCATCTTCTCTAGCAGCTTCCCAGCGCTATCAAGCATACACAGTGGTTTGTATGCTGATGGTTGGGTAGGATCTCCTTTGCCTTTGCTGATCAGTACTAGGTTTTGCTTTTTCCACACTTCGGGGAATAAGCCTTCCTTAAGGCACGCATTATACATCGACAGTAGAACACTTGGGCGATTTTCCGCTACTATTTTCAGTATTTCTGCAGGGATTCCATCAGGTCCTGGAGCCTTGCTACTCTTGAGAGATTTTGCTGCTCCTTTTAATTCTTCTTCAGAAAATAATGGGGTTAATCCAACAGGCAGCGCGTCTTGTTCTTCCTGCTGCAGGTTATGCGTAGGGAATAAGGCATCAACGATGTTGCTCATGGTATCGCCGTCCATATTTGGGCCAGGAATTTTAGAGCCCAGTTTCTTCATAACGATCTTATAGCCGAGACCCCATGGGTTGTTGTTCAGATCTTTGCGGAGTTCCTCCCATTTTTCTCTTTTGCTACGCTCTATGACAAGCTTCAAATGTTTCTTGGCTTGTTTGTAGTTTTCGGCTTCATTTGTAGCGGCGCCTAATCGTCTGGCTCTAGTGAGTTTCCTCCTCATCCGTAGGCAGTTCCGTCTAATTTCTGCTATTTCATCTGTCCACCAGTATACGGCATCTTTTCTGCGGGTTGTGCCAACTTTAGGCATCGATGCGTTGCAGCATCGCTGCATAGTCGCATTTGTGAGAGTTCTGGCGTCCCTAGTTGTGTCAGTTGGCAATGAGTTTTCGTCGATATTTGCCAGCAAATATTCGGATCTAAGTTTCGCTACATTCCATTTTCGCGTGCCTCTTCTTGTTGGTGCCTGGATGGGGCGACTTCCTGAGTCTAGATGGTAATCACCAGTATGATCACTACCAGTAAAATCTTCTAGGACTCTCCATTCTTTAAGCATTCCAGCTAAGCTCTCTGACACTAGAGTGATATCTGGTGTGGTGGCCTCGCACCCTGGTCTTCTGAAGGTCGTAGCTGCGCCAATGTTAGCGATGGCTAAGCCCAGCCTAGAGGCCATGTTTAGCACGCGTCTGCCTCTGGAGTTTGTTGCTGCCGTTCCCCATTCGACAGCTTTAGCGTTGAAATCTCCTGCGACGATAAAGGGACCTCCAATTTCCAGCACTTTGTCTTCAATGCTTTCAAGCTTCTTCTGGAATTCAGCAATGCTATCGCTTGGGGTTAGGTAACAGCTGAGCAAAGTGAAGCTCGTGTTTTGCACGTATACGAAGCAGTTCCCTGCACCTTTAAGTGTATTGACAAACCTGCTGTTGCTAGGCAGCCAGATTGCTGCAGTACCGGTCGCATCTTCTAACCAGTTTTCTCTATTCACTCGCCCATACTGTTCACTTATAACGACAGCGTCCGCTTTCTTCTCTATTGCCATCTGCTCTAGTAGCGCATCAGCCGTTCTGCTTCGATGCATGTTGGCCTGGAGTATTCTCACTTTGTCGCTTGGCACTTAGTTGAGCCAGGTATATGATCTACCCGGCTACGCCCAGCTTCTGTGCACAGGCAGCACTTTGGTCTCTTGCTGCACTCCTTTATTTTATGTCCTGGCTCTCCGCATCTCATACACAGACCTTCACCTTTCCTATCCGGTCCCTTGCAGTCTATTTGCAAGTGGCCCATTCCGAAACATCGGAAACATCTTTTGATGCTTGAGCAGAGTCTAACTCTGGCTCTGACGCAACCGATTTTTATGCCATCTTCTTTGAGCAATTTTTCCGCTTTTTCTTGCGCTAGTGTTACAAACGCTCGTATTTGCTCACGCTTGTTTGGTGCTGTTACCCTGACGCGCATTTCCTCAAGTTGATCTCCTAGCACCTTTTTGATGGCCTGTTCAACTTCTAGTTGGACAGTAAGAGAATCCAGGTCTCTTATTTCTACTGTAGCGACTGGTTTCAGCTCCATTACAGAAGCATCTTCCTTTACAGTGGTTTTCAGCCTCTGGAGAAATTTGGGTCCCACCTTTCCCCCTTTTTCCATTTCTAGGAGGAGTGCACCAGTCCTCGTTTTCCTGATGCCTCTTATATTGGCGACCTCTTCCGGCTGAATTTTGCTACGCAGGTTTTTGAGCACCTCCGCATAGCTATGTCCTTCTGTCGGTTTTATGAGGACTGCCTCTCTCTCTTCTCTTTTTTGGGGTTTTCCCTCCTCTCCTTACTTCTCTCTCCTTTTCCTTCTTTGTTTCGCCCGTTCTTCTGAGAGGGTTTGGTTTTGCTCGTCTTTTGACTTCTTGCCATTTCTCAGAGTTATTTTCCTGCGGCTTTTCAGCTTTATCGGACTTTGCCACGTTTGTAGCTGTCCTTTTTGGGCGCGGGAGGGCCGTGGTCTTTTCTTTTTCCCTCGGTATTTTGCCTGTACTAGGCTGCGCCGGGCTCGATGCGTGCCTTATCGGGCGGGCTGATGGAGTTTCATTTGCTACAGCTGCATTTGTCTCCGGCGGTGCGGTCTTCTTTTTCTCCTCCTCCAATCTTCGCCAAGCTCTTCGACTATGCGTAATAATGTCAAACAGTTCCTCCAATTCCGTGACACCATCTTTTACATCCATGCCGATGTTCCTCTGTTTTTGCATGGCCTGTTTCATCTTAGCAATAGCCAATCGGCATTTAGCCAGTGCCTGCTCCTCATCTTCACGCAGCTTGCGGAGGTATTTCTGGCGCGGAGAGGGTGAAAACCCAACACTTCACATTTTTTTAATAAAAGGGTGTGAGATAATTTATCGAACACCCTTGCACAAACGCTGATACACAATATTCACTAAATAGCGTTAAGTTGGCAATAGTTGAGCGTCCAGACACAAAACCATGCTGGCAAGGAGAAATTATGTTTTTGACTGCAAAGAAAAGTTTATCTTTAACAATGGCCTCAAAAAGTTTTGAAATAACAGAGAGTTTGGATATAGGCCTATAATTAGCAATGTTATTCTTGCAACCAGACTTATATATGGGTGTAATATGAGCCACTTTCCAACTATCGAGAAAAATACCCGATGACAAAGACTTATTGAAAATAACCATCAAAGGGTACAATAAATTATTCGCACAATTTTTCAAAAAAAAATGAGCATAGGCCATCAGCATCGATACTAGTCGAAGTTTTAAGACCATTAATGCCTGCTAAAATATCTGTCAGACTCAAAGAAAGAGATTCAAAATCTAATGATGGAGTCAAAGTATCAAAAACTTCAGAACAACTATCACTTTGTGGTTCAAAATTTGACCGGAAAAACTCAGCAAAAAAGATTAGCAATTCTTGTTGCGTCATTAGAAGTTACTTCACCCAAAAACATCGAGGACGGTACAGTTGAGCAAACTTTTTTAGAATTAACAAATCACCAAAAAGACTTGGGATTTGATTTAATATTAATTTCAAACTAATGAATATATTGCCTGTAAAGATATTTATCAAGGAAATTAAATTCCCTCATATAATGCCTATATTTCAATAAATAAAAATTTTGACTGGTAATCAGATACTTTTTATAAAACTTTGAGCGAAGGTTTCTTTAAACCTCTAGTGTACCATGGAAATTTATAAATAGTTCCCGTAACCTTGGGAATGAACTCATTAGAAATTCTGGAAATTACGTTTAAAAAAGCTTCAAAACAACCCGCAATGTCTAATCGACCAAATTCAATGTTCCAATCAAAATTACTAATCGCATTGTTCAAAGTATGAAAATTACAAAGCATGAAATTAAAATTAAATTTTTTAGAGTCAATATGAATTGAAAAATATTTATAAAAAGGCATTTCAATTTCAATAGGAACGTGATGCACACTAATCGCAGATAAAGGAAAAAGAGATTCATGAATTTTATAGTTAATGTTATTAGTAATAAAAACTAAATCCAATAATCTATTCAGAGAATTAAAACAATTATTAATTTGACCAAGCCCAATATCCAGAAAATTATCAACAACATACATTTCAATATTATTATTTACATTTGAAGGAGAAAGATAGTGATCACCACCATTCCGCTGAGTCCAAGAAACTCCAGAGAGAATAAAATCACTAAAAAGCAACAGTTGATTAGTTTCAGCTAATGACGATATATTATCCACGTGCATTTTATATAAACTTAGTGAGCTATTAGGTGGCACATAAGAAACAGCGATGTACAATGATGCAGATAAGCCTTTAATAACCACGCAAAGCTGATCAATGACAGCATCAGTAGATTTCATCAAAACACTCGAAGAAAATAGGGAACGGTTAACTGCAATTAATACGCCTCCACCACGACAGCATCCAGTTGCAACAGCGACTCTATCCTTTCCAAAAATATTATAAACATTAGGATCGAAAAATTCTTCATTATAAAATTTGCTATTCAGCCATGTCTCAGTAAAAATAAACACATCATAATTACACTGTGCAGTTGCAACATAAATAGAAATCAATTTTGTCCTTATTCCAGATACATTTTGATAGTAAATCTTCAGATCATTATTATTCAGTGATCAATTCGTATCAGCACAGTTAATTATTGTGTCGATGCAAGTGGAGATAATAGGAGTAGTAGGCAAAAACGATGCAACAAATGGCAAAGACGGCGACGGGGGTGGACCAGCATGAGAAAAAGATGTTGAGTAATTTAATTGCTGGCAAGGTACTATCGACTCATTTTGTTGTCTTCTTCCCCCAATAAAAAAGAGAACGGCCGAACATGAACATCAGCCGGCCACAACGTTGGCGTGAAAACTTTCGCATAGTCGCACTTATTGATTATTAATTTCAAAATTTATTCTCTGTAGTAACACAATTTTGCAAAAGCCATTAACTCTAAATTCAACAGAAAATTTTTGAAGTGCCGAATTAGGAGGAAAATTGGAAGTGCGCTGTATGACTTGGAGGACTTAAATGGAAATTTTATTGGAACATTTCACGCGGATAAAATTCAACACTAACGCTTTAATTCATCTATAATTTTGTTTTTGCCCGGCTTTACGTGGGTCGTGCCACACGGTTTATTCAATTTACTTTTTTTTCTTTCTCTCTTTTTTTTCAATTTTTTTTACAAAAAATTTGGGATAGTAATTTTGTCTTGAAATCCATTTCCTGTTTGTTCTGCTAACTAAAAGTCTTATAACAAAGCAGATTTGTTACGGATTTCCTTTTTGAAAACGTTAGAAGCACGTTAAGAAGTTGTCAACGCGATTGCAATTTGTTAAAAGATACGGCAACATACCTCAAATTTTAAATTTTCATTTCAGCCGCCTGTCGGCTATAGTAGAAACTTCATTTGAGATATGAAAATGTTTAAAAATTAGCCGATAAAATTGCCCAATTGCAGTTTGACACCTCTTTCTGACTTTTGCTCAATGGAAACGCACATTACGGCGTCCCTATTAACACCTATTTTCTTTTTTTGAACATTTATTGTAAAATTGCATTCTAATTTTTCATTTTAATTCGAATTATATTGTAAACCAGTACCCGGTGTTCAGATCAAAGCAATACTAAAATCTAAACACCCTGTACTTAAACTTTATGTCAAAATAAGAAAGATCTGTAAAATAAATTAGGCATGTCCAGCCTGTCAAATAAAAGAAATGTCAGACAGGTCAAAAAGGCTAATGTTGGCACTAATGGGCCAATGCTGCCGTTCATTTTTTTTTGGCATGTAAGCATGCATGGTGTGAGCGGACGGACGGCTGACAAGCGGCATCAGGCGAGTTGCTGTGTGCATATTTGTAAAGGCGTCAGTTGCGGAAATTTTTGGTAGCGAGCAGTTGGGAGAAAAATTTAGCGCGTGCGGTCGTACGTTGGAAAGAATTTTCTAAAACGCGGAAGACACAAGTTGTGTGGCGGAAAAAAAATAGATTTTTAGAACCCTTTTAATATCAAGAAAAAGGATAATTTCTTATTGCTCGGACGTGACAGCCATGACGTGATTTCTGACTTTGGCTTTGAATTGCTGTAGAAAAATTCCATAAAAAAATAAGAAAATTTCCTTGCAAAAAACTGTAAAATTGTGCAAAAAACCAAGGTTTGAAGTGTTGTGGTTAAATTGTAGTGTACATAAATGGAAAATATTTGTGACAAATAAATAAAAATTTGATGGAAAAAGGTCATACTTTGGCTGCACGTACGCGAAAAAAAAAAACATAGAAATGAATTTTTTCCTACTTCGACTTGGATTTTGATTGATTTCGCCCTGCGCCGCAGCCTGCGTCTCGCGTATTAAAATCGTTTCGTCGCGTTCGTAAACGGAGCTCGTTTGGATTGCATTGTCGTCGCAGTTCGTCTAAAAATCTGTCGCGTATCTTTTTTCACAATCAATCCATTTTTTTTCTTATGGTCAAATTTTAACAATTTATTCAATGCTTTAACGTGAATTGAAAAAAAAATAATCAAATTTGTTTGAAATCTACAACATATCATTGCTAGTGAAGCGCTAGTGCTGCGCCGACATAAACATGAAAAAAACAAAATTCTAGCTTAGCTAGCAAAATTTTAGCTACAGGCCCGATCGCAAAGTTCGTTTATCGCCTCGGAATTGAGTTCTAAGGTCGCGTTGTAGCAACCCTATGAAAGAAAAAAGTGTCCTTAAAAAAACAAGAGGAAAACTGAACACCTAAATGTGTGTGAAGTCGAAAAAAATTCAAGTAGCAGCAAAAGTTTGGACTAAAATTAAACCAGCAAATGACACTTAAATAATAATTTTAAAAATAAAAAGCAAACAAGTGTTGAATTAAACAACTGCAGAATGAGAGAATTTTATATACATAGTAACGCAAAGTCATGAGAAAAATGCAGAAAAACATCAAAGTGATGAAGTGGTGGAAAGCACTACGGCAGCGATTGACATTTTGCCATTAGAGGTAAATACGCGACATTAGAAACAAAAAAATACACAAAAAAAAAAAGTAAAAATGTTTTAAGTGTTATGATTTTGTTTTCTGAAAACCTAGAATTCTGATAAAAGTGTCAAATGTGCTATTGCAAAAGTAGACGCGCTTTTCTCTATTGGCAGAAGCGCAACAGCATCATCTAAACTGAACACGTAACCGTGCAAATGCGTAGCACGGTAGCACCAACTTTTTTTTTGTACTAAACTTAAATGAATCCAAGCCAAATCAATGTTGCAGCAATTATGGAATGAAAATTGTGTTAACGCGTAAATAGATTTTAAAGTATGAAATTTTATTGAATTAATGTACTTCTTTACAACAAATATATACCATCAAGGCAACAACGACAACAACAACTTTAACAGCCACAGCAGTCAACAACATCATTACATGTCAGAGCTGCCATTGACAACACCCTCCAGTTAAGTTAAAATTAATTATATTTTATTTTGTGAAATAGATATGTAATTTTGGAATTTTAACTTTAGCTTTGGGATTTTGTTTGTATAGCTGATATTTTTTTTTTTGAAACAAAGTTTGTGTAAATAATTGTTTCATATTTTTCTGAAACAAAGTTTTTGTAAATGTTTGTTTTTACATCATTTCTATCTAATAATTTCAATAAAAAGTAATTGATTTCTTAAAACATAAAAAAAATCAGCATATGATATAAACCTTATTAAATATGTATAACTATATATCTATTAATTATTTTATTATAAATGTAAAAGAGGATCCTAACGTTAGTGTTCTAATTTAAGCAGTATACCCTATATATATATTATTTATATTCATTAACTTTACTTTGTAAAAATATCATAAATTTTAAAATTGGAAACAAAAAAAGAAAAAGCAAAGAATTTGCAATTAAAATTGAAGTGAAATTGAAAATTAATTCTTTTTAATTTAAAATCATGGAGAGTTGCTAGACTGTGGATTTGGGGAGATGCCGGAGTAAGTAGAGCCGTGATGCCATCGTGAAAAGTTTTAAGAATAGGACCTGGGGTTTTTCTACTTACCGTTAGCGATTTTTTTTTATTAATAAAAATTAAATTTGTTTTTTTTTCTATGTGTGCGCAATGAGGCGGCCTAGGGAAACTGTGACCCTAGCCGGTAATTCACCGCGAGATAGTGCTGTATGGATAGATGCCGCGCGTAACAAGGTGAAGTAGCGTTTTAGGATTAAATAATAAATCTGCAAAATAAAATGTGGCTGGGGTCTAGTTTCCGATGGCTAGGAAGTTGCGGATATAGCTTTATAAAAAACGGTATAAGTTAGGAAACACTATACAGATTTCTAAAATATGGGTACCATATGAATGTTTATTTGATAAGGTATAAAATCAATGCATAAGTATTTGAAATTCGTATAGTCTTCAAGATATGACGATTAGAAAATGCTTATATTTCGAAAACCAAACAACAGAATTCTAATAATTAAGTAAAAATTTTATTCCTTATCAAATTACCTTTCATGGGTTCCCAAGCGTTATGTAGTTTTTTTTATAAAATTAAACATTATGAAGTTACAGTCATTCAGCAAAGGGGCCGTTCAATTATTACGTAACGTACTTAGCGAGGGGGGGTTTCGAACGCGTTACGCTGCGAGTTAAAAAAATCTTGTTTTATTTATTATTATCGCAAACGCGACTGAAACATAACAACGCAACATAATTATGACTTTTAGGTAAACATGGTCACTTGGATGATACCGTAACGCTTAAGGAGAGGGCGAGGGGGGTCAAAAATCTTCAAAAATGGCGTTACGTAATACTTGAACGGCCCCAAAGACCAATATTGTAAATTTTTACTTATTGATCAATGCTATTTTTTATTCAACAAACATGACAAACATGATAACAAATGAAACAATTTAACCTGGTAATTGGTGACATCTTACGGCTATTAACACATAGCCACATCAGACCAGTTTTTGGTTAATGCTGAACATGGACTCGAACCCCTGACCGTTCATGCATTGCAATTGCATATTTTGCGACGGTCGACGCACAATGGGTTGAAAAGGCATGTTTTCTTGGAATAATTAAAAAAAAAAAATGTAAGGTTTGTCAAAACTGTTTATACCAAGTTAAAGTATACAAAATTCTACAACACTTGTCGTTTATATTAATGTCAAAAGTGCTCTGGTGTTTTGGTAGTAAGTCCTGAAAGTCAGAATTTATTAAAGTTTTTGTGCAAAAAAAGCTGAAAAAAGCGAAAACTTACGTTATAAAATATTATTTGTTTGCTAATCTAATCAAAAGTAAACAAGTTTGCTATAGAATCATCAAGGTCAAGTTATTCTGCAAATATTTCGTTAATGTTTGTGTAAAAAATTGTCTGTAGAAGTGTATTAATTTTTGTTATTTATGTTGGAAGTGCTAGATAAAATTTGGATTTTCATATTTTAAGTGGATATAAAGTTATTATTCGTGTACATTCGTGTCGTAATTTGTAGTTTATTATCAAGGTGGGACAAATCACTATTACATTTAAAAAATTTACGGTGCCCTTTTGTGCCTTTTAAAATTAATGCGTTTTTTTATACAAGTCCTGCAGCAGTCAAATACCAAAAAAATCACTTGATCTCGCAACAGCTGCTGTTGTTGTGTTTTTTATAAAATTTGTTTTCTTGTTTCGATATATTTATTAACTGTTGTTTTTTTGTGTCTTTGTTGCGTGTAGAATGCGATTGCTGATTTGATCGGAGGCGTCACAAAGTAACGCTCTTCTAAAAAAAAATTACTCCCCGTAAACTAAACAAAGTCGATGTGTGCACTTATCAACTGCCATTGTGGAACGAATCTCGATGCTTCTGGTTCCCGAAAAGAAAAGAAGAAAAAGATACAAAGGATTTGTAAAAGAAATATGATAACATATACATAGATATGCCCGGCTAACGCAATCGTAACAGCATGAGCCACTGTATCTCAGGGTGTGGGCGGAAGCCTACGTTGGGCACCGTCATAAGTCAGCCACGTTACCATAGAGTGAAAGTAGATTTTGTTGAAATATAAACCATTCGAATTAAATATTTCACGAAGGGCATACTGCCTTAACTGCAGATGGCCGTCAGACAACTTGGTTAAGGCAGAGTTTTGTTGCGTGTAGAATGCGATTGCTGATTTGATCGGAGGCGATCCCTCGATGGTGTCGTAATGCCTGATGGATTGTGTGCAATTAAATTGTAGGTGAGGAATTGTGTCAAAAAAAAACCAACGATTAAAAATAGTAAGAGAATCACAATGAGATGTTGCCATACCAAAAATATAGCAACATCGTATTGCAACATCTTAAAACAGCAAAATGTTTGTTGGGAGAGAGTTTTTAGGCAAAGTGTGCAACAATTTTCTGTGGGCCGAGGAGAAATGTTGCTCGGAGCTTAATCCAAATTGAGGAATGTTGTTAGGGATTAGGTTTAATTTTGTATTAGTAAGTTGTAAATAGATTAATGTTATGTTTAAGTATGTCTTAAGTTAGATTTATATACTTACATGTATGTTGTGATTTTTAAGCGGATTTTGTGTTGTTGCTGCTGCTAATCCGAGAACTTTGTGCTTTGACGACAATAAGTCCCGGCCAAAGTTTTTCACAAGTATTTCCACCATCGCTGAAAAGGGTTGAGTTCGTTGCCCAAAATTAGTGAAAAAGTTTTTTTAAAAATTTCAATTAGTGTCAGTTCGAATTTAAATAAAAAAACGGGTGTTCCTGCAAGTGTTTAAATTTGGTGCAAGTACGAGGAGATTGGCAGATTATTAAGAGATTTTTTCTTTTATCCTGTAAAAAAAAGGTAAAACTTTGAATTAACACAGTAAAAAAATTAAATTTCATTAGTGATTTCGTTAATTAATCAGAACTGCGAGAAATACTTGTGAGGAACGAATTCAGCAGTAAATACGTGGAGCAATTAAACCTTTTGAAGAAATTGATGTAAGCAATTTTTTTTATTTTTAACAAAGTCCGTTTATGATTGCATATATGCAGGTATAATATATCCTTTTTAATTTTTAATAGTGTGGCTGGCAGGCAGACTATATTAATCGGAGGAAGCTGGAGGAGAGATTTTACAGATGTGCCTAAGAAAAGATAAGTCAGCCACAATCATTTTTCTGTATACATATATATCAGCTTAAATTCAAATTCAATAAATACGGTATTAGTGCTCCCATAATCACGTATCGAATAAAACGCGAAAAAAAAGGAAACGAAAGGTGTCAATCCTGTTCGCAGCCTCGAACGGGTCAATATATAAAAACAAGAAAACAAAAAAAAGGAGTGGCGATAAAGTCGACCAGCGGTATAAACCGATTGCTGCGACGTCCATACTGTGGAGCAAACCCGAACAAAATCGCGGGAAATACTTATAGGCGCGAATTACATTATTTATATATATTAGTGATTTAGTTTTTTTGTTAAGTTAATATTTTTATTTTGCTGTCGCCAGTGGCGTATATATTTTTATTAAAAATTTGTGTTCGACTAAAGAAAAAGAGAAAACTCGGTGTGTGGTTGTAACTAAAAAATGTTTTTTTTTTTAAGAGTTTTTATATCCCATATTAAGGAAGCTTTCTTAGGGTGGTTCTATAAATTCTAAAATACGTTATTATTATTTTTCATTCGTATGATTTTTTTTTATTGTCTGTTGATACGGTTTTCTCATTTGCATGTCGTAATTTAGTAACCTATTTTATTTATTTTTTATTTTATACCTTTTTTTTATACTTTTATTTTTCTAGATTTAACCATTTTTAATTATTTATACACATATTTATGCATTTAAATTTCAAATTTTAATTTCAGTAGTAGATTTATGATTGTCTTCATTTTATATCTTTATATTTTATATCCATGCCAATATTTAATTTAACCGACATTTTGTTGCTTGCCCTTTCATATATAATCAGAGTGTCCTTTTTCGTTGTATTATTACTATTAGCATACAATAAAATGTTCATAATTTTATAAGGAAAAGAAAAATATGAAATTGTGCTAATTGCTTATCGTGGGAGGGGAAATGTTGCTGACCAGAAGTGATGTGCTAGTGTAACCGGAAATGACGTCGTAAAATGGCCCAGCGGTGATTTGGCAGTGGGTGACGTCCCTAAAATGGAGTGGGAGTCACAGGTTGGGCGGGCGCATAGAGAGGGGTCGATTCACTCTCTCTTTTGTGAGGTAAAGCTCGGCGAAGTTAGGAATAAGTTGTTCCGTAATTTTCAATTTTTCTTACATAACGTTCAATTTAACTCTGTTTTTTTTTTGTTTTAACATGAATTTCTTTTAAATTTCACTTCCAAAAGAAGAAAAATTTATTGTTATACCCTCCACCCAACGCGGCGGGTTAAAACCACCCTGATCCACAAGCTAGCCGGTGCGGGCCGCGTTGGGTAGGATTACCTAGGGTCACATAACATCTTTTTATCATATTCTTTATTTTAACAAACAGTTATAGTGTTGTGCAGTCGCAAGTAATCGTGTAAAACGCTGAAAAATCTGCCGAAATAACAAAAGTAGATGTGAATTTAATATAAAAAAATGCACGCTTATTGTTGTATCCAGTGGCCATGAAATTAATAATGAAAAATTTAAAATACATATATGCACAGAATATAGGCCGACTTTTTGTTGATCCATATCCTTGCTACATTATGCCTCCCACCTTGCACAAGTACTTCATTCACCGACCTAAAATTGTGTCCGATGCTATTTGACCTATTGGGCAGTTATCAGAAGAACCGCAAGAAGCTCGAAATAAGATTTTAAAAAATAATGGGAGTTTTATTCACGAAAGTGTAGTCGCGAAAAATCAAATCAAGATATGTATGTATGTATGTATTTTAATATGTTTTTCATAACCCAATTATTTCAAGCATGCGAAAATTGCCTACAAAGAAGATTCAAAGCTTACCAGAGCAAGCAATTGATTTAATTGTACCTGCAGCTCCGAACGAAACATATTTAAATGATAATGGTGATGATGAAGATGATTATGAAGCTGATGATGATGATAATGATGATAATGATTTACTATGAGATGTTTAAAATGTAATGTTTAAGTTAGCATATTGTACTCCTTGCACTATATACTTACACTAATATCTGGTAATATTTAATAAAATTGGACTCAAATACACTTGAAAAATATTTTTTTTCATTAATTTTAATGGTATTAGCCAAAAAATAACGATAAACTATCCGAACACAGCTTCCCTCAATTGATCCAAGAAAACATGCTATTCCAAACCACTGTGCGACGGCCGTTTATGTTGTAATGCACAGCCGTTGGGGAACACGTCGAACCCTCAAAATTTGCACTCAGGTGACGACATGCTTTAGGAGTGTAAACAAAGCAGAACAGCTGATTGAAATTTCAAATCAATGGTGTGATCTTTGTTTTCACTTAAAAATTGCCACATTTGCTTGAAGTTAACAGCAAGCTTTTCGTACCGGGCACGTTTCGGCCTGCAGAAATGGTGATTTTCAAATTAACAAAATTGTATTCAATAGATCTTTCTTTACCCTTTCGACCTACGTCAATTAATTAATTTGCCCCTTCTTTGTTCTCTATGGAAAAATCGAAATATAATTTTCATACTGTCTATATTTCAAACAACCATATCTCTTTAACCAACGTTTATTTCTTACTCTAACAAGTGTAGAAAAATTGCCCTTTAGCTAATTTAATTTGCCCGTGTGTCAATTAATATGAATAAGCAATAATTATTATTAAAAAAAGTAGAAAACCGTTAATGAGGTCTCTAAGCATATAATTTGCACATTCCACATGCGCGGTTGAATTGAGGTAATACTTACAACAAAAGCGCGCAGTGTGCACGCAGGGCATACGCTTCAAAAACATAAATTTATTTCCAATTTCAAGGTAAGTAGAGCAAAAATTGTTTTTATTATTATAGATGCATTACGTTTACAGTGTCAAGTTAAATATTAATCGACAATGAAAATTATAACATTTTTTTATGTCAAATTTAACCTCTTTTTTATACGTCTCATCTGTTTTTTGATGAAAGAAATTTGCTTATCAAATCAAAAAAAAAAAAAAAATTCAATAGATCTTAATTTGCCCTTTCGATCTACACTCACGGTCAAAAAAAACGCCGATTTGAATTTTGCAAGAAGTTTTAAATTTTGATGCGTAAAATAATATCTACTCTTGTTTAACAGTTTTAAGTTTGTTAGATACTGTTACTAGGAACAAGTTTTGAGTATTTTCAAAACTGTCCACCTAACAATAATAAATTCTAGGAACCTTTTCCAAGTAAACACATAATTGCTAGTTTTATAATCGGAAATAACAACTTATTTATATGAAAAAATACATTGTTTTTTGTAGTTTTTTTACGCATTTTTAATTCCTCACATATTGTTTAATTATTTATTATTTATTTATTTCATATAATACGGTAAAATTGACTTTAATACCGCGTAGGACCTATTTTAGCCTTTATGACGCTTTCCATTCGAAAAGGCATGCTCTCATGGAGTTTCCGATTTATAAATGGGGAGAAATACGTCAAATGTCCTAGCGCGGTGCGCGAGCGCTAAACTCTGTTGTTTTCAACTCGTGCTGGTGGTACATAAATGTACCTAAAAAATTTTCCGACACATCATTTCGATGTATTTTTTCCTCAGCTTTCCAGTGGTTTTGTCAGATTTCCCGAAATTTTCCATTTTCCTGGTGAAAAATCACAAAACGTGTTATATCTCAAAAACGGTACTTTTAATATTTTTCTAATGCTCTTAATCGAAAGCTAAGGTTTTTTTACATTAAAAAAGTTATTTTTCAAAGAGTGCTTTTGCAGGTTGCTATGAGAAATACAGCGCGAAAGAGTATTTGCGCATGTATTTTGTTCCTGTAATTTTTTCTTCAACGCATCGACTCGTTTAACTCTTGCCGTTACTCAAGTCACTAGAACAAAATACATGCGCAAATACTCTTTCGCGTTGTATTTCTAATAGCAACTTGAAAATATGACTTTTGCTTTTGTCAAATGGGGGCAATAACAAGATGTGGGGTGGGAGAGATTCTTCTTCCGGAATGTTATGTGAACTCCGCAGCTTATATTGATATCGTAAAAACGCCGTTTTACCTAGCATCGAGCGACTAAGCGAGCACGTAGCAAAAGTCATATTTCAAAACGATGCTGCACCTTGTCATCGGTCGAAATCGGTAAATGTCCCACTCACAATAATTATTTTTTACATTTTTTTTTTGATAGATTTACAATAATGAACTATTTATTTTTGCATAGGGAAAGGAATATAAGAACTTTTTGGGAATTGAGTCAGTCCATGGCCCGGTAACAGCCCCGACCTCAATCCCATTGTGAATGTTTGGGCCATTTTAAAACGCAAAGTGCGCCAACAAAACCTTAATAATATTCCAAAGTTGAAGGAAATGTTTGAATCCACTTGGTACAACGATATCTTAATGGAATTAATACGAAAACTCTATGAGAGCATGCCTTTTCGAATGGAAAGCGTCATAAAGGCTAAAATAAGTCCTACGCGGTATTAAAGTCAATTTTACCGTATTATATGAAATAAATAAATAATAAATAATTAAAGAATATGTGAGAAATTAAAACTGCGTAAGAAAACTACAAGAAACAATGTATTTTTCCTTATAAATCAGTTGTAATTTCCGATTATAAAATAGCAATTATGTGTTTATTTGGAAAAGGTTCCTAGAATTTATTATTGTTAGGTGGACAGTTTTGAAAATACTCAAAACTTGTTTCTAGCAACAGTATCTAATAAACTTAAAACCGTTAAACAAGAGTAGATATTATTTTACGCATCAAATTTAAAACTTCTTGCAAAATTCAAATCGGCGTTTTTTTTGACCGTGAGTGTACGTCAAATAATAATTTTGCACCTTCTTTGTTCTCTATGGAAAAATCGAAATATAATTTTCTATATTTCAAACAACGATATCTCTTTACCTATAGCAAATAAGTTTATACTTTACGTATGATAAAATGTTTTTAAGAAAAGGTAGTGATTAAAATAAATAAACAGGGACAAATTGTTGTAATTATTAATTACACTCAAAACTTAAAACAAACGTTTATGATAAATCGAAATTAACTTTTTTTACGTTTGTTTGCATGCATCAAAGATCAGTCTATATGTAGACATTTTTTTCAAAAATAAATAAAATATTCTAAAATAAAAATAAATGTAAATTTAATTTAATTTTTTATTTTTTCGGAAAGAAATCGATCCTGAACCAGAACGCAAACCGAACCCACTAAATTTCAATGTATTGGACCCGAACCCGTACCCGCACCCAAAATTTGCAGGATTCGAAACCCTGAAATAAAATTGCAACTTTTCAGATCAGATTATTTTTGAATTTATTCTTTTGCACGTTACTTTCTTTTGTTTACAGACTTCTTCAACTGACAGAGAAGCTAATGTCAAATATGCAAAATCACAGTTGAACTATTGGCTATTTGGAAGTAATTGGAAATATTTTGGCAGCATTGACTGGATATGTAGTTTTCCATTCCTCAATTATTTATGATTGAAAAATTTTTTTCTCAGGAAAAAAGAAATCTGAAAAAAATCGTTTCCTTCGAAAAAATTGAACAAAAATTACTACAAAGTTAATTTAAAATTTTTGAATATTTACAATAAAAATAACCGTTGAGTAAGAAATAAGCGTTGGTTAAAGAGATGACATGTGAAAATTATGTTTCGATTTTTCCTTGGAGAACAAAAAAGGGGCAAATTAATTAATTGACGTAGATCGAAAGGGCAAATTAAGATCTATTGAATGCAAATTTTTAATTTGATAAGCAAATTAAAAATTAAAAAAAATGTTATAATTTTCATTGTCGATTAATATTTAACTTGACACTGTAAACGTAATGCATCTATAATAATAAAAACAATTTTTGCTCCACTTACCTTGAAATTGGAAATAAATTTATGTTTTTGGAGCGTATGCCCTGCGTGCACACTGCGCGCTTTAGTTGTAAGTACTGCCTCTATTCAACTGCGCATATGCAATGTGCAAATTATATGCTTGGAAATCTCATTTACGGTTTTCTACTTTTTTTTAATAATAATTATTGTTTATTCATAATAATTGACACAAGGGCAAGTTAAATAAGATAAAGGGCAAGTTTTCTACACTTGTTAGAGTCAGAAATAAACGTTAGTTAAAGAGATATTAGTGTTTGATATATAGACAAAATGAAAATTTTATTTCGATTTTTCCTTGGAGAACAAAGAAGGGGCAAATTAATTAATTGACGTAGATCGAAAGGGCAAATTAAGATCTATTGAATGCAATTTTTTTAATTTGATAAGCAAATTTTTTTCATAAAAAAACAGAGGAGGCGTATAAAAGTGAGGTTAAATTTGACATAAAAAAATGTTATAATCTTCATTGTCGATTAAATTATAAAAGTGAGGTTAAATTTGACATAAAAAAAAATTTTATAATTTTCATTGTCGATTAATATATAACTTGACACTGTAAACGTAATGGATTTATAATAATAAAAACAATTTTTGCTCTACTTATGTTGAAATTGGAAATAAATTTAAGTTTTTGGAGCACATGCCCTGCGTGCACACTGCGCGCTTTTGTTGTAAGTACTACCTCAATTCAACCGCGCATGTGCAATGCGCAAATTATATGCTTTGAAATCTCATTTACGGTTTTCTACTTTTTTTAATAATAATTATTGTTTATTCATAATAATTGACACAAGGGCAAATTAAATAAGCTAAAGGGCAATTTTTAGGTTAGGTTAGGTTTGCATTAATATAGCGGGTGTAATTTGAGTGCTGACGTAGACATCAACCAAAAATATACTGATGAGATTTGAAGAATCGAATATATATGTGGTGACTTAACACCAACATAAATAAACAACAACACACATATATATATTCTATATTCTAGAGTTGTTGTTTTTTCCTTTGTTTTCTCAAAGTTTGTTTAGTAAATAAAGCATTGTATCAACTTGTAAAATTTTATTTGAATATTGATCGCTGCTGAATTGGCTGAAGTTCAATTATTTAATTATTAAACTTTAAAAACTTTAAAAATTAATGCTAAAATTAGCAATAAATATCAAAACGCCAGATAAATTTTTTGTGGCAAAAGAAAAATTAAATATAAACTGAAAAATTAATTCTAAAACACATTACAATAAATAAAACATATAATCCACCCAAACTAGTTGAATTTAAGAGACAATATAAGGGAAATCCAATAAGTTGAATAATTGCAGCAATATGCCGTGTATATGTGGAAACAAGGTTGTGCAAGGTTGCAAGTAATATACTTCATGATTGCACAGGTCATTAGTTTTTTATTTATTTATCATGTGTCCAGCCAATAACATTAATCGTTCCAAGGATAACGTATACAATCTGATTCGCGTACTATGTAAGCAACGAAATGATTTGAAAATTTGTCACATCAATGCACAAAGTTTAAGAAATAAGATAGACGAATTTAGGTACATTTTTGAGAATTCTGGTATAGATGTTGTTTGTGTATCGGAAACATGGTTCAATCAAAGTATGCCTGATAAGCTGTTTAAATTGTATGGTTTTCGTATCTACCGTGCAGATAGACAAGGTCATGCTGGTGGTGCACCGATTTATGTACGAAATAACTTATCTTGTAAGTTACATTGCTCGTCTCCTACTGATAGCGACATGGAATATGTGTTTCTCAGCATTTCGAACAAAGTTCATAAAATGTTAATTGGAATTGTTTATCGTCCAAACCGCACAGTTGAAATGTCTGGACTTATAAGTATTATCGAAAATATATCTTTGTTTTTCTTCTACATTGTAATTTCAGCGACTTCAACAGTAACCTCCTGATGGAAAACTATCTCGTTAATAGTATGCAATCCTTAGGTTTTTCTTCTGTGAACACTACTAACCCTACACACCATACTAAATCAATTGATAGTCTATTAGACCTATTTTTTGTTAATGATCTGTCAAAAACACTTCTCTATGACCAATTATATGTGCCAACTTTTTCCAAACATGATTTTTCTGATATACGACTTTCAATTAAATCATTTACCTCGGTCATTTTCTTATCGTGACTTTAAACATATTGTTACGAAATTCCCTGTCCCTTTGACAGTAATTTCAATCTCTTACACTTTTCTGAGTTCGATCACTGGATTGTGTAATAATCAAGAAAAACGCAATCTTTATTTAATTATAAAATGGTTTATTTAAATCACAAACGTTAGTTTTTACACAGTACAATTGTTTATTTAATCTTTATATTCAAATTGTATACACAAACGTTATACTTTATTACTTAAAATCCACTATATCACTTTAGTACTTAAATTCAAATGTTCTCACTTAAGATCCACTGTATTCCACTATTCAATATCAACTGTGTCTCTGCTGCTCATATGACAGCCTTTTATACTAAAGTCATCATTTTCTCGAACCATCTGCCGTTGTCTTAGAATATCGTTTCCAGTGCCTTCTAGATGGCGATAATGTCGTACCATCCGCCATTATCCAGAATGTCGTTTCCAGTGTCTTCTAGATGGCGATTATCGACGTTGATAATGTCGTACCACTTTATCATTTATAGTACTGAAAACATGCTACATGTCGCTAGATGGTGTTATTTTTCTACGGTCAGTGATGCACGTATTTTTCTACGGTCAATGATGCAAGTATTTTCTTACGGTCAATGATGCAAGTATTTTCTTACGGTCAGTGATGCACGTATTTTTCTACGGTCAGTGATGCAAGTATTTTTCTACGGTCAGTGATGCTAGCTAATATCGTTTAATAATTATTACGAGAGTTCTGGCTTAAACCAAATTTCGCTACACTGTCCTCCGCTTAAACTTGTTCGTCCCGAACAAGAGTCTCTCCATCTCTAGTATAAGGTGCCAGCCTTTCGATGTGGACTACCTTTAATTTACCTTTGTTGCCGGGGTATTTTAGGATTCGATACACAACATCATTAATCCTTGTGACGATCCGATAAGGTCCCTCCCAATGAGTCTGTAATTTAGGAGACAAGCCTCGTTTTCGTTGTGGGTTGTGTAGCAGCACTAATTGACCTTCTTTGAACCCTTCAGTATTTGCTCGCAGATCATACCGAGCTTTCATCTTGTTGCTAGCCAATTGAGTACGTCTCCTGATGAGCTCGTGTATATCTGTTAGTTCTTCTCTTTTCTGCGATGTGTAATCGTCAGCATTGGTCGTTTCTCCGACAGCGCTAACTCCGTACTTCAAATCTGCTGGAAGCCTTAAGTCCGTACCAAAAATTGCTTTTGCTGGCGTGACTGTAGTGGTATCGAGAACGATAAGCCATCAGAAATATTGGTAGATGCTCATCCCAATCTTTTTGTCCTTTGTCAACAACCTTTTTCAGATGCTCCTCTAGAGTACGGTTGAACCTTTCGACCATGCCATCGGACTGAGGATGCAATGCTGTGGTACGTGTCTTCCAAGCATGTCACAAACCTTCTTAAAAAGTGCCGACTCAAAATTTCGTCCTTGGTCGGAATGCAACTCAAGTGGAGCTCCATATCGGCAAATCCAATTTTTGATGAAAATGTCTGCCACTGTTTTTGCTTCTTGATTGGGAATGGGATATACTTCTGGCCACTTACTGAAGTAATCAATTACCACAAGGATGTATTTATTTCCTGCATTGCTAATTGGAAAAGGTCCCGCTATATCCATGGCTATCCTCTCAAAGGGAGACGTTGGAGACGTTATACTGACGCATTTTTCCCCGAGTGCGGTGCCTTGGTCCTTTAGCAATTGCACATTGGTCACAACGGCGGATCCAGTCAGCAACTGTTTCTTGGCATCCAACCCAATAAAACCGTTTCTTTATTTTCTCTGTGGTTTTTGTTACGCCCAGATGTCCACCACTTGATCGATTCTGATAATCCTTGATTATTTCCTTAAATTTTTCCTTTGGAATAACCAGCAGTTTTGAACGAATTTTACCATCCTCGCTTTCCCAGATTCGGTAGAGGCAACCATCATGCAACTCCAAACTTTGCCATTGCGCCCAGTATGCTTACGCCGGTTTCCTACCCAGCTCTTTATACTTAATTATAGTTGCCAATTTTGTCCACTTCTCCTCAGGCAAAACGTTCAAAAGACGCACATCAATTGTTCCAGCTTTACTTTCCGTTCGTGAACAATGACCGCATTCAATTTTACATGGACGACGGGAAAGTGCATCCGCATTTCCATGCTGGCTTCCTTTGCGATGTTCTATGGTGAAATCATAGCTCTGCAAGCGTTCTATCCACCGTGCGATTTGACCTTCAGGATCCTTGAATTGAAACCTTAATGCCGCATGGTCTGTCCTCAGGAGAAAATGCTGTCCATATAAGTACTTATGGAAGTGCTTCACGCATTCCATTACCGCCAATAACTCCCTCCGAGTTACACAATAATTCCTCTCAGGTTTTGACAGAATTTTGCTGAAATATGCGACGACTTTTTCTTGTCCATTGATGACTTGGGACAAAACTCCTCCAATACCATGGCCACTCGCATCGGTGTCCAATATAAATTTTTCGCCAGGTATTGGGTACGCAAGTATTGGCGCTGTAGACAATAATTCTTTCAGCTTTTGGAATGCAGTTTCCTGTGCACCACTCCATTCAAATTTCCGATTTTTCTGTGTCAGTACATGTAGACTGCCTGCGACATTTGCGAAACCAGGAACAAAACGTCTGTAGTAAGTGCATAGGCCCAGAAAACTTCGCAACTCATGAAGATTAGATGGTCGTGGCCAATTTTTCACAGCTTTTATTTTTTCCTCATCTGTGTGTATTCCTTCTGACGTAACCTTGTGCCCCAGATACTTGACTTCACGCTGGAAAAGTGAGCACTTTTTCGCACTTAATTTTAGTCCAGCTGCCTCCAAGCGCTCAAACACTTCCTCCAAATTTTTCAAGTGGTCATCAAAATCTTTTCCCATGATGATTATGTCATCGAGATACACTAAACAGGTCTTCCAATGTAGACCTTTGAGCACTCGTTCCATTAACCGCTCAAACGTAGCTGGAGCGTTACAAAGACCAAACGGCATGACGTTAAACTGCCATAGACCATTCCCAATACTAAAGCCAGTTTTCTCCTTGTCTTTGTCATCTATTTCCACCTGCCAATATCCACTTTGTAAGTCCAGGGTGGAAAACCATGTTGCTCCAGATAACGTATCCAGTGTATCATCGACTCTGGGTAACGGGTAGCTGTCTTTTTTTGTGACGTCATTTAATTTTCTGTAATCCACACAGAATCGCATACTTCCGTCCTTTTTCTTGACAAGCACGACCGGTGAACTCCACGGGCTTTCTGATGGTGCAATGACCTTTTCTCGCGCCATATCCTCTATAAGGCCCGTTACTGCCTCTCTCTTAGCGAGTGCTAGTCTCCTTGGGGGTTGACAAATTGGCTGAAAATCACCTGTATCAATGGGATGTTTGACAACTGAAGTTCGGCCATTATTTTCTCCTTTGAACGCAAGTATCTGCAAATGCTTTTGCAGAAACCTTTTTGCTTTATTTTTGTTCTGGGAAGACAACTCCTTCGTCCATTCTTTCGTCAATACTTCCAAGGCCGATGATTTTGTCAAAGCTGTACCTTTTGTGTCTTGCTGGTCATTTTCACAATTTATAACAGCCGTAACTTTCTCGCATTGCGCTATTACTTCACCTTTTTGCATCCATTTCGGCTTATTTGTTGGATTCAAAATTCGTACTGGTATTTTGCTGTCCGCTCTTGTTTTTACTAGGGTCTTTCCAATAATCAGGTCTTTCTTTAAATATTTCTTATCTGCTTCCACTACCCACAGATGGCTTGTCCCACAGTCTTCACTTGTTGTAGCCCAAATAATTTCTTCGGTGTTGGGTTCAATTCGACAGCGCTCACTTATAAAGACTCTTGCAATTGTTAATTTTTGTCCACAGCCAACGTCTAAAGGCAACTCTACATTGGCATATCTTAACGTCTTTTCTTAAGATCCAAAGTGAACCCGTGTCGAATCATGAAGTCCACGCCAATGATAACCTCATCGGTGATGTTTGCAACAATAAAATCATGTTCCACAGTTTTGTTGCCGATAAGAACACTTGCTGTAACTTTTCCTACTATTTGCGCAATTTCTCCTGTCGCTGTTCTCAATTGGATCCCATTTAATGGCATTACTCGTCGTCTATTAAATAAATCTGTCCTCACAATTGAGTGCGATGCGCCTGTATCCAAAGTTAGCTCACATGGTCTTTCGTTGATTTTTCCACCGATGGTAAGGCTGTTGGAATTTCGGAAGAGCTTCGAAACTAAGACTGTGGGGCAATCATGAGTGAGAGTCAGCTGACGCCCCGCTGTACTGACTCTCTTTAGTTTAACGACTGCTCTTCGCTACCATTTTCGCCATCGTTCACCCTATTACCAATTTTTCTTCTTGGTGAACGTGATGCGGAACGTTTACGACGTGATGTGGAGTCACGTGCCATGTGTCCCTGCTTGCCACAGTTATAGCAATTTCCGTTGAAGCTACTGCTGGCGAACGACGAATTTTTGTTCTCAGCCTCCACCTCCATCCGACGAGTTTTCAATGATGGGCGGCATGTCAATGCAATCGTCTCTTGAATGAGAGCAACCATGACTGTTTCATTAAATGTAATCTTCGGGTTCTTCATTGTCTCGCGTTTTGTCTCTGAGTCACGTATGCCGTCAATAAACGTCTCTATTTTGAATTTTTCAGCCACGACACTTAACTCGTCAGGATATGAAAGGTGTGCCAATCGTTCAATATCTGCAGCATACTCCTGCAAAGACTCACCAGATTTCTGGACACGACTTTTCAACTCCAGTCTGTGAATCTGCTTCATGTGGTCACTACCATATTTTCGCTGTAAAGCATCCATCACCGCCTTGTAATTCTTTTGCTCCGCCACTGGAACCGTTTGCAATACTTCTGCAGCTGCGCCTTTTAATGCCACAATTAGCGCTGCTGCTGCGCTATCGTTATCCCAGCGATTATGAGCAGATGTTGTTTCGAACTGGAGCTTGAAAACACTAAATGGCGTTGTTCCATCGTACGTGGGTGCCTTAAGCCTCTCTGCGCTGATTTCTCTTATAACTTGAGTGGTTGGTTCGTTTATTTCTAACTGTTGAATCCTTTTATTAACGTCTTCAAAATTATTTTGAACCTTTTCAAGATAATTTTGAAGTTTTTCCTTGAACGATTCAACGTCATCTCGTAACTCAATCACTTTTGCATCAAAGCCATTTACCATTTTGGCAACCTCCGTTCGAACAGCCTCCTGGATTTGCAGCGAGTTCTGACTTAAGCTCTGATCAATTTCTTCTCGAATCGCCTGGATTTGTATCACGTTCTGACTAATTTCTTCTCGAATCGCCTGGATTTGTATCACGTTCTGACTAATTTCTTCCCGAACGGTCTGGATTTGCAGCGCGTTCTGACTTAAGCTCTGGTCAATTTCTTTCCTAACCTCCTGGATATTGTTATTCATCTGTAACGCATTCTGACTTAACTTCTGGTCTATTTGCAGTGCATTTTGACTTAAGCTCTGACCAATTTCTTCTCGAACGGCCTGGATATTGTTATTCATCTGTAGATTTATTGTTTGCGTCATCGCCATTAACATTTTCTCGAACTTTGACATATCTACAACTTCACCACTTGCAGCCGTTCCAGAAGCTTCCTCCATTTTCGCTGTTGATTCTAAGACATCACTATAAAATTCATGCTCTTCTAGGTCTACCCCTTGAGCCTCAAGAGCCTGCCGTAAGCGTTTCTGTAACTCCAACTTTCCGCCAGATGATTGCAGATTCAGCTGCAGCAACTCTTTCTTTAGTTGATCCACTTTTAGTTCTTCAAACTTAACCATTTTTTTTTTTATTTAATTGTTAATTCTTTTTACACAATCCCACTTCTGACACCAATTGTTACGAAATTCCCTGTCCCTTTGACAGTAATTTCAATCTCTTACACTTTTCTGAGTTCGATCACTGGATTGTGTAATAATCAAGAAAAACGCAATCTTTATTTAATTATAAAATGGTTTATTTAAATCACAAACGTTAGTTTTTACACAGTACAATTGTTTATTTAATCTTTATATTCAAATTGTATACACAAACGTTATACTTTATTACTTAAAATCCACTATATCACTTTAGTACTTAAATTCAAATGTTCTCACTTAAGATCCACTGTATTCCACTATTCAATATCAACTGTGTCTCTGCTGCTCATATGACAGCCTTTTATACTAAAGTCATCATTTTCTCGAACCATCTGCCGTTGTCTTAGAATATCGTTTCCAGTGCCTTCTAGATGGCGATAATGTCGTACCATCCGCCATTATCCAGAATGTCGTTTCCAGTGTCTTCTAGATGGCGATTATCGACGTTGATAATGTCGTACCACTTTATCATTTATAGTACTGAAAACATGCTACATGTCGCTAGATGGTGTTATTTTTCTACGGTCAGTGATGCACGTATTTTTCTACGGTCAATGATGCAAGTATTTTCTTACGGTCAATGATGCAAGTATTTTCTTACGGTCAGTGATGCACGTATTTTTCTACGGTCAGTGATGCAAGTATTTTTCTACGGTCAGTGATGCTAGCTAATATCGTTTAATAATTATTACGAGAATTTTCTGGCATAAACCAAATTTCGCTACAATATAAAAAACTATACTGCCCTTGAACTAAGTGTTTTAAACAGCAACTGGTCTTTCATTTATAATATGACGTCAGTTGTCGAACAAGTAGAGTTTCTTGAGAATAATCTTAGAAGACTGATGAATTCGTACCAATTAAAACTAAAAATGAAAATAAAGAACTAAAGCCCTGGTTTAACAATATGTATAATTAAAAATTTAATTACTAAACGAAATGCTGCATACAACCATTGGAAGCGGTACAAGACACCTGAACTCTACAATAACTACAGGCTACTGAGAAAAAGAGTTACGACTGAAATTAAATTATCTAAAGTTAAGTTTTATAGGGATAAGTTCAGTAATGCCATCTGCAGCAAAACCACTTGGAAGGAAATACGTAGCATTGGAGTAGGTAATGTTGTTTTTGAAGGAACTCTTCCTCTTGAGGTCAATGAGCTCAATGATAAATTTGTTAACTAGCCCATTCCTACTGTCACTAGCAACTCCTATTTGAACTATACTAGCCCTCTGTGTTGCAATGTAAATTTTTACTTTAAATGTGTCAATCATTTGACAAAATTCATCTCACTTTTCTAAAATCTTTACTTCCTATTTTACTTCCTTACATTGCATACATTTTTAATAACATCATAACGACGTCTCACAGTGTAACACTCTCATATAAGCTGCGGCCAAAACTATAGAGTAATGAAATTTGGAATGGACTGTTTTTTTGTAAAGATTAAGAAATTTTGTAAAAATAAATAAAATCGGTTCATGATTGATTAAGCATAGCTCCCATACAAAAAAAAAATTATTTTTTAAAAAAATTTTTTTTACAAAATTTCACAAATAAGTTTCTTTTTTCTTTAAAAATAAGGCTGGAAAAAATGGGGTCAAGTTTTTACCTTCTTTAAAATTAAATAAAAAACCATTTAAAACCAGTTAACAGCTTTCACATATTTTCTTTATTTTTTTTTGAAAAACATAATTATATAAATGTGAAACGATAGATACTATATATAATTCATAATTAAAAAAAATATTTCAAATAAAAATATATTATATTATATGTTGTCTGAGTCTGATGAGTCACTGGACACTAAGTCTTCTATATTAATTCCAGCCAGAAAGCTTTCAGTCTCTTCGTCCTCAATATCTTCCTCAATGTATGGCAATAAATCAGTCATATCTCTGTTTTCTTTCTTTTTGAAAATATTTCTATTCGAAGAAATGAAAGGGTCAGAATTTATTAAAAGTGAAACAATAAGATCACGATTCGAATTTTCCCTGGTATTTTTTCTTGTGTGTTCCAGCCTGTATTTCCTGGATATTTTATGACTACATTCTAATGCGTCTTCAGATAAAAGTCCGATCGGTAAATTAAAGTGCTGTATTATTTCACAGCCATGGATTAATATTTTTTGGACTGTTATTGGCATATAGTACCAAGAATAATTATCAATGTATATTTTATATGTATCATTTAAAAGTGATCTGAAGTTTGTAATACTAATTTATTTTCCACTGGATAATATTCGCAGTATCAAACTAAAATTTGTAACTAAATTGATATCAATATTTGTAATATCAGCTACCGCTTTAATATTTGAAAAAAATTTGCGGGCAGTGTTGCCATCATTTGAAGTCCCGTAACCATTTTTGACTCTATCAATAATAAGGTCGAGTTTTCTTTAAAGTCCTTTTGAATTTTAGCTTTATACTGAGACAATATTTTTTTATTTTCATCGCCGCACCCTTTCCAACACTTAAGAGGCATTCGGTATGCAATATGAATAAGGCATTCGAACATTTTAATCCATGCATGCAGGGTTGTAGGAACTCTTCTACAATTGCTCTCTGTGAACAATGAAATGAGTTCATAATAGATGGAGTTGCTCCACATAGATAGAATTTCATTGCTGCCCGATTGTTAGCTAACACGTTAGTAACACCACCATCTACCATAGTTAGATACATTTTGAAATTTGTTTCAATATTAAAACCATTAATTTCAGTTTTATATGGTAAAAGTTTTTGAATTTGACCTGCTAAATCTATTTCTACTTCGTGGATTAATGCAGGATTTTCTTTCACAAAAATAAGCTTAATTCGTCTACAAAAAAGCACTGATGATGGAGTTTTATTTATCCATATTTCTCTCTGACTGTCTATCTCAGTTATTTTTAAAGGAACAAGAGCAACAATAAACAAAAATTCATCTGTGTTATGCTCATTCGAAAACTTTTGTTTGTAAACACTGTGACCTGAACTTCCATCAAAACCGTATTTGCATTCAAGCACACAATTTGTATCATTACTGACATCAATAGTTTTATATAAGCTTAAAGCAGTATGATGTAATAAGTCCTGTAATCTCACTTCAGCTGATATATCAGGTGTTGTTATTGGTTTCGGAATCAGTTCGCTTTTGAATTTTTCTAAGATTCTATGTTCAGGAAAACATTGTGGGTGAACGCTGTTTACAACCGAACGCAACAGTCTGTATTTTCTTACCGATAAGTTTAAGTCACAATAAAGGCCAAGTGCTCGAATTGTTGTAAGACACTTACTAGCTGTTGGTTCAATAATTTTTCTTTTTACTAACAAATTTGTTGCACTTTCAATTTCTTTAGGTGACTTTTCATTTATCAAATTCTGAATCCTTCGACGCTTTGTTCTTTCAGATGCTTCCTCATAGTTTTTCAGCTGTCTATCACCTTTTCTTATAGTGCTAGCT
Organism: Meiosimyza platycephala; assembly: GCA_963662105.1. NCBI lineage: Eukaryota > Metazoa > Arthropoda > Insecta > Diptera > Lauxaniidae > Meiosimyza > Meiosimyza platycephala. Next base: position 63,878,126 of record OY759210.1, on the reverse strand, counting down.
CTACTACATGAATCTTCTTCATGCGAAGCATACCTTATGCCTCTGCTCGTACTTGGTCTCTAAAAATGATTTCTTAAATTATTTCTTATATCTTATTTCTTAATAAAAATGTCCTTACTTCATCCAACATCTCAGTTTCACAAATAAGATGGGACTCAAGCCAAGTTTGATACTTTGATAAAAAGTAATCTTCCCTTCTATTAGCAGCATTATATTCATTGTTAAATTTTATAACAAGAAATTCCACTTCTTTAACAGTAACATTGCTTAAACAAGGTACTGAATAATAGTTTTTTAAAAAAACCTCTATGTCTTCCTTTGGCTTTTTATATGAACAATTCTTTTTTGATTTTTTCCAAAATTCGAAAACATCTTTTATTTGAATTGGTGGAACCATAACTAAAAATAATTTTCATTAGCAAATAAACACTTCACCTTTAAGAAAGTAGCACTCACTTTTACAATTATTTATTAAACTATTTAAATTTATAAATTTAGTTACACTTTGCTTCATAAATAACAAATTGAATTTAACAAAATTGAACTTTGTTTTGGTTTTTAGTAACGGTATTTATCATATGTTTTTGACAATCAGACAGAAGAAAACATTTAAAAAAATGGATCCTAAAACTATGCAATACTTTTTTTATAAATAAAGTGATGGTCAAAATAATAACAAACTATTAAGTTATTAGTACACATCTATAACTAGGCACATGCCAAGTCTTCATACAAAGTTTTGTTAAGATCTGCTAACTCGCTACGTACCTCCCATATAAAATCATGTAGTATGGGCGGTAGGCGTGGTTTTTGTTCAAATTTGATGCAACTAAAAATGAGAGTACACAACTAAAATCAAATTATATGAGCGTAATTTTAAGTCATTCAATTCCTTTTTGTAGAATTTAAAGCGATTTAACAGTTTTTATGTGGCATTTAAGGCAATTTTCCTTAAAAAAGTGCTATAAGTAATTATTGAATTTTGTACATATAACGCAAAAGTGCAAGTCTATTCTTTTGTCACTTATTTGTATTGAACATATAATCACTATACGGAAGTTTAAGCAAAATCGAAGACAATGTTTTTTGCTATTCACACTTAAAGTTAGGAAACATTTCCAGTTTTACTCACTTTACTATCTATCAAGAACATCAAAACATGTTTTTAAATGTACAACTGCTTTTATACTATTCAACGGAATTCAGCAAATTTGAAAAACTTGTTTTTCATATTTTTAAAAAATATATAACATGACCTGCATCAATGAAAACAAATATCCGAAAATACTCACCAAACATTCCCATAATTCACTCCATTTGCATATTTCGGTTTTAGACATTTTTCTACGAAAAAGTGGTGTAAGATACTATTGAATTTCATACATATTACGCAAAAGTGCAAGTCTATATTTTTGTCATCTTTTTGTATTGAATGTATTATTATTATACAGAAGTTTAAGCAAAAGACTATGTTTTTTTGTCTCCCTCTGTTAAAATTTGTCAATTTTTGCAAATTTATTTTTCTTAAGGAAGTTTTTTTGTAACTGACCTTGAAGCCAAACTAATTCTTTAGTGTTCTTAAAAATGCTATTTTTGGAAAACAGAAACTCCAAATTTTTCAAGACTGTGTACATATTATTAGATTGACTGAATAGTTTTGGAGATAATAGCAGCTAAACTTGAGATATTTAATTGCATAAAACTAAAATTGTAAATTTTTAGAATAAAACTTCAAGTTTCGGAGCATGCTGTTCATTCAAATTTCTACATATTTCAAAAATGCTTATAGATTGCTCTTAGTTGAAGATTTTTTTGTCGGTCTACGCATTAGTTTTTAAGAAATTTCGAACTTTTTTTTTTCTAATGGCCGCTAATGTTACAGTGTGCGTCTGTTTTCCGTATTTTTCCATATCACGGGAAAAAAGCTAAAATCATTCCAATCCTGAAATCAAACAATGAATATCGCCCGATAGCTGTCCTTTTTATCCAAGGCTCTTGAGATTTTATTGCATAAACAATTAAGTGAATTTTTATACAAAATCAATTTACTAACTGATCGGCAGTCAGGATTTAGGACTATGCATAGTTGCATTACAGCACTAATTGATGTAACTGAAGACATTAGAACTAGCCTTGATATCTATGCTTTTTAATACTCCTCGACCACTCTAAAGCCTTTAACAGTGTGGACCACAATATTTTACTTACCAAATTGGCCAACATGTTCTACGTCTCAATTACAGCAGTAATTTTAATACAGTCTTACCTGTCTCACAGATCACAAGCCATACACTCCAACAATTTAACATCCAGATTTCTACCTGTAAGACGAGGCATTCCTCAGGGATCTGTTCTGAGGCCGCTCTTTTCTCTGTTTACATAAATGACTTACCAAAAATCTTAAAATATTGTAGGGTTCATATGTACGCTGATGATGTTCAATTGTATATTAGATGTAATAGGGAATCAATCGTAACTTGTGTAGCCAGCCTTAATGAAGACCTATCACGCATCGTAAATTGGGCTAATATTAATGGTTTATGCCTAAACCACAACAAGTCTAAGAGTATTGTCATTAGTAAAAGAATATTTGATATTACATCTGCTCCAAAAATAATCATAAAGAACTTTCAAATAAACTCAGCTAACACAGCAAAAAATCTTGGACTCATTTTTAATAGAACGCTATCCTGGAATAGTCATATAAATAATTCCGTAATTCGTGTGTTATGGAGAACTCACACTCTAAGAACTCGTTGAGAAATCACAGCAATAAATATTGTAAAATTTCTCGCATATATTGGCGATTTTGAAAAACAATCCTTAAAATCACGCTGCGTAGCGTGTTTTTTAAATTTTGCCAAAAATGTTGCGTATTTTTGATAAAAGCTGTATTTTGTCGTATTTTTCTCGTTATTTCAGCGTAACGAAATTAAACGCTATTAAACGCTGCTGCAGTGTTATTTTACGCTATTGCAGCGGTTTTTTTTTTACTAAAAGCTGCCTGCTCACAACTTTTGTCAGTTTGTGTTGAGCATCAGCATCAGCAGCAGAAGCAGAAGTTTTTTAAAAAAGTAGTTTTAAGTGTACATTAAACCGTACCACCTTACAGGCAAAAAAAAAGTTCAGAGTACACCAGCAAATGCGAAGCATTTTTGCAAGGTAATTTCTCAAAAATTTTTTTTTTTTGGCCGAAAATAGAGGTCGCGCATTTGAGTTTTTCATTATATCTTCGGCATTTATAGTCCGATCTTAAAGTATGATATGTCAATGTTTTTGTCTTGAGTAGACCAACTTTTTGATCCAATGATCCTTGACATCAAGTACCCCGTTCTTGAACTTACCCACCAGATCTCTGTTCCTACCATCCTAATGTACCACCCCAATATCAGAAATGCAAAAAATCATTAAATTTTTCCAACTAAAGTATTCCGATTATTCCATTTAGTTCAGAATACAATTGGAGCAGCAGCAGCAAACCGCTCTGTTGAGCACAATTGGGGCAGCAGCAGCAAAAGCTGTCAGAACTTTAAATACTGCAAGCAAACATTCAAATCAAAATAAAAATTTATGTTATATTTAAAAAGAAAATTGTTGCTATAAGCTTCATAATTATTGCTGGATAAATTAAAAAATTAACAAAAACAAATATTTTCATTATATGGCAGTTTGAATTCAACACTGATATTTTGCTGATTTGCTGCCAGATAAAATATAGAACAATTTCTATATCGGCAGCAGGGCAGCACGGCAGCAAACTGCAAGATTTTCTATCGGTCTCTTTCTTACCCCTATTGTTCTCTATAATATTCATGTTGACAGATTTTGCTGCCCTGCAGTCGTGCTGCTGCTGCTCTAATTGTATTTTGGCTATTAGAACTATTTTTAAAAAGGTTTTTAAAGTTTTTTACCGAACGTAGGGCTCCCCTTAATAAATTTTTCGTCATATCTTCGGTATTTAGAGTCGGATCTTAAAACATGATGTTTTTGACCAATTTTTTTTTTTGCTCCAAAGGTCATTGACTTTAAGAACCCACCAGATCTACAACATGAATTAAAAAGTTTAAAGTAAAATTAAAAAAAGTGTATTGAAGCCGTTGCCCAGCATCTCGAAGAAGCTCACCATACGGTACAATTTCATTCGGTCTTCTTATCATTTAAATAAAACATGGATTTTCAAAAATCTCAAATTATGCCAGATATGTTAATTTAGAAAAATGTAGATGTCTTGGTTTTGAAATAAGATAATGATATGCGGTTTACGGCATTCTTTTAAGCAAATAAAATTACATTAAAAATACTGTACAACGGGATCGGTGGTAAAATAATATAGGCCGATTTTGCAACTTGAAAGCAGATTATCGGTATTCTTTGTTTCTTTTCCGATCAATTTTAAATTATTTTATAAGAAAAAAAGAAGAAGAAAAAAAACTAATCACAGATTCAAGTTCCTTGATCGATAATAGCTGTTTGGAACAAAAAAAATTTGAATCAGCTTAATATGTATATATGTCAACGCCGAATCGAAAAATTTCAGGTCTATTAATTTAGAAAAATGCAGATATCTTGGTTTTGAAAGAAGATATTGATATGCGGTTTACGGTTTCTCTTAAGATAAAGTTTCATTAAAAATATTGTACCACTAGATCGACGGTAAAATATTATATCAAGATTTTGCAACTTGAAAGTAGAAAATCGCCATTTTTTAATTTTGTCCGGCAATTTTCCATTTTTTTATAAGAAAAAAAGAAGAAGAAAAACTGATCACGGATTCGAATTTCTCAATCGATAACACTGGTCAACAGTGGTTTTGTGGATGTCTCTGCGGATTTCTATAGTTTCAGGTACCCAGTTTTCGAATATGTTCATGAAAGTACTGAATTGGCTCTAGTTTTTAAGATATTGATGTATTTATCTATATATAAATGAAGCCAAGTCGGGTTAGTTACACTCTGATCTCTAATTTTTTGGATTTGTCTCCGCCCCGAAAATGACATAGGCTATAAAAATATTATCTAAGGTGCATATTTAGGGTGGCCCTTATACAAAAATATTTTTAAAATAGCATTTTCACAAAGACCACGTGATCGATTCACACCGAATTTACACCACGTAGCTCTTATATCATACAAGATATTTTAATAAAATTTGGTACACAGATGCAGATCATAAATATCTTAAATTTTGCCAAAAGTGGGCGAATCAGAAAAGTGGGCGTGGCACTTTTCAATAATTGAAAATTTTGATTCAATATTACTCAAAAACGGCACTGACGATTTTCATAAAAACTTTATAGATAATACCACTAAAAGCAGACATCATAACATGCTATGTCACTATACTTGCAAAACTCGTTGAAAGGCGTGGCACAGCCCACAATATTTATAAAAGTTATAATAGGAGAACTAACAATGCAGTCGATATGAAATTTAGCATGGTAGGTATACTTGATATAAGGTATTTTTTAACCAAAAATTGGTGCAATAGTACCGGTGGGCGTGGCACCTCCCATACAAGCAAAAACGTTAAATGTTATATTTAGTGTGCTATTAATGTAATCTTTCTAAAATTTGGTGCTAAGATGTCGGTTATCATAAGCTTTAAAATTAATTGGAATTCGATCGGATTGCATTAGTGGGCGTGGCACCTCCCAAATAAGCAAAAAACGTTTTGTGTAATATTTGGTGAACTGTAAGAGTAATCCTAATAAAATTTTGTATAGAGATGTCGGTTACTATAAGCTTTGAAATTATATGGAGTTCGACACGATTTTGTTAGTGGGCGTGGCACCTCCCATTCAAGCAAAACACGTTTTGTGCAATATTTAGTGAACTATAAGAGTAATCCTAATGAAATTTGGTATGGAGGTGTCGGTTACTATAAGCTTTGAAATTAATTTGATTTCGAAGGGATTGCATCAGTGGGCAGTGGTCATTTTGTGATTTATTTAAATATTTTTCGACTGTTTCAACTTTTTTTAACCCCTTTCAATTTTTCCGACTTTGTCAACTCATTCAACTTTTTTCGACCTCATTAAATTTTTTTAGAGATAATCGATTTTTTTCGAGATTTTCAACCTCTTTCAACTTTATTCAACCTCATTCAATTTTTCGACTTTTTCAACCATATTCAACTTTTTCAACCTCATCAAATTTTTTTTGAGATATTTCAACTTTTTTCCAGTTTTTTAAACTCTTTCAACTTTTTTCAATCTCATTTAATTTTTTCGATTGTTTCAACATTTTTCAACCTTATTCAACTTTCTTCGACTTTTTGTATTTCATTCAACTTTTGTCGAATTATTCAACTACTTTCAACTGTTTCAACATTTTTCAACCTCTTTTAACTTTTTTCAACATTTTCCGCCATTGTCAACCGTATTCACCTTTTTTCGACTTTTTTAACCACATTCAACATTTTTCGAATTATTCAACTTCTTTTAACTGTTTCAACATTTTTTAACCTATTTCAACTTTTTTCAACATTTTCCGAGTTTGTCAACCTTATTCAACTTTTTTGACTTTTTGAAGCTCATTCAACTTTTTTAGAGTAATTCAACTTTTTCAAACGTTTCAACATTTCAACATTTTCCGCCTTTGTCAACCGTATTCACATTTTTTCGACTTTTTTAACTTCATTCAACTTTTTACGAATTATTTAACTTCTTTTAACTGTTTCAATATTTTTCAACCTCTTTCAACTTTTTTCAACATTTTCCATATTTTTCGACTTTTTCAACCTCTTTCAACTTTTTTTGAGTTATTCAGCTTCTTTTAACTGTTTCAACATTTTACAACCTCTTTTAATTTTTGTCAATATTTTCCATATTTTTCCGACTTTGTAAACTTCATTTAACTTTTCTATACTTTTTCAACATCGTTCAACTTTTTTCAAGATTTTCAACTTTTCAACCTCTTTCAACTTTTTCAACACTTTTCACTTTCACGCTTCAACTTCTCTCAACTTTTTTCTGTTCCATTTTTTCCTACTTTTCCAACATTTTTCGCCTTTTCAACCCATTTCAACATTGCCCATACTACTTTTTTAACCTTTATTGACGTTTTCAACCTCTTACAACTTTCCTAATTTTTGTTGTTGACACTGAGGTTTTCTGACCAGAACTTTTAAATTGCAAAATTAATTAAAACATTAAAATTTTAAATTTTTCACCGACGTTTCGTCACTTTTTTGGTGACATCTTCAGGGTATAAAAATGTTTTTATTTTAATCTAAAAAAAAAAAATTTAACATTAGAAAAACAAATCAATGAAAAATTACAAATAACACAATTTTCTTATATATAAGTTGCACTCACATATTAATTTTGTAAAAACTACATTTAATTGTTTTAAAAAACACTGCGATAAAATTTTTTTTTTTATATAAATTTTAAATTTTGAACAAAATGAAAAAATTAAGTCGGTGAAAAATTTAAAATTTTAATGTTTTAATTAATTTTGCAATTTAAAAGTTCTGGTCAGAAAACCTCAGTGTCAACAACAAAAATTAGGAAAGTTGTAAGAGGTTGAAAACGTCAATAAAGGTTAAAAAAGTAGTATGGGCAATGTTGAAATGGGTTGAAAAGGCGAAAAATGTTGGAAAAGTAGGAAAAAATGGAACAGAAAAAAGTTGAGAGAAGTTGAAGCGTGAAAGTGAAAAGTGTTGAAAAAGTTGAAAGAGGTTGAAAAGTTGAAAATATATATATATATATATATATATATATATATATATCTGATGGTATACTGTGTTGTCAAAATTGAAATAATTATTATCTTTTAAACAAAAATCTAAAATACTCAGAAATTGCTGACGTAGTATTTTTGTGAAATTTTTTACTCTGTCCCATTGTTTCATAATATTTTTAATTACTAAAAATGTTGGAATATTAGTAAACAATGAGACTACGTCAAAAGAGACCATTATGTCATCGTCAGCAATCTTAAAATGTTTCAGTTTTTCTTTTAATTGAAAAGCGTTTTTTATATTGTAGTCCTCTGAAATTAGATGTTTTAAAATGCTTCCAATGTGTTTCGAGAGTTTATAACAAGGAACTTCAATTGATGAAGATATGGGCCGTAAGAGGAAATCTGTTTTATGAATTTTAGGCAAACCATAAAGACGTGGAGCTGTTGCGGCTGAGCACATGAGCCTATATTTATCGTAAGTGTCAATGAACTGATGTTTATGTAATTGGTTAATTCAGTTGTTGTTCTTTTTTTGTAGTTCTTTGGTCGGATCAATCCTTACTGATTTGTATGTTTTTGTGTTTTTGTCTTCTAAGTTTCTTCATTTTTTCAATGTAATCGGTTCTAATCATAATTACCGTTTTTTTACCTTTATACCATCAGATATATGGTATGCCTATGGGCAATCCACTATCACCCACCATAGCAGACATTATACTAGACAATCTACTTGACTACACGATAGATATTTTAAAAAATCAAAACATTGAACTAGGTTTTTTGTGCAAATATGTCGATGACATTTTTGCCATTATTAAAAAAAGAGACATTATTTTAAAAACACTTAACGATTTTCACAGCAAATTACAATTCGCCGTAGAAGCTGAACAAAATAAAAATATTTCTTATTTGGACGTTAAATTACATAGACAAAATAACAAAATATCATTTGAATGGTATACAAAAATCACTTCTTCAGGAAGACTCATTAATTTCCATTCCACACAGCCTTTGCAACATAAGATAAACACTGCAAATAACATCATTAACAAAGTTTTTATGTTGACGGACACTCAATTTTTGGACAAAAATCTTTTAAAGATAAAAACAATATTTAAAAGCAATGATTACCCTAACAAACTTATAAACTCACTTGTTGACAAAATTTCTAAAAATTATAAAAACGTCCAATCATTAAACATAATGAAACAAACTGGCAACACTGAAAAGAGAAAATTTTACGGCATCACATATATTCCGAACTTAACAAATAACACACATATAAGGACTATGATGAGAGTTGAGGAGAATGCATCGTTTGCATATAAAACGAACATGACACTTAACAGCATATTCACCAGAACAAAGTCCAAATTAAGCGACGACGAAAAAAGCAACGTCGTATATAAGGTGAAATGTAAAGGCGCGCTAAATGATGTGTGTAACAAAGTATATATAGGAACAATGAAACGATCGTTGAAAACAAGAATGACGGAGCATAGGAGTGACATAAAAAACAAAAAAAGAACAACAGCACAACATGCTTGTATACGTATACAAAAAAGAGAATAAAGGGCCAACTAAACTATGCATTGTTGCATGCATGCATGCCTTAACCTACTGTCAAATCCGAACGAAAAGTCTGTCAAACTCAGAGAAGACTTTTTAGTGGCTATGTTGTACTTACATGCATGATTTAGCTAACATGGTTGCTGCACTAAAAAATGTTGCCTCTTTCTCTCTTTTTCCCTACACCGCAAAAGTCAAAATTGAGGAAAACAAAAGTCAAAACTTTGTCAACGAGAAAAATATTTTACGTTTCGCGTGTAAATTTTGCTTAAAAACATTAATTTTTCCTAAAAATAAATACTATGCCGAGTTTTTGCGAATTATGCCGGGTAGTTGCGACGAAGGAAAACATGTCCTTATTTGCTGTTCCTATGTATGATGGAAGGCGTCGACGGTGGATTGAAATCTGTGGCCAGGACTTGAAGACTTGTTGCAGGTAGTTTCCTCCTCAGGACCAGAATTTCTTTTATTGTATCCACTGCGATGTGGAGTTTTTTTTATATATTTTATATAAAATTTTAGTCAATTGTCATTTATAATAATATTTATGTTTTGTCAAACGACCGGCACTTTTTTATGACATTTCATTTTTATGAATTTTCATTTGCGAGGGTAGAAGCGATGTCAAAATTTGTTGTTCTTCTAATGTTAGAATTTGTGAATGAGCCAAAGCCAATCGAAAACTTTGACATTTCGGGTTTTAAATGATTCAACAATTAGTTATGATTTGACAGCTTGCGTTGACCATGATTTTTTGAACAACTACGATATCGGCCATCATTGTTTTGAGTCAAAGCAATGAGAGTAGAAATAGGGAGAGTGAGTCAGATGACGTTGCCATACCAAGGTTTTGGTGGTATCGTACTTGTGGAGGTATGAGTACTTGAAAATGCAATCGGTGTTACCAATTTTCATATGCGACTAAATAATGTTGCTGTAACATTATACACAAATGGGTGGTTGTGTCAGAGCAAAGGTTATTGGCTTCGATGTACATGTGTATTGGATAAGTACTATAGGTGTTGGTTAGGACTAGTTTTGTTGCATACTATTTACTAAGTTTAGGGTATATGTTAATACAGTAATCCCCGCTTATAAGCATTTCTGAAAATGATTGATTTTTGGTGCATATAAGCGTGAAATGCATTTAGAAAAACTCGTTTATATGCATGAAAAGTGCATATATAAAAATTCGGCTACATCTACCAAATATGCTTAAATAAAATCGTAGTTTCATTTATTCTGTTACTTAACGCCAACTAACTAGAACCCTACAAAAGTATCTTTAAAGGCAAAAAGCTGTGAAAATAAGCATTTGATATTTTATGAATATGTATTTCAGTAAAAAAATAAAAAGCAAATCAAAAAAATATATAAGTATATATCGCTCATTTACTTCAAGAGTGGCATAACTCAAAAAATGTGATTTTTGAGTTAATGATGCAGAAATATTTGCCATTACATGTTTTATTTTGTGTCAAAAACTCAGAAAGATATCTTATAAACTCGCCTTGGGAGAAGAGTTTATGTATCAGACTTTTTTGAATTCTCATATAAAAAGTAACTTATTGAAAACTTTAAATTCGCTTTTCTCCCACTTTGTGTTTTTTGAGTTATGCCACTCTTAACGGAAATGAGCGATATGTGTATACAGAGTTCATGTGATCATGTAGAATCTACATAAATAGAATTGCAAAATTATTCTTTCTTAAAAAAAAATGTAATCTTGGATTGAATATGACTTCAGCCATTAAAAATATGTTCTTCAATGTCATCAAGTTCGTCAATGAACTTATTAATTGGCAAAAGGAACTTTCGAAACTTGTCTAATGAGGCCAAAGCTGCACTCAATGAAGGAATTGGATCTATTTAAGCTGCAATGTCTGTTTCTTCATTATCCTCTGTTTTATCATCCAGCATGGCAAGCTACTGTCAAGCACATTTGACATTACAATAGGAATGACACGATTGTTTGTTAGCATTATTTTTTTGACATGAAAAAAAAACTAAAATTTTTTCTCTGTCGTGCATATAAGCGTGAATGGGGTCAAAAATTGGAGATTTTTTGGGGCTTATATCCGAGAAATGCATATAAACGTGTGCATATAAAGGAGAAAAGTGTTAACAAATCTAAATGGAGAAATTAAATTGCACAAGTTTTGATGCATATAAGCGAGAAATGCTTATAAACGGCGTGCATATAAGCGGGGATTACTGTAAATATAATTAATGTATAAAGATATGTAATATGAAAAACGGCTTCTATTTATGCTGCTGACCTGACCTGCTGAAAGATTTTCGCTTGACGACAAGTTGTTTCCGCGCAAAAATTTTAAAACTAAAAACACCGCCTTAACAGCAAGTCGCGCTTTCTCGGCATCAAACTGATGCCAGTTAAATTTAAATTGATATAAAGTATTAAAATATAGTTTTGCTCTGCATCAAAGTGATGCTAAATAATCAAAATTAGAGTAAATATTTTTAAATTTCAATAAAGTGAAATGAAAGTGTCCAAAACTAGATTGGTTGAAACCTATGCCTAATTTAAAGGCTCAATAAAAAAAGGTTTGAAGATTTTTTCGTTTTTGGTGTGCAGAAAACCTTATTTGTTCCTTTGTGCAGGAAGGCGCGACAGGTCAGGAAAAGGACGTCAGTGCAGCAGCATAAAACACAGGTCATATGGGTGAAAATTGGATGTGAGTATAAGTATAAAATTTTTGATTAATAGTAGAAACTCATATGGTTTACATCTTTTTAATATGTGTACCAGTGTGGCTGAAGAAAAAAAGACGAGACATCAGCGTTATAGAAGGTGGTCGAGGTACTGCAACAATAAATGTCCGTATGTCATTTTATTTTTAAATTCATACACCTACGTGATCCTGCTTTTTTATTAATTTCATACACCTACGTGATCCTGTTCTATTATCAAATTCATACACCTATGTACGTGATTTTGTGCGTGCATTAATTTAAATCGAAACGTGATTACAAAATTCGAAATAAATCACGTAAATTATAATTCGAAAAGTGATGAACCTGGCTATTGGTTCGAGTCCAAGTTAAAAGCCCGAAAACGTATGAAGTCCCAAGTTCGGGATTAAACCAAGTAAAGATTCAGGGCGAAACAAGTACAGCAGCGGTTATAAAAATCATCTTAATTTTATAAATTTTAGTTCTAATTATTTTTGTATTGATATTTGTGCATTATTTATACATATATTTTACATTTTCCGTGGTAAATCGTTATAAGGGAAAACGACCGTGATTCGGATAATTTGAAATACTTCGCATTTCGGACCATTCGCGAGAGCTCTGTCGGGTGGTAGAAAAAAAAGAGAGTTTGAACTCGCGTTTCGTTATTCGGCTATTTAATCCGAAGCTGTGAATTTCCCTTATGGGCGTATAAGTTTTATGTATATATAATCTTTTTCTAAATAATTTTATACATATTTATTATATTTAACATATTTTTCTATATATGTTTTATACATGTTTTTCTTTTGCATATTTATTTACATTTTTATAAATGTTTTTAGTAAGGCAAACTTTTTTTGCTAAATTAAATTTGAATGTTAATCTTAACCAATACAGGGTGTAGAAAATTTAGGTTTTATACCACAAACTTGATTTTAATAAAATTAGAAATTAACGTTTAGAATATTTTTGTTGTCCAGTCGAGCCAAATACCGTGTTAATTCGATTCTAAGACTGTACCTGTAAAGTAACCATTTGAATCAATAAACATGTTGTAAATTGAATTTATGATGAGTAATTGGTAAAAGTTTTTATTAAGGGGGGTAGATAAATCTGATGGCGGGATTTTTAGGTGGTTGAAGTGGCGACAACGATGGTTCAGACGTGGGTGCTGGTTTCGCTGGTAGCGTCAACAGCACAGGTTGGGCGGGTACATGGGGAGGCAAAACCTCTCTCCCCCTTTCGTGTGGAAATGCTAGGTGAATGGGATTTTAGTTTTTTTATTAGGATTGCTTAAAATTTTGAGATAAGTAGTTTTTTTTTGAATTTGATTTAGAATTTTTTTTCGATTTTTTTTTTAATCTCACTTCCAACTTTAAGTGGAAGTGAAATTTATTGTTATACCCTCGGCCCAACGCGGAGGGTTGAGAAACCTCCCTGAAGCCGTGAGCTAGCCGGCGCAAACCGCGTTGGGTTTGCTTACACAGGGACATGTAACAATATGGCGCCCAATCTAAAAATAAATAAATTTCGGGTAATTTCATCATATACCCAGGGTTGCCATTTACAAAATGGTACCTAAATTCAAAACTAATGGAAAATGGAGAACCACAACACTTTTGAACTCGGGTCGGGCCAAAATATGGCGTAAGACCACAAACCAGTTAGAATTAGATCAGAAGAAAAAAGAAATGAAAATCAAAGAAAATAAGAGGAGCTCTGACTGCAAATCTTCGGGTCTTCCTTCACTGTGGTGACTTAGTCATAATAACCGAAAATTTTAGAGGCTAACTGCTTCGCATGAGGGAGGAGCCGAAGATTAGTAGGTCGGCTAAAGCTTCATTTCAAATTAACAATAGTTGTGATTGCTATCTTTGGCCTATCTCATGTCTGGTGGCTTAATCGTGGTATGAATCAATTGCACCTTGCATGGGATGGACCAAAGAAAACACAATCTAAATTGGAAATATTAGTTCAGACTGTACTTCTGGGGTTTTTGAAGTGAAGTGGCTTGGCCATAGCAAAGGCTAGAGAAGGCTAATCGCACTTAACTTTATCAATGCTTAGGGAGAGCAGTCAAGTAATTTTTTTTTATTCGCCCATTGCTCGTTTTTTTTTTGGTGGCTTAGATTATGTCTTTTATACACAATCATCTAATTGCATCAGAGATTGAAAATAAGCATATAGCAAAGTTCGCATCACTGCCAGTATGAGAAAGAAAGAATATATATCTGAAGCAACATGTCATTTTAGAGCTGCTACCTTAAAATGATTTCGTAAATATTAAAAATTTCATTTTTTTTGCTGTACAGTTTCGATACGAAGCTGTGACCTAGCATAGACAGTAAATTAATAGAAAACGCCTAGATGCACAAATAATATTAAAACTTATTGGCAGCATAAAAAAAAAGGAAAGAAAGAATGAAGATTTAAATTTTTTAGCAATGATGATAGGGCAGTCATCCACACGAAAGACTCCGCAAGGAGTATGTAGAAAATTTGAATCATCGTTGTTTACCATGTCGGCACAGAACCTGAACCGCTGCGTCAGGCACAATAACCCCCCCCACCCCTTACTCCGAAAGATTGATATAAATAAAATTTAAAAGTTGATCAGTGCAAGGAGTATGTAGAAAATTTGAATCATCGTTGTTTACCAAATCGGCACAGAACCTGAACCGCTGCGTCAGGCACAATAACTCCCCCCCCCCCCTTACTCCGAAAGATTGATATAAATAAAATTTAAAAGTTGATCAGTGCGTAAAAAATCAAAAGAGGATCGAGTACTAAAACGTAACTACAAGTACGATTTAAACCGAACCCTGAGTACGGAAAGTCCACTAAACAAGGTGGCAAATTTAGAGGATACTAATCAGGCCACGGGCCAAGAAAACCCATACTATATTGACCTTTCCAAAGCAATCATGGTCAACAAAGAAAAAGATATACCGAATACCGATAGCAGTAAGGGTGCTATTCCGAAAGACCAGGCTGTAGTTTACCCACCGAATACAAACGTTCCTCCTCCACAGAATCTCAGTGCTGATTTACATCCAGAATAAGGTAAAATTTTAGATAGTGAAGCTAATTTTAAAAATGTAGTATCCAAGGAGATAGAAGAGTATAGAGAAGTCTCTCGAAAAAATGATCCCTGCCTACATCCAAAATAGTTTAACTGAAATTATGAAAGGTCTTCAGCTTACGCGAAACATCAACGAAAATCCGGTTTCAGTAACTGGGCCTTCAATAGGGCAAGATGGCTCTACTAGAAACATGCTAGATACAGGAATGGATTGGCAATCTGCTCCCGCTAATGAATCTGAAAAACAAAATTTTTATGATAAAACCAGGATTGATAAAAATGCACAAAAATACAGGCCATATACTAATATTTTGCAACAGACACAGCAACTACAGTTAGCGCCGCCACATCAACAGCCAACAACGCAGAAACATGCGTATGACTGGCCATCAAATAGACAACAAAAGCAGCCACAACAGCGGCACCCACCGCCGACACAGCAACAACAACAACAGCAGCCTCAGCAAAGTTATGAATGGCCACCACCGAATTTACAGCAAATGAGAACCACGACTGCGAATCCAAATGTTGGGTCAAATACTCCAAGCCCAGCAGCATCTCACAATAGTCAAGAGCAGCAACGTAGCACATATGCGCACAATTCGTCCAATGTCAACATTGATAAATGGGGAGTGAGTTTTGGAGGCGGTTCTGAAGACATTTCGGAAGATGACTTCATCTTCCGAGTCGAGCAACTAAAAAGGCATTATGGTTGCCATTGGTCGCAAGTTATAAGAGATTTCCACCTACTCGTCAGAGAAGTAACCAGAGAATGGTACTGGCTATTTCTAAAAACTAATAACCATCCTACCTGGGAAACTTTGCGGCAAGCTTTGGTGCAGCAATATCGGAGCAGCAGGTCCGATTTTGAGGTAATGCGTGATTTGGTAGAACGAAAACAAAGGCCTGGGGAAACCATTGAAGCTTATTTCCATGCGATTCACAAAATCAGATCACAGTTGCAGAATCCTGTAAGCGAACTTAAGAGAAAATTTAGCAAAAATAATTTACCCGATGACTATAAATAGTATGCATCATCTACGAGATGAATGCACAGAAGCAATAAAGTATTTTTCGCGTCGAGATCCTCGAGCCTAATTTCAGCAGCCACTTCGGTATAACCAGCAGAACCGAAACCATGATATAAACGAATTAGCAGCAATAAGCAGTGATGAAGAACCAATTTACTGGGATTATGAGGATTGATGTGTGGATGAAGTTCAGCCACCGATACGAGGCAATCAACAACAAAAACCAGCCTATCCTCAAAAACAGCAACATCAACAGCATAGCCACCATTTACAGCAACATGAACATAATCAGTCGAAAGAAAATCAACAATTTCAGCAGCAGCAGCCAAATATGCAACAGCATGAAAAAAGAGCGTTGATATGGTAGAACTGTCGACAAACTGGCCATGTGTACATGGACTGTACTTCTTTGCAAAGGGCAATATTTTGCTATAAATGTGGCCTTCCAAATGTAATAACATCCAAGTGTCCAACCTGCACCATGAGAAACGTGCAGAGGAGCGTGATGTCAGCGGGAGTATCACGATCCTGTCAGACGCCCGCGGAAAATAAGAAAACTCACATGATGAGAAAAACTTTGATGCAAGTGAACCTGAAAAAAATAAAAAAATTAGTATCTTGAAAAGAATTTTTGATTTTAATGAAAATTTTAATAGTAATAAGAACTTGCACGAAATAAAAACGATTGAATACAAAATGGAGCAATACTGCAGAGCCCATGAACGGATTTTCAATACTGATCCATTACATGGAATGCGAGTCGTCACGAAAAAGGTGAAAAAAGCGCGAAATCGGTATTGGCATCCAACATTACTACTCGACTGTGCGAACTGAAGGTGGCCAAAGGCACACAATTCATGGGAAAATAAATTTGTCCGTCAAGTACAATGATAAAATTAAAAACGTTACATTTTACATATGTCCTGAATTGGATCAGCACGCGTATTTCGGTATAGAATTCTGGCGTACATTCAAACTTGCCACAGATGTAATAGGAGTAGAAGAAATCAATTTAGAAAAGGTTCAAGATCATTTTTATAATCACAAAGAGAAAAGTTCAGATGAATTGGACCAGCATGTTTTAAGCGAGGATCAGCAGCAGCGTTAAGGCGAAGCAGTAAACCATTTTTGTACTTACGAAACACACGGTCTTGGTAAAACAAATTTCGAAAAACATACCATACTGTTGACAGAAGGGGCGACTCCTGTGAAAGATAGACATTATCCAATGTCACCTGCAATCTAAGAACTGGTTTATGAAGAGTTGGACAAAATGTTATCACTTGGTGTCATTGAAGAAAGTGAAAGTCCGTGGAGTAACAGGGTCACCATCGTAAGAAAACCGGACAAAAATCGCTTTTGCCTAGAAGCTCGCAAACTGAATGAAAGGACGATCAAAGACGCATACCCGCTTCAAAACATTGAAGGAATACTCAGCCGAATTGACTACACACACTACATCAGTAGTGTTGACCTGAAGTTCGCATTTTGGCAGATATGTTTAGAGGATGAAAGTAGACCTTATACGGCGTTTACGGTAGCCGGCAGACCGCTGTACCAATTTGCTGTCATGCCCTTTGGGTTATGTAATGCGGCACAGCGACTCTGCCGGTTGATGGATAAGGTGATAACGCAACGTTTAAGATCGCATGTCTTCACGTACCTGGACGACCTGCTCATAATAGCTCCTGATTTTGAGACCCATCTTCGAATTTTAAAGGAAGTAGCCGAGTGCTTAAGTAAAGCTAACTTAACGATAGGCCTAAAAAAATCAAAATTTTGCTTCAAGCAATTACGTTATCTTGGATTTGTGTTCGGTGGTGGAATGTTGAAGACGGACCCAGAAAAAGTTTCCGCAATACAACGCATCCAAATTCAAAAACAGAAAGAGAAGTGAGAAGCTTCTTGGGTACAGCTGGATGGTATCGGAGATTCCTCCAAAATTTTGCTGCGCTGTCCGCTCCACTCAGCGGCACATTAAAGAAAGCCGAAAATTCGTGATGACTCCAGAAGCTATCGAAGCTTTCGATAAATTGAAGGAAGCGCTTACAACTGCTCCAGTCTTAAAACACCCGGATTTTTCCAAAAGGTTCTTTGTGCAGTGCGACGCGTCGGACATCGGCGTAGGTGCGGTGCTGTTTCAAAGGGATCCAGAGGGTAATGAAAATCCCATAGCTTACTTTTCCCAAAAGCTAAACAGTTGCCAGCGCAACTATAGCGTGACGGAGAAGGAGTGTCTGGCAGCTGTTTTTGCGATAAAAAGATTCAGGCCATGTATCGAGCTTATGCCGCTTACAGTGATCACCGATCACGCTAGCCTTAAATGGCTTATGTCGTTAAAAGACTTAAGCGGCAGACTGGCTCGGAGGTCACTGCAACTTCAAATATTTGATTTCATTATCGAACATAGGAAAGGCTCGGAAAACATAGTGGCAGATATGTTATCCAGAGCCGTAGAAGAGTTAAATATAGATGGTGAATATTTCCTAGATATTGAGACAACAGAGTTTGATTCAGCTGAATATTTAGAATTGGTCCAAACGATTCAAGAAAATCAAACTAAATTACCTGATTTGCGCACCGATAATAATTTAATATTCAAGAAAACAAAATTCGACCAGAAGAATGCAGAGTTAGAGGAGTTGCAATGGAAGCTGTGGATTCCTGAAGCGTTGACGTCCACGTTAACAGTAAAGGCCCACGAACCAGAAACGTCTGCACACGAAGGTGTGGCTAAGATGCTACAAAAACTACGCCGACTGTACTATTGGCGAAATATGGCAGTACAAGTCAAAAATTTTATCAGGAACTGTGACGCCTGCAAAGAAGCAAAATCATCAAACCAAGAGCTAAGACCTCGTATATGCCAAGAGGTTTTAACAGAAAGGCCTTTCCAAAAAATATATGTAGAGTTTTTGGGGAAATATCCACGATCGAAATTTGGAAATGTATATATTTTCATCGTCGTGGATTATTTCACTAAATTCACATTTTTAAAGGCAATGTGTGAAGAAACTACAACTAATATTATTAAATTTCTAGTTTTAGAAATTTTTCATAAATTCGGGGTGCCAGAGGTGATCCATTCCGGCAATGGAAAACAATTCACTGCAAAGGATTTCCAAAAAATGATAGAGGCCTACAAAATAATTCACATGAAAACTGCTCATTACGCGCATCAGTCGAACGAGGCTGAGCGCGTCAATCAGTCAGTTTTAAATGCCATTAGAACTTACATTGAAAATGATCATGGAGACTGGGATCTGTACCTATCCGAAATTGAGTGTGCATTAAGAAATTCCGTGCACTCAGCTACCGGTGTTACACCGATTCTAGCACTTTTCGGGCACGAAATGTATAGCTGTGGTACAGATTACCGATTGGCACGAAAATTAAAATCGTTAAGCGAACAACATTTTGAGATTTTGAATAAAGAAGATAAAATAGCATTAATACGAGAAAAGATGAAACAAAATTTGCATAGCGCTTATGAACAAAGTGCACGCCGCTACAATCAACGAACACGAGATGTTGAATTTACTCCAGGTCAAGAAGTATTTAAAAGAAATTTCACGTTAAGCGATTTTCAAAAAAATATAAATGCAAAATTTTGCAAAAAGCTTACGAAATGCCGAGTAGTTAAACCGATTGGCAACAATATGTACCAATTGGAAACTATAAGTGGTAAACCAATTGGAATATATCACGCAAACAATTTAAAGCAATAAACAGACAAAAAAAAGGAAACATAGAAATATTTAGGGACCGCTGCAATCATAAGTAATATACTTATTAGGAAAATTTTACCTACACTAGTGCATTACTGAACCTTGTGCAATATAATATGTACTAATTATTAAGTTATGAAATTAAAAAAACAAACGTGCAATATTTACCACCTATCATAGCATAAGCGAGTGATCAGTAGATGAGTGTAGTGTAGAGTCCTTTTATGTTTCCAATGTGCGTGTGAATCCGATGATAATAAAGAATACCTAAAATAGAATGAAAGTAAACACAAAGTATCATTCTTATGTTTAAAACAATATTTATACACTTCCCGGCATGGTAAAACTGGTCAATGTTGTGAGTTGTAGTCGAAGGCAATATAAAAATAAATCCTGTATCAAAGTCCTGGTCCAAAACCTGTAAATAAAACGCATATGTTAGTAAAAATTGAAAAGAGAACGATTTGCAGATTATGCCCGGCTAGCACAGCGGAAAGTCTGAGACTCTATCTCTAGGTGTGGACGGAAGCCTACATTGGGCACCTGTCTAAAATGTTTAAAATATTAAGCGATACACTGTCACAGATTTTATATATTTTATATATATATTTATATTTTATATATTTTATTAGCATATTTTTTTTAAATTTCAATAATTCAACAATTACTTACGTTAAATTAGCAGCTCTAACCTTGAATACAAGTAACAAATACAGCAGCACCCTTGAGCAAAGATATTTGGAGGTTATTGTATACCTGCACACTAAGCAGTGTTACCGAATGGATATATTAGTATCCATTTGGATACTTTTTTCTCTTAAATTTTGATGGACACTTTTTATTTTGCCCTAGTGCAAATTTGGATACTTTTTTACCAAAAAATATTTTGCAAAGATTTATTGTATAAATGGTGGCAACTTGTTATTATGGTTCAATGTTGCTTTGTTGAACATATTTTTCTTATCCAACCGATATGTTGGATGAGTGCAGCATAAGTTCTTTTGCTAATATTTTCACTCACATGCGACCCTGGTGCACTCGTGTTGTTTGACAGATCACTTAATTTTTATCTGACTAGCATCGCAGCTACTACATAAAGTTTTAGTTTCCAAAATAAAAAAAAACTGCAAAACTAAATCAACTAAATTATGGACAAGTAAGTTTATATATGCATACATATGTACTTTATTATAAGCACTCGGCTACTATACACGTTGAATAAACATTAGATTCGTAACAAGAGGAAAACGGCCATGTTCCAGCAACGATGCTGAAATTCTCAGTTCTTCGGATTCTGAAGGAGAGTAAGTACTATATTTCCTAAATTTATGATCCAAAATAAGAATCCGTTTTCTAAGGCCACAAGATCCGTGCACCAGCAAAAAACGCAATCGCCGTTTTCGTGACCAGTGGTCGAACCTATTCCCATGGGTAGAGAAGCGCAAAAAAAAGGCATACTGTCTACTTTGTGATAAATTTTTGATCAATTTAGCGACACATTTACGACGTCATGAAGAGACACCTTTACATAAGAAGAACCAACAGCTTCAAAAGGATCAGGCACGAGTAGACGATATGATCATCACTCACCAAGAAACAATGATGCAGGAGCAGGTGCGCAATGCAGAATTTTGCTTAATATTATTTGTGTTGATGCATCACTTACCAATATCGATATTTGATTCTTTTCCCGAACTATTTCGTAAGTGTTTTCCTGATTCCAAAATTGCTAGAAACGTAGAATGTAAGCGAACTTCCTACATTATTAAGGAAAAATTGTCAACAAGAGCAAAAAATAAAATGTGTGATATTTTGCGGGAACAAAAATTTTCATTAATTGTAGATGAAACTACAGATGTCAGTACAAGCAAAGCTTTGGCTTTAGTAGCCAGATATTTTGACAAATTACAGCAAAAAACTGTAGATATTTTTTTTGGTTTAGTTCACTTAAAAAGTGGTACTGCTGAGTCAATTTTCAATGCCATTAAAGATCACGTGATTGGCCTCAACATTCCACTGGAAAATATTATTGGATTAGCAACCGATAATGCCAGTGTTATGGTCGGTGAGTTTAATGGACTTTTTGCAAAGTTTAAAGCTGTAAACAGTAATATATTTTTAATGCGATGTATTTGCCATTCATTACATTTATGTGCTTCACACGCTTGCAAAAAGCTTCCAGTTGATGTTGAAAAACTGGCTAGGGAAGTTTATGGCGTTTTCGCACATAGTGCTAGAGAATCGATGAATTTGCAGAATTTCAAAACTACACTGGTGTTAAAAACCAGAAAATATTCAGAGAAGTTCGTTGGCTGTCATTTCAGCAAGTGGTTGATCGTTTGCTGTCCTAATGGGGCGTACTCCAGTTGTTTTTTATTTCATGTTTTGATGATGGTCTTAATAATGCAAAAGAAATCACGGAAAAAATTGGTAATCCATATTTTAAACTATATTTCTATTTTTTATCGAATGTACTTAACATCGTAAATAAAATGAACATCGAATTCCAATCTGAGTCGTATCGGCTCCATAGGTTGCACAATTGTTTTGATAGCAACTATAAGCTAATTTGCTCCTATTTTATGAAAAACGATTGCTTAATTTCCGATATTAAAAATATTGATATAAATGACAAATAATTATTTTCCTCTCAACGAACTTTACGTAAGTGCAACAGCACAGGAATTTATTTTGGAAATTGAACTTGAGGGAAGCGATTTATTAATTATAAAAAAAAACATAAGAAATTTTTATATTGAACTCTGCCACCAAATTACAAAAAGATATGATTTCCAAAATGATGTCATAAAAGATATTTCTTGTCTTGATCCAAATCAATTTAAAGTTGCAAAGAACTCGTCATTTCTAAATCTATTAACTAAATTTCCTCATTTGTTTAAATCAGAGCAGAAAGAAACAATATTTTCGCAATGGCAGTGCCTTAAATTTGATAAGAATATAAAAATTGTCGATGACATTGAATCATTTTGGGGAAATATTTTTTTATTAAAAAATGCTATAAAACAACCTCTTTATGGTGAATTAGTTAAGTTTGTATTTAATATTCTTAGTCTACCGCACAGCTCTGCTGCCGCGGAACGGATTTTTTCGGACTTAAAACTTACTAAAAATGATAAGACAAATAGAGTCTCGTTGGAAATGGTTGAAAACATAATGTTTTCAAAGACGCTTAAAAATGAATATATTGATTGAATATGTCAAAATTATTTATCAAAAATGAAATAATTTAACTCATGTACATGTACCTACAATCTATGTTCCTTTTTAATACATGTAATACATGTATGTAATATATGTTATGTTATGTTACTTTGTATAAATGTTATGACTGATGTGCCCATATTCATAAGTAAATATTTAATTTAAAATACCAAAAATTAAGGGAGTTTTTTTTTCAACAGAACAAGTCCGAGTTTCATCGAAACTACTTAGTTTTCGTTTTCTTTTTTTTGATAGGGTGGGCTATAGTGTCATTCATAAATTACTTCTATCTGCCCCCAATTCTAACAACTAAATAATCTTCACATGGTACACTTAGTGGTTCTACCAAACAATATTTTCGCTATTAAAGAAGAAATTTTCTTGTTTGCTAAAAAATGCAATTTTTAATGCTGCGGCAACACTGACACTAAGGTGGTTGCAGACGACTCGATGATTTCCTCTTCACCACCCTAGAGTTTTGTTGCAGGTAGTTTCCTCCTCAGGACCAGAATTTCTTTTATTGTATCCACTGCGATGTGGAGTTTTTTTATATATTTTATATTAAATTTTAGTCAATTTTCATTTATAATAATTTTTATGTTTTGTCAAACGACCGGCACTTTGTTATGACAGCTAATGTTCATTTGGGAGGGTAGAAGCGATGTCAAAATTTGTTGTTCTTCTAATGTTAGAATTTGTGAATGAGCCAAAGCCAATCGAAAACTTTGACATTTCGGGTTTTAAATGATTCAACAATTAGGTATGATTTGACAGCTTGCGTTGTCCATGATTTTTTGAGCAACTACGATATCGGCCATCATTGTTTTGAGTCAAAGCAATGAGAGTAGAAAGAGCGAGAGTGTGTCAGATGACGTTGCCATACCAAGGTTTTGGTGGTATCGTACTTGTGGAGGTTTGAGTACTTGAAAATGCAATCGGTGTTACCAATTTTCATATGCGACAAAATAATGTTGCTGTAACATTATACACAAATGGGCGCTTGTGTCAGAGCAAAGGTTATTGGCTTCGATGTACATGTGTATTGGATAAGTACTATAGGTGTTGGTTAGGATTAGTTTTGTTGCATACTATTTACTAAGTTTAGGGTATATGTTAATAAATATAATTAATGTATAAAGATATGTAATATAAAAACGGCTTCTATTTATGCTGCTGACCTGACCTGCTGAAAGATTTTCGCTTGACGACAAGTTGTTTCCGCGCAAAAATTTTAAAACTAAAACCACCGCCTTAACAGCAAGTCGCGCATTCTCGGTATCAAACTGATGCCAGTTAAATTTAAATTGATATAAAGTATTAAAATATAGTTTTGCTCTGCATCAAAGTGATGCTAAATAATCAAAATTAGAGTAAAAATTTTTAAATTTCAATATAATGAAATGAAAGTGTCCAAAACTAGATTGGTTGAAACCTATGCCTAATTTAAAGGCTCAATAAAAAAAGGTTTGAAGTATTGCAGCTTTAAATTAAGAAATAAATCCTTAAGGACGAAATATAAAAATTATTTTGTTTATAATTAGTAAGAAAAAGATGACAATTTTATTTAGTAATTTTATTAAAGCAAAATCATTATATTTACACAATGTGAATTGTTGAAAGAACAGCTCACTGCTGTTCTCTGGAATGTATGTAAGTATATTCATTTTGTCAGTCCAGTTGTAACGCACTGAACTTACTGAATAAAATTGGGTGGAGGAAGTTTTAGTCTTAGATTGACGAGCAAATAAAATTAAATTTTTATAAAATTAACTTGTGAGTTTGAGATTCAATTAACTCGCGCAAAGCAAAAATCAGATATTTTATTTTTGAATGCAATTTACAATTCTGTAAAATCAATGTAGAAACTCGTGCATTCTTGTAAATTACCCAAAAGCTCAACAAAACAATCAATGCTTTGGCCATATTGTAAAATTTTTGTTTTGTTGTGATTATGATTTTGACTTTTGCGGTGTAGTCTCTCAGTGTCACATTTTCAAGTTTTGACAATTTGCTTTTATCTTATATGATTATACCCATGCTTACATGAACTTTAGAAACAATGTAGCCACAATTGCAAACCTATGGAATATTCCCACAATTGCATAAATTTTATGTGTAATATTTCCTAAATAAATCGAATGCATTCACAAATTGTTATTAAATGACATTAACTAAGATACTTAAAACAATAAATATGCAAACCTATGATCATTTTATAAATTTTAAGAAATAAAAAGAAACCAAAATAGTTAATTTTGTACTATTCGCGCGGCTTGTTGAGAAAAGTATTGGCAAATGCAGATATGGCATCACTGAATTTTCAATCAAGTTGTTGTATGTATTGTGTGTGTATATTAAATTGTATATTTCTGAACTGCAATCCTCCTTTTACATATCGATTATAATAAAATACGTCTATTTTATTGTATAAACATTTTCTTTTTTCCCTATTTTATATTAATTTAAAGATAAATGCATTTTCAATTTCTGGATCCATTGCAAATACATTTTTTTGTATACATTCATAGACAACTGATTCCGTACAGAAAGTGCGATCAGTTTCGCTCTTTCCTTAAGGAAATGACATTTGTGGAAATTGAACGAAACTTTTTGTTAAGTACGTTGTAGTTTTGATATATGATTTATGAGTATTCGCACAGTTGCAGAGGCTGACTGCAGTCAAAGCATGCATGGTTTAGTTGGGCCCAGGGCCTGACTTACCTTAGAGGCACACTAGGCCAGTGCCTAGGGCGGCACGATTTGAAAGGCGGCAAATATTGGGAACTTTGAAATTTTTTTTTTTAAATTTATTTACACACTTTTCAGAAAATTATCTCCAGGCTACCTCTATTTGCCTACAAAACCACTCCAAAAAACTTACTGTTTCGGCAGTCTATTGTTCACCTCGATTCGCAATCAGTGAGGAAAAATTCAAAAAAATTTTTGATTCCTTGGGAATTAGATTCTTAGCTGCTGGTGACTATAACTCCAAACATACATACTGGGGATCTCGTCTTATAAACCCTAAAGGCAAACAGTTATATAACATGTTAATGAGACATAGCACCACGTTCGACTATGCTTCACTTGGTCAACCAACATATTGGCCAGCCGATCGAAGGAAAATCCCAGATCTCATTGACTTTGCTATCACAAGAGGCCAATTGGCTTAAGTACAAAAAATACATAAGCTCACACATCCACTCAAACTACTCGATAGAACACAACGAGCATATTGACGATGCTGTTGCTGTTTTTAACTCAATACTGTATCAGCAGCAGAGCACTCAACTTCTGATCAGGCTGTGAAAAATACAAAAAGCCGTTTCCTTACTAACAGTGAAATCGAAATCCTCGTAGCCGAAAAGCGTAGATTAAGGCGAGCGTGGCAGGTCCATAGATCCCCAGCTTCTAAAGCAATCCTAAAAATTGCTACACATAAACTTAGTATGTCTCGAAACTTGCCCCCAATGCTAATGGGAAGAAGTCCTTGTGGAAAGCCAGCAAAAAAATAAGAGCCCCCACTGAAAATTAGTCACCGATTAGAGACTCCCACGGAAATTGGGCTCGAAGTGATGATGAAAAAGCTGAGGCTTTTGCAAATCACTTAAGTACAGTTTTTCAACCAAATACGAACATTCAAGGTTTCATGCCTCCCCAACTGCCAATAAATAACGATACTATCCAAATGAGTTTCCACAGCAGCAACTTAATCAGTTTAATTCAAGAAATGTGTCCTAAAAAAGCCCCAGGGTGTGATAACATCACACCCAAAATGATTAAGGAATTGCCTTATTCAGCCATTATCTTTTTGACCCGACTTTTTAATGCTATAATTCATTATGGATGTTACCCAAAAGAATGGAAAAACTCTTTGATAACCATGATACCAAAACTTGGGAAAGATCGTACATTACCATCATCGTACAGACCCATAAGTCTTTTACCTTGCTTGTCAAAATTATTTGAGAAATTAATTCTAGCAAAATTAATTCCTTATGTTACCCATAACAATTTATTTCCGCCTCACCAATTCGGTTTCCGAAAACAACACGGCACAATCGAACAGGTTAATAGGATCACAAATGAAATAAGAAAGGCTTATGAGCGCAGTGAATACTGCACAGCAATATTTCTCGATGTCGCACAGGCGTTCGATAAAGTATGGCATGAAGGCCTTATCAATAAAATTAAACACTTATTGCCTCTCAATGTTCACAAAACATTTACTTCTTACCTCGAAAGCAGGCTCTTTAAAATAAAACAGAGATTTTATTTCTACTCACTTCAATATAAGAGCAGGTGTCCCTCAAGGTAGCGTACTAGGAGCGTTTCTATATGTATTGTATACCTCAGACTTACCAATTAATGCTAACACGACCATCTCAACATTCGCAGATGATACTGCAGTTTTAAGATGTAACCGTTGCCCATTAGAAGCTTCTCGAAAGCTCCAGCTTCATATAAAATCAATAGAAGAATGGTTGTCGACATGGCGCATAAAAATAAATGAGCAAAAATGTAAGCTAGTTACTTTTACCCTTAGGCATGGTGAATGCCCTCCAATTGTTCTAAATAATACTTCAGTCCCACAAAATGAAATTGTAACATATCTAGGTATTCAATTAGATCAACGACTTACATGACTTACATTTTGAAGCCAAAATAACTCAGTTAAAGTTAAAAACCTCCAGTTTTCACTGGCTAATTAATCATCGTTCCCCTTTGAAGCTTGAATATAAAATCCTTTTATACAAAACAATTTTTAAGCCAATTTGGTTATATGGTGTCCAACTTTGGGGTAACGCCAGCTCTTCAAACATAGAACTAATACAAAGGGCTCAGTCCAAAATATTAAGATTAATTACAGGTGCACCATGGTACATAAGGAATGAAATTATTCACCGAGATCTATGCATCCTATTGGTAAAAGATGAAATAAATAAAAATAAACAAACCTACGCCATAAGGTTGATGCATCATCCTAACCCATTGGCTCGTAATTTAATAAACATAGAGAATCACTCCAGACTGAAAAGAAAGGATCGTCCTTCTATGGAAGTTGTGCATACTGCACAGCACCGAACCGAACTTATTAGCGCTAACGTCATCGTGCAAGATGAGGACTCAGTACCGGGACCTAGTTCGTCTCCAAAAAAGCTTACTATAGATATACACCCAATTCTGTTTTCACACGGTCTTTGCTTACACGGTTTTGATTTAACACGGTTTGAAAATAAACAAATTTTAAATTTTTTTACACGATTTTATTTCATTTAGCAAGATTCAAAATCTTTTGGGCTTAAATTTTTTTTGGTTAAATATACAGCCCATTCATGGTTGGCTACAATCTCGTTTTTAATCGCCGAGACAAAATTGGCTTCACGGCTGGCGACATTGTCGAAGTATCTCCGCGGCAATGTCTTCCACACTTTTTTCTCTACATGGTTGCGACAGTCTCTTATAGTTGTATCCAGAAATGTAAAAATTTGGAGACAGCTATTTTGCTATCGCCAAAATGAAAAAGTGCACATAAATAAAAAAAATAATTACAATTTATATGAAAAAATGTATTTCAAAATGTTCTTTTGGTACAAAAATCAGCACCAAAAGGGAATATGAACGAAATATTGAAATTTGGAAAAATAACTACAATTTTAAAACGTGTGTCATGCTTGATGCACGTATTGGGTTTCTAAAAAGAGTCCTTTATTTCGTTACAAACGTACATAAACCTTCTTTGTTGCGACGAAAATTGGAAATGAACCTACAAAAGTTTAATTGCAAAATTTATGTTAATAGATGTTAGGCAGAAATGTCAAATTTCGCCAACGATTCCGAACGAGCAAGAGAAAGTCCAGTTGAAAATTATTCCAGCGATAATAGTGCATCGAATGCGAGTAACTGATGATGACAGCAATTAAATTAATGTTCCTGTATTTATGATTATCATTTTAATTTTTTTTTAATTTTTTTTAAATTTTTATTACCTTAAAAATTGAATAACCAATTCTTTTTGTTAACAACATAGCTGTTTTTCATAATTGTTTTTAGTTCCTGAACTTGTCATACATTTTTTTTTTACATTACTTTTAAGCTTAGAGTGAATATCTATTTTTTCTTTAATAACTATGCTTGTGTAAAAACACATTATATTTGTGATTTAATAAAATAAACCTGAATAGTTGTTTTTAAAAAATCCTTGTTTTTCACTAATTTCAATAGGTTTTAGAGATAAGGAACCAATCACCTATTTTGCATACGATCAATGTCTTTTTTTAACATTAAATTGAATTTATGATGAGTAATTGGTAAAAGTTTTTATTAAGGGGGGTAGATAAATCTGACGGCGGGATTTTTAGGTGGTTGAAGTGGCGACAACGATGGTTCAGACGTGGGTGCTGGTTTCGCTGGTAGCGTCAACAGCACAGGTTGGGCGGGTACATGGGGAGGCAAAACCTCTCTCCCCCTTTCGTGTGGAAATGCTAGGTGAATGAGATTTTAGTTTTTTTTATTAGGATTGCTTAAAATTTTGAGATAAGTAGTTTTTTTTTGAATTTGATTTAGAGTTTTTTTTCGATTTTTTTTTTAATTTCACTTCCACCTTTAAGTGGAAGTGAAATTTATTGTTATACCCTCGGCCCAACGCGGAGGGTTGAGAAACCTCCCTGAAGCCGTGAGCTAGCCGGCGCAAACCGCGTTGGGTTTGCTTACACAGGGACATGTAACAATATGGCGCCCAATCTAAAAATAAATAAATTTCGGGTAATTTCATCATATACCCAGGGTTGCCATTTACAAAATGGTACCTAAATTCAAAACTAATGGAAAATGGAGAACCACAACACTTTTGAACTCGGGTCGGGCCAAAAAATGGCGTAAGACCACAAACCAGTTAGAATTAGATCAGAAGAAAAAAGAAATGAAAATCAAAGAAAATAAGAGGAGCTCTGACTGCAAATCTTCGGGTCTTCCTTCACTGTGGTGACTTAGTCATAATAACCGAAAATTTTAGAGGCTAACTGCTTCGCATGAGGGAGGAGCCGAAGATTAGTAGGTCGGCTAAAGCTTCATTTCAAATTAACAATAGTTGTGATTGCTATCTTTGGCCTATCTCATGTCTGGTGGCTTAATCGTGGTATGAATCAATTGCACCTTGCATGGGATGGACCAAAGAAAACACAATCTAAATTGGAAATATTAGTTCAGACTGTACTTCTGGGGTTTTTGAAGTGAAGTGGCTTGGCCATAGCAAAGGCTAGAGAAGGCTAATCGCACTTAACTTTATCAATGCTTAGGGAGAGCAGTCAAGTAATTTTTTTTTATTCGCCCATTGCTCGTTTTTTTTTTGGTGGCTTAGATTATGTCTTTTATACACAATCATCTAATTGCATCAGAGATTGAAAATAAGCATATAGCAAAGTTCGCATCACTGCCAGTATGAGAAAGAAAGAATATAAATCTGAAGCAACATGTCATTTTAGAGCTGCTACCTTAAAATGATTTCGTAAATATTAAAAATTTCATTTTTTTTGCTGTACAGTTTCGATACGAAGCTGTGACCTAGCATAGACAGTAAATTAATAGAAAACGCCTAGATGCACAAATAATATTAAAACTTATTGGCAGCATAAAAAAAAAGGAAAGAAAGAATGAAGATTTAAATTTTTTAGCAATGATGATAGGGCAGTCATCCACACGAAAGACTCCGCAAGGAGTATGTAGAAAATTTGAATCATCGTTGTTTGCCATGTCGGCACAGAACCTGAACCGCTGCGTCAGGCACAATAACCCCCCCCCACCCCTTACTCCGAAAGATTGATATAAATAAAATTTAAAAGTTGATCAGTGCAAGGAGTATGTAGAAAATTTGAATCATCGTTGTTTACCAAATCGGCACAGAACCTGAACCGCTGCGTCAGGCACAATAACTCCCCCCCCCCCTTACTCCGAAAGATTGATATAAATAAAATTTAAAAGTTGATCAGTGCGTAAAAAATCAAAAGAGGATCGAGTACTAAAACGTAACTACAAGTACGATTTAAACCGAACCCTGAGTACGGAAAGTCCACTAAACAAGGTGGCAAATTTAGAGGATACTAATCAGGCCACGGGCCAAGAAAACCCATACTATATTGACCTTTCCAAAGCAATCATGGTCAACAAAGAAAAAGATATACCGAATACCGATAGCAGTAAGGGTGCTATTCCGAAAGACCAGGCTGTAGTTTACCCACCGAATACAAACGTTCCTCCTCCACAGAATCTCAGTGCTGATTTACATCCAGAATAAGGTAAAATTTTAGATAGTGAAGCTAATTTTAAAAATGTAGTATCCAAGGAGATAGAAGAGTATAGAGAAGTCTCTCGAAAAAATGATCCCTGCCTACATCCAAAATAGTTTAACTGAAATTATGAAAGGTCTTCAGCTTACGCGAAACATCAACGAAAATCCGGTTTCAGTAACTGGGCCTTCAATAGGGCAAGATGGCTCTACTAGAAACATGCTAGATACAGGAATGGATTGGCAATCTGCTCCCGCTAATGAATCTGAAAAACAAAATTTTTATGATAAAACCAGGATTGATAAAAATGCACAAAAATACAGGCCATATACTAATATTTTGCAACAGACACAGCAACTACAGTTAGCGCCGCCACATCAACAGCCAACAACGCAGAAACATGCGTATGACTGGCCATCAAATAGACAACAAAAGCAGCCACAACAGCGGCACCCACCGCCGACACAGCAACAACAACAACAGCAGCCTCAGCAAAGTTATGAATGGCCACCACCGAATTTACAGCAAATGAGAACCACGACTGCGAATCCAAATGTTGGGTCAAATACTCCAAGCCCAGCAGCATCTCACAATAGTCAAGAGCAGCAACGTAGCACATATGCGCACAATTCGTCCAATGTCAACATTGATAAATGGGGAGTGAGTTTTGGAGGCGGTTCTGAAGACATTTCGGAAGATGACTTCATCTTCCGAGTCGAGCAACTAAAAAGGCATTATGGTTGCCATTGGTCGCAAGTTATAAGAGATTTCCACCTACTCGTCAGAGGAGTAACCAGAGAATGGTACTGGCTATTTCTAAAAACTAATAACCATCCTACCTGGGAAACTTTGCGGCAAGCTTTGGTGCAGCAATATCGGAGCAGCAGGTCCGATTTTGAGGTAATGCGTGAATTGGTAGAACGAAAACAAAGGCCTGGGGAAACCATTGAAGCTTATTTCCATGCGATTCACAAAATCAGATCACAGTTGCAGAATCCTGTAAGCGAACTTAAGAGAAAATTTAGCAAAAATAATTTCAGCAGCCACTTCGGTATAACCAACAGAACCGAAACCATGATATAAACGAATTAGCAGCAATAAGCAGTGATGAAGAACCAATTTACTGGGATTATGAGGATTGATGTGTGGATGAAGTTCAGCCACCGATACGAGGCAATCAACAACAAAAACCAGCCTATCCTCAAAAACAGCAACATCAACAGCATAGCCACCATTTACAGCAACATGAACATAATCAGTCGAAAGAAAATCAACAATTTCAGCAGCAGCAGCCAAATATGCAACAGCATGAAAAAAGAGCGTTGATATGGTAGAACTGTCGACAAACTGGCCATGTGTACATGGACTGTACTTCTTTGCAAAGGGCAATATTTTGTTATAAATGTGGCCTTCCAAATGTAATAACATCCAAGTGTCCAACCTGCACCATGAGAAACGTGCAGAGGAGCGTGATGTCAGCGGGAGTATCACGATCCTGTCAGACGCCCGCGGAAAATAAGAAAACTCACATGATGAGAAAAACTTTGATGCAAGTGAACCTGAAAAAAATAAAAAAATTAGTATCTTGAAAAGAATTTTTGATTTTAATGAAAATTTTAATAGTAATAAGAACTTGCACGAAATAAAAACGATTGAATACAAAATGGAGCAATACTGCAGAGCCCATGAACGGATTTTCAATACTGGTCCATTACATGGAATGCGAGTCGTCACGAAAAAGGTGAAAAAAGCGTGAAATCGGTATTGGCATCCAACATTACTACTCGACTGTGCGAACTGAAGGTGGCCAAAGGCACACAATTCATGGGAAAATAAATTTGTCCGTCAAGTACAATGATAAAATTAAAAACGTTACATTTTACATATGTCCTGAATTGGATCAGCACGCGTATTTCGGTATAGAATTCTGGCGTACATTCAAACTTGCCACAGATGTAATAGGAGTAGAAGAAATCAATTTAGAAAAGGTTCAAGATCATTTTTATAATCACAAAGAGAAAAGTTCAGATGAATTGGACCAGCATGTTTTAAGCGAGGATCAGCAGCAGCGTTAAGGCGAAGCAGTAAACCATTTTTGTACTTACGAAACACACGGTCTTGGTAAAACAAATTTCGAAAAACATACCATACTGTTGACAGAAGGGGCGACTCCTGTGAAAGATAGACATTATCCAATGTCACCTGCAATCTAAGAACTGGTTTATGAAGAGTTGGACAAAATGTTATCACTTGGTGTCATTGAAGAAAGTGAAAGTCCGTGGAGTAACAGGGTCACCATCGTAAGAAAACTGGACAAAAATCGCTTTTGCCTAGAAGCTCGCAAACTGAATGAAAGGACGATCAAAGACGCATACCCGCTTCAAAACATTGAAGGAATACTCAGCCGAATTGACTACACACACTACATCAGTAGTGTTGACCTGAAGTTCGCATTTTGGCAGATATGTTTAGAGGATGAAAGTAGACCTTATACGGCGTTTACGGTAGCCGGCAGACCGCTGTACCAATTTGCTGTCATGCCCTTTGGGTTATGTAATGCGGCACAGCGACTCTGCCGGTTGATGGATAAGGTGATAACGCAACGTTTAAGATCGCATGTCTTCACGTACCTGGACGACCTGCTCATAATAGCTCCTGATTTTGAGACCCATCTTCGAATTTTAAAGGAAGTAGCCGAGTGCTTAAGTAAAGCTAACTTAACGATAGGCCTAAAAAAATCAAAATTTTGCTTCAAGCAATTACGTTATCTTGGATTTGTGTTCGGTGGTGGAATGTTGAAGACGGACCCAGAAAAAGTTTCCGCAATACAACGCATCCAAATTCAAAAACAGAAAGAGAAGTGAGAAGCTTCTTGGGTACAGCTGGATGGTATCGGAGATTCATCCAAAATTTTGCTGCGCTGTCCGCTCCACTCAGCGGCACATTAAAGAAAGCCGAAAATTCGTGATGACTCCAGAAGCTATCGAAGCTTTCGATAAATTGAAGGAAGCACTTACAACTGCTCCAGTCTTAAAACACCCGGATTTTTCCAAAAGGTTCTTTGTGCAGTGCGACGCGTCGGACATCGGCGTAGGTGCGGTGCTGTTTCAAAGGGATCCAGAGGGTAATGAAAATCCCATAGCTTACTTTTCCCAAAAGCTAAACAGTTGCCAGCGCAACTATAGCGTGACGGAGAAGGAGTGTCTGGCAGCTGTTTTTGCGATAAAAAGATTCAGGCCATGTATCGAGCTTATGCCGCTTACAGTGATCACCGATCACGCTAGCCTTAAATGGCTTATGTCGTTAAAAGACTTAAGCGGCAGACTGGCTCGGAGGTCACTGCAACTTCAAATATTTGATTTCATTATCGAACATAGGAAAGGCTCGGAAAACATAGTGGCAGATATGTTATCCAGAGCCGTAGAAGAGTTAAATATAGATGGTGAATATTTCCTAGATATTGAGACAACAGAGTTTGATTCAGCTGAATATTTAGAATTGGTCCAAACGATTCAAGAAAATCAAACTAAATTACCTGATTTGCGCACCGATAATAATTTAATATTCAAGAAAACAAAATTCGACCAGAAGAATGCAGAGTTAGAGGAGTTGCAATGGAAGCTGTGGATTCCTGAAGCGTTGACGTCCACGTTAACAGTAAAGGCCCACGAACCAGAAACGTCTGCACACGAAGGTGTGGCTAAGACGCTACAAAAACTACGCCGACTGTACTATTGGCGAAATATGGCAGTACAAGTCAAAAATTTTATCAGGAACTGTGACGCCTGCAAAGAAGCAAAATCATCAAACCAAGAGCTAAGACCTCGTATATGCCAAGAGGTTTTAACAGAAAGGCCTTTCCAAAAAATATATGTAGAGTTTTTGGGGAAATATCCACGATCGAAATTTGGAAATGTATATATTTTCATCGTCGTGGATTATTTCACTAAATTCACATTTTTAAAGGCAATGTGTGAAGAAACTACAACTAATATTATTAAATTTCTAGTTTTAGAAATTTTTCATAAATTCGGGGTGCCAGAGGTGATCCATTCCGACAATGGAAAACAATTCACTGCAAAGGATTTCCAAAAAATGATAGAGGCCTACAAAATAATTCACATGAAAACTGCTCATTACGCGCATCAGTCGAACGAGGCTGAGCGCGTCAATCAGTCAGTTTTAAATGCCATTAGAACTTACATTGAAAATGATCATGGAGACTGGGATCTGTACCTATCCGAAATTGAGTGTGCATTAAGAAATTCCGTGCACTCAGCTACCGGTGTTACACCGATTCTAGCACTTTTCGGGCACGAAATGTATAGCTGTGGTACAGATTACCGATTGGCACGAAAATTAAAATCGTTAAGCGAACAACATTTTGAGATTTTGAATAAAGAAGATAAAATAGCATTAATACGAGAAAAGATGAAACAAAATTTGCATAGCGCTTATGAACAAAGTGCACGCCGCTACAATCAACGAGCACGAGATGTTGAATTTACTCCAGGTCAAGAAGTATTTAAAAGAAATTTCACGTTAAGCGATTTTCAAAAAAATATAAATGCAAAATTTTGCAAAAAGCTTACGAAATGCCGAGTAGTTAAACCGATTGGCAACAATATGTACCAATTGGAAACTATAAGTGGTAAACCAATTGGAATATATCACGCAAACAATTTAAAGCAATAAACAGACAAAAAAAAGGAAACATAGAAATATTTAGGGACCGCTGCAATCATAAGTAATATACTTATTAGGAAAATTTTACCTACACTAGTGCATTACTGAACCTTGTGCAATATAATATGTACTAATTATTAAGTTATGAAATTAAAAAAACAAACGTGCAATATTTACCACCTATCATAGCATAAGCGAGTGATCAGTAGATGAGTGTAGTGTAGAGTCCTTTTATGTTTCCAATGTGTGTGTGAATCCGATGATAATAAAGAATACCTAAAATAGAATGAAAGTAAACACAAAGTATCATTCTTATGTTTAAAACAATATTTATACACTTCCCGGCATGGTAAAACTGGTCAATGTTGTGAGTTGTAGTCGAAGGCAATATAAAAATAAATCCTGTATCAAAGTCCTGGTCCAAAACCTGTAAATAAAACGCATATGTTAGTAAAAATTGAAAAGAGAACGATTTGCAGATTATGCCCGGCTAGCACAGCGGAAAGTCTGAGACTCTATCTCTAGGTGTGGACGGAAGCCTACATTGGGCACCTGTCTAAAATGTTTAAAATATTAAGCGACACACTGTCACAGATTTTATATATTTTATATATATATTTATATTTTATATATTTTATTAGCATATTTTTTTTAAATTTCAATAATTCAACAATTACTTACGTTAAATTAGCAGCTCTAACCTTGAATACAAGTAACAAATACAGCAGCACCCTTGAGCAAAGATATTTGGAGGTTATTGTATACCTGCACACTAAACAGTGTTACCGAATGGATATATTAGTATCCATTTGGATACTTTTTTCTCTTAAATTTTGATGGACACTTTTTATTTTGCCCTAGTGCAAATTTGGATACTTTTTTACCAAAAAATATTTTGCAAAGATTTATTGTATAAATGGTGGCAACTTGTTATTATGGTTCAATGTTGCTTTGTTGAACATATTTTTCTTATCCAACCGATATGTTGGATGAGTGCAAATGCAGCATAAGTTCTTTTGCTAATATTTTCACTCACATGCGACCCTGGTGCACTCGTGTTGTTTGACAGATCACTTAATTTTTATCTGACTAGCATCGCAGCTACTACATAAAGTTTTAGTTTCCAAAATAAAAAAAAACTGCAAAACTAAATCAACTAAATTATGGACAAGTAAGTTTATATATGCATACATATGTACTTTATTATAAGCACTCGGCTACTATACACGTTGAATAAACATTAGATTCGTAACAAGAGGAAAACGGCCATGTTCCAGCAACGATGCTGAAATTCTCAGTTCTTCGGATTCTGAAGGAGAGTAAGTACTCTATTTCCTAAATTTATGATCCAAAATAAGAATCCGTTTTCTAAGGCCACAAGATCCGTGCACCAGCAAAAAACGCAATCGCCGTTTTCGTGACCAGTGGTCGAACCTATTCCCATGGGTAGAGAAGCGCAAAAAAAAGGCATACTGTCTACTTTGTGATAAATTTTTGATCAATTTAGCGACACATTTACGACGTCATGAAGAGACACCTTTACATAAGAAGAACCAACAGCTTCAAAAGGATCAGGCACGAGTAGACGATATGATCATCACTCACCAAGAAACAATGATGCAGGAGCAGGTGCGCAATGCAGAATTTTGCTTAATATTATTTGTGTTGATGCATCACTTACCAATATCGATATTTGATTCTTTTCCGTAAGCGAACTTCCTACATTATTAAGGAAAAATTGTCAACAAGAGCAAAAAATAAAATGTGTGATATTTTGCGGGAACAAAAATTTTCATTAATTGTAGATGAAACTACAGATGTCAGTACAAGCAAAGCTTTGGCTTTAGTAGCCAGATATTTTGACAAATTACAGCAAAAAACTGTAGATATTTTTTTTGGTTTAGTTCACTTAAAAAGTGGTACTGCTGAGTCAATTTTCAATGCCATTAAAGATCACGTGATTGGCCTCAACATTCCACTGGAAAATATTATTGGATTAGCAACCGATAATGCCAGTGTTATGGTCGGTGAGTTTAATGGACTTTTTGCAAAGTTTAAAGCTGTAAACAGTAATATATTTTTAATGCGATGTATTTGCCATTCATTACATTTATGTGCTTCACACGCTTGCAAAAAGCTTCCAGTTGATGTTGAAAAACTGGCTAGGGAAGTTTATGGCGTTTTCGCACATAGTGCTAGAGAATCGATGAATTTGCAGAATTTCAAAACTACACTGGTGTTAAAAACCAGAAAATATTCAGAGAAGTTCGTTGGCTGTCATTTCAGCAAGTGGTTGATCGTTTGCTGTCCTAATGGGGCGTACTCCAGTTGTTTTTTATTTCATGTTTTGATGATGGTCTTAATAATGCAAAAGAAATCACGGAAAAAATTGGTAATCCATATTTTAAACTATATTTCTATTTTTTATCGAATGTACTTAACATCGTAAATAAAATGAACGTCGAATTCCAATCTGAGTCGTATCGGCTCCATAGGTTGCACAATTGTTTTGATAGCAACTATAAGCTAATTTGCTCCTATTTTATGAAAAACGATTGCTTAATTTCCGATATTAAAAATATTGATATAAATGACAAATAATTATTTTCCTCTCAACGAACTTTACGTAAGTGCAACAGCACAGGAATTTATTTTGGAAATTGAACTTGAGGGAAGCGATTTATTAATTATAAAAAAAAACATAAGAAATTTTTATATTGAACTCTGCCACCAAATTACAAAAAGATATGATTTCCAAAATGATGTCATAAAAGATATTTCTTGTCTTGATCCAAATCAATTTAAAGTTGCAAAGAACTCGTCATTTCTAAATCTATTAACTAAATTTCCTCATTTGTTTAAATCAGAGCAGAAAGAAACAATATTTTCGCAATGGCAGTGCCTTAAATTTGATAAGAATATAAAAATTGTCGATGACATTGAATCATTTTGGGGAAATATTTTTTTATTAAAAAATGCTATAAAACAACCTCTTTATGGTGAATTAGTTAAGTTTGTATTTAATATTCTTAGTCTACCGCACAGCTCTGCTGCCGCGGAACGGATTTTTTCGGACTTAAAACTTACTAAAAATGATAAGACAAATAGAGTCTCGTTGGAAATGGTTGAAAACATAATGTTTTCAAAGACGCTTAAAAATGAATATATTGATTGAATATGTCAAAATTATTTATCAAAAATGAAATAATTTAACTCATGTACATGTACCTACAATCTATGTTCCTTTTTAATACATGTAATACATGTATGTAATATATGTTATGTTATGTTACTTTGTATAAATGTTATGACTGATGTGCCCATATTCATAAGTAAATATTTAATTTAAAATACCAAAAATTAAGGGAGTTTTTTTTTCAACAGAACAAGTCCGAGTTTCATCGAAACTACTTAGTTTTCGTTTTCTTTTTTTTGATAGGGTGGGCTATAGTGTCATTCATAAATTACTTCTATCTGCCCCCAATTCTAACAACTAAATAATCTTCACATGGTACACTTAGTGGTTTTACCAAACAATATTTTCGCTATTAAAGAAGAAATTTTCTTGTTTGCTAAAAAATGCAAAAACTGGATTGAAACAAAATTCGTCACACTGGTGCACTATAATGAAA
Organism: Meiosimyza platycephala; assembly: GCA_963662105.1. NCBI lineage: Eukaryota > Metazoa > Arthropoda > Insecta > Diptera > Lauxaniidae > Meiosimyza > Meiosimyza platycephala. The sequence goes on along the minus strand of OY759210.1, from coordinate 63,838,509 downwards.
AAGTCTCAATTAAATTGAGACTTAGAAAGTTATATGTGTTTGATGTTTTTATACTATGTATTTAATTTGATACTTTGATACTTTTTTTTTTTTTATGTGGATACTTTTGGATACATTTTTGGCTTTTGCAGGGATACTTTTATTTTTAATGCTGCGGCAACACTGACACTAAGGTGGTTGCAGACGACTCGATGATTTCCTCTTCACCACCCTAGAGTTTTGTTGCAGGTAGTTTCCTCCTCAGGACCAGAATTTCTTTTATTGTATCCACTGCGATGTGGAGTTTTTTTATATATTTTATATTAAATTTTAGTCAATTTTCATTTATAATAATTTTTATGTTTTGTCAAACGACCGGCACTTTGTTATGACAGCTAATGTTCATTTGGGAGGGTAGAAGCGATGTCAAAATTTGTTGTTCTTCTAATGTTAGAATTTGTGAATGAGCCAAAGCCAATCGAAAACTTTGACATTTCGGGTTTTAAATGATTCAACAATTAGGTATGATTTGACAGCTTGCGTTGTCCATGATTTTTTGAGCAACTACGATATCGGCCATCATTGTTTTGAGTCAAAGCAATGAGAGTAGAAAGAGCGAGAGTGTGTCAGATGACGTTGCCATACCAAGGTTTTGGTGGTATCGTACTTGTGGAGGTTTGAGTACTTGAAAATGCAATCGGTGTTACCAATTTTCATATGCGACAAAATAATGTTGCTGTAACATTATACACAAATGGGCGCTTGTGTCAGAGCAAAGGTTATTGGCTTCGATGTACATGTGTATTGGATAAGTACTATAGGTGTTGGTTAGGATTAGTTTTGTTGCATACTATTTACTAAGTTTAGGGTATATGTTAATAAATATAATTAATGTATAAAGATATGTAATATGAAAAACGGCTTCTATTTATGCTGCTGACCTGACCTGCTGAAAGACAGGTTGTTTCCGCGCAAAAATTTTAAAACTAAAACCACCGCCTTAACAGCAAGTCGCGCATTCTCGGTATCAAACTGATGCCAGTTAAATTTAAATTGATATAAAGTATTAAAATATAGTTTTGCTCTGCATCAAAGTGATGCTAAATAATCAAAATTAGAGTAAAAATTTTTAAATTTCAATAAAATGAAATGAAAGTGTCCAAAACTAGATTGGTTGAAACCTATGCCTAATTTAAAGGCTCAATAAAAAAAGGTTTGAAGTATTGCAGCTTTAAATTAAGAAATAAATCCTTAAGGACGAAATATAAAAATTATTTTGTTTATAATTAGTAAGAAAAAGATGACAATTTTATTTAGTAATTTTATTAAAGCAAAATCATTATATTTACACAATGTGAATTGTTGAAAGAACAGCTCACTGCTGTTCTCTGGAATGTATGTAAGTATATTCATTTTGTCAGTCCAGTTGTAACGCACTGAACTTACTGAATAAAATTGGGTGGAGGAAGTTTTAGTCTTAGATTGACGAGCAAATAAAATTAAATTTTTATAAAATTAACTTGTGAGTTTGAGATTCAATTAACTCGCGCAAAGCAAAAATCAGATATTTTATTTTTGAATGCAATTTACAATTCTGTAAAATCAATGTAGAAACTCGTGCATTCTTGTAAATTACCCAAAAGCTCAACAAAACAATCAATGCTTTGGCCATATTGTAAAATTTTTGTTTTGTTGTGATTATGATTTTGACTTTTGCGGTGTAGTCTCTCAGTGTCACATTTTCAAGTTTTGACAATTTGCTTTTATCTTATATGATTATACCCATGCTTACATGAACTTTAGAAACAATGTAGCCACAATTGCAAACCTATGGAATATTCCCACAATTGCATAAATTTTATGTGTAATATTTCCTAAATAAATCGAATGCATTCACAAATTGTTATTAAATGACATTAACTAAGATACTTAAAACAATAAATATGCAAACCTATGATCATTTTATAAATTTTAAGAAATAAAAAGAAACCAAAATAGTTAATTTTGTACTATTCGCGCGGCTTGTTGAGAAAAGTATTGGCAAATGCAGATATGGCATCACTGAATTTTCAATCAAGTTGTTGTATGTATTGTGTGTGTATATTAAATTGCATATTTCTGAACTGCAATCCTCCTTTTACATATCTATTATAATAAAATACGTCTATTTTATTGTATAAACATTTTCTTTTTTCCCTATTTTATATTAATTTAAAGATAAATGCATTTTCAATTTCTGGATCCATTGCAAATACATTTTTTTGTATACATTCATAGACAACTGATTCCGTACAGAAAGTGCGATCAGTTTCGCTCTTTCCTTAAGGAAATGACATTTGTGGAAATTGAACGAAACTTTTTGTTAAGTACGTTGTAGTTTTGATATATGATTTATGAGTATTCGCACAGTTGCAGAGGCTGACTGCAGTCAAAGCATGCATGGTTTAGTTGGGCCCAGGGCCTGACTTACCTTAGAGGCACACTAGGCCAGTGCCTAGGGCGGCACGATTTGAAAGGCGGCAAATATTGGGAACTTTGAAATTTTTTTTTTTAAATTTATTTACACACTTTTCAGAAAATTATCTCCAGGCTACCTCTATTTGCCTACAAAACCACTCCAAAAAACTTACTGTTTCGGCAGTCTCTTGTTCACCTCGATTCGCAATCAGTGAGGAAAAATTCAAAAAAATTTTTGATTCCTTGGGAATTAGATTCTTAGCTGCTGGTGACTATAACTCCAAACATACATACTGGGGATCTCGTCTTATAAACCCTAAAGGCAAACAGTTATATAACATGTTAATGAGACATAGCACCACGTTCGACTATGCTTCACTTGGTCAACCAACATATTGGCCAGCCGATCGAAGGAAAATCCCAGATCTCATTGACTTTGCTATCACAAGAGGTATCGATAGATCCTTATTAACAGCCGAGGCAAAGTATGATCTCTCTTCTGATCGTTCTCCAATAATTTTTTGCCTTCTAGAAAAATCAGCTGATCTTAGGCCCCCTATGAGACTAACATCACATAAGACCAATTGGCTTAAGTACAAAAAATACATAAGCTCACACATCCACTCAAACTACTCGATAGAACACAACGAGCATATTGACGATGCTGTTGCTGTTTTTAACTCAATACTGTATCAGCAGCAGAGCACTCAACTTCTGATCAGGCTGTGAAAAATACAAAAAGCCGTTTCCTTACTTACAGTGAAATCGAAATCCTCGTAGCCGAAAAGCGTAGGTTAAGGCGAGCGTGGCAGGTCCATAGATCCCCAGCTTCTAAAGCAATCCTAAAAATTGCTACACATAAACTTAGTATGTCTCGAAACTTGCCCCCAATGCTAATGGGAAGAAGTCCTTGTGGAAAGCCAGCAAAAAAATAAGAGCCCCCACTGAAAATTAGTCACCGATTAGAGACTCCCACGGAAATTGGGCTCGAAGTGATGATGAAAAAGCTGAGGCTTTTGCAAATCACTTAAGTACAGTTTTTCAACCAAATACGAACATTCAAGGTTTCATGCCTCCCCAACTGCCAATAAATAACGATACTATCCAAATGAGTTTCCACAGCAGCAACTTAATCAGTTTAATTCAAGAAATGTGTCCTAAAAAAGCCCCAGGGTGTGATAACATCACACCCAAAATGATTAAGGAATTGCCTTATTCAGCCATTATCTTTTTGACCCGACTTTTTAATGCTATAATTCATTATGGATGTTACCCAAAAGAATGGAAAAACTCTTTGATAACCATGATACCAAAACTTGGGAAAGATCGTACATTACCATCATCGTACAGACCCATAAGTCTTTTACCTTGCTTGTCAAAATTATTTGAGAAATTAATTCTAGCAAAATTAATTCCTTATGTTACCCATAACAATTTATTTCCGCCTCACCAATTCGGTTTCCGAAAACAACACGGCACAATCGAACAGGTTAATAGGATCACAAATGAAATAAGAAAGGCTTATGAGCGCAGTGAATACAGCACAGCAATATTTCTCGATGTCGCACAGGCGTTCGATAAAGTATGGCATGAAGGCCTTATCAATAAAATTAAACACTTATTGCCTCTCAATGTTCACAAAACATTTACTTCTTACCTCGAAAGCAGGCTCTTTAAAATAAAACAGAGATTTTATTTCTACTCACTTCAATATAAGAGCAGGTGTCCCTCAAGGTAGCGTACTAGGAGCGTTTCTATATGTATTGTATACCTCAGACTTACCAATTAATGCTAACACGACCATCTCAACATTCGCAGATGATACTGCAGTTTTAAGATGTAACCGTTGCCCATTAGAAGCTTCTCGAAAGCTCCAGCTTCATATAAAATCAATAGAAGAATGGTTGTCGACATGGCGCATAAAAATAAATGAGCAAAAATGTAAGCTAGTTACTTTTACCCTTAGGCATGGTGAATGCCCTCCAATTGTTCTAAATAATACTTCAGTCCCACAAAATGAAATTGTAACATATCTAGGTATTCAATTAGATCAACGACTTACATGACTTACATTTTGAAGCCAAAATAACTCAGTTAAAGTTAAAAACCTCCAGTTTTCACTGGCTAATTAATCATCGTTCCCCTTTGAAGCTTGAATATAAAATCCTTTTATACAAAACAATTTTTAAGCCAATTTGGTTATATGGTGTCCAACTTTGGGGTAACGCCAGCTCTTCAAACATAGAACTAATACAAAGGGCTCAGTCCAAAATATTAAGATTAATTACAGGTGCACCATGGTACATAAGGAATGAAATTATTCACCGAGATCTATGCATCCCATTGGTAAAAGATGAAATAAATAAAAATAAACAAACCTACGCCATAAGGTTGATGCATCATCCTAACCTATTGGCTCGTAATTTAATAAACATAGAGAATCACTCCAGACTGAAAAGAAAGGATCGTCCTTCTATGGAAGTTGTGCATACTGCACAGCACCGAACCGAACTTATTAGCGCTAACGTCATCGTGCAAGATGAGGACTCAGTACCGGGACCTAGTTCGTCTCCAAAAAAGCTTACTATAGATATACACCCAATTCTGTTTTCACACGGTCTTTGCTTACACGGTTTTGATTTAACACGGTTTGAAAATAAACAAATTTTAAATTTTTTTACACGATTTTATTTCATTTAGCAAGATTCAAAATCTTTTGGGCTTAAATTTTTTTTTGGTTAAGTATACAGCCCATTCATGGTTGGCTACAATCTCGTTTTTAATCGCCGAGACAAAATTGGCTTCACGGCTGGCGACATTGTCGAAGTATCTCCGCGGCAATGTCTTCCACACTTTTTTCTCTACATGGTTGCGACAGTCTCTTATAGTTGTATCCAGAAATGTAAAAATTTGGAGACAGCTATTTTGCTATCGCCAAAATGAAAAAGTGCACATAAATAAAAAAAATAATTACAATTTATATGAAAAAATGTATTTCAAAATGTTCTTTTGGTACAAAAATCAGCACCAAAAGGGAATATGAACGAAATATTGAAATTTGGAAAAATAACTACAATTTTAAAACGTGTGTCATGCTTGATGCACGTATTGGGTTTCTAAAAAGAGTCCTTTATTTCGTTACAAACGTACATAAACCTTCTTTGTTGCGACGAAAATTGGAAATGAACCTACAAAAGTTTAATTGCAAAATTTATGTTAATAGATGTTAGGCAGAAATGTCAAATTTCGCCAACGATTCCGAACGAGCAAGAGAAAGTCCAGTTGAAAATTATTCCAGCGATAATAGTGCATCGAATGCGAGTAACTGATGATGACAGCAATTAAATTAATGTTCCTGTATTTATGATTATCATTTTAATTTTTTTTTAATTTTTTTTAAATTTTTATTACCTTAAAAATTGAATAACCAATTCTTTTTGTTAACAACATAGCTGTTTTTCATAATTGTTTTTAGTTCCTGAACTTGTCATACATTTTTTTTTTACATTACTTTTAAGCTTAGAGTGAATATCTATTTTTTCTTTAATAACTATGCTTGTGTAAAAACACATTATATTTGTGATTTAATAAAATAAACCTGAATAGTTGTTTTTAAAAAATCCTTGTTTTTCACTAATTTCAATAGGTTTTAGAGATAAGGAACCAATCACCTATTTTGCATACGATCAATGTCTTTTTTTACACGGTTTTTTTCACGAGTTTTCCTGGAACCAATTACCGTGTAAAAACAGAATTAGGTGTGAATACATTATTGGCTAAAACTTAAGCACCCCCTCAATATATTTTTTTTTCAAATCATAATTTTTTGGTGAAAACGAAGTTTTTGAACCATGTTGTGAATTTATTATATATGTATATTTATACCTTTATTATTGACCAACAAAAATTTTAAAAATTCAGCGTCTCATAAATAAAAAATTATTATCAAAAAACATTTTGAGCCAGAAAACAACGTCTGATTTCTGTGATCGATTTTTGAAGTTTTTGTATGATTGTAGTTTTTTATGATCGCAGCTATCACTTTTAAATAACGCTATAAAATATAAGACAGTGAACCGATTTTCGTGAAAGAAGGCTTTTTAGAAAGGTTATTATATATCAAATCTTATGAATAAGATAAAATAAGTACCATATGGTTAGTACTGATTTTATCATGTTTGAATTTTCTTTTATTTTTAATGTTAATTTCTGAAATTTTTTTTACAAAATTATACAGGTCGACAAATCTCAAAATCTGAAACCCAAATATATTTACATACTTTCCCAAAAGGTTTTTGACGCGCTAAATTCGAATGTGAGGTCAGAATATTCCTGACGGTTTCGGTTTTCGAGATATTCTAACCTAAAAGTGTGAATATCACAGTCTTAAAAGGTATTTGAGGTTATATTATATCGACAGGTAATTTTAATTTATGAAACTTTTAATTGGATCCAAAAAATACTACTCTTTGTCTTCAAAATACACTTTGAATTAATGCGATATCTTTCTTTTCCTCCCAACAATTTTTTTTACAAGTGAATTTTTATCCAATTAGTACGTAATGAGTATTTGTGAGTGAATAGTTCCAGGACCATAAAAATAAGTGCTACCATAATAGTGTTTTGGTAGAAAAATTATGAAAATCAATTTTAAAAATTCATAAACACAAATTAATCCCGAGACTCTAAAGTCTACATACAGAGAGTGATCTTATTATTAGAGCCACTACGTAAAAAACACATTTTTTCAACTTATACCATGACCAAATCCATTTCAAACCATGCAGTCGGAGTGACTTCAAATTGCGGAATTGGCTGCCGATTAAATATGTTGTTTTTCAAAGTAATTAAGGGAATATACTGTCCCCCGATTTGATTGAAAATTATTTTTATGAAGTTATGCCCATTTAAAGTTTTAGTGTCAGAGCTTGAAAAACCGCTGAAAATTGGTTCAAAATAGTCGCATTTTCATCCAAATCAAAATAATTTATTTTTGTCTTTTGATTCTAATAGAACTTCTGATTCTCTGTCAGAATCTTTAAGAAACTTTGAAAACTGTTGAAAATTGGCAGAATTATAGCGCGTTTTAAGAAAAAAAAGAAGGCTGATTTTCTCAAAAACATCTATGTTTTTTACGCTTAAAATTTTACTGTGGATTTGTATTAATATGAGAAAGAAATGACATGAGTTTAATGCTTTTCAAAACACATTTGAGGTCAGGAGATTTTTTTCCCCAAAATAAAATGTTAATTTTTTTTTTCATCATTGCCAAGCCACTCTACGGTACTATTTTCAAAGCAAATAACAGCATCAACATTCCAAATTACTTCTTGCAAATCCTGCTTGCATTCTGCATACTTTTTTTCACTGTTGTTTTCGTAATAACATTTTATCATAGGAAATATATAAAAGCATTGTACATGAGCTCATATAGCTTTTTCGCTGACAAAGTCAAGCAAACCAAATATTCAAAACCCACAGAAGTACAGTCAGTATTTACGCTATATTTGCGTACAATGTTTTTATATATTTCCCATAATAAAATGTTATTACGAAAATAACGGTGAAAAAAAAGTATGCAGAATGCAAGCAGGATTTGCAGAACGTATTTTGGAATGATGTTTTTGTTATTTGCTTTGAAAATAGTACCGTAGAGTGGCTTGGCAATGATGAAAAAAAAAGTTGACATTTTGATTTTGGGAAGAAAAATCTTCTGATCTCAAATCTGTTTTAACAAGCATTAAACTCATGTCATTGTTCTCTCACATAAGCTGGAAGCTGCTAAAGAGAGAAATTTCTATGAATCTAGGAATAATATGATCACCCACTGTACATATATATGTATATAGTATATGGTATAATACGAACGACAAGCAAAATTTCAGCGCCGTATCTCGCATTCACTATAGCCACTCATAATTCCACTTCTTGTATGAAAAATCAACTTGCTGCTCGGATCCGGTTTGAACGTACACAGTGGAACTTTAACAGCAAAATTAATTTTTAGCTTTGTATGAACAAACTGAAAAATTACACATCTCTGGCATTACTAGACACTTCAAAATTTTTTCTTTGTTTCTCAGATGTTGAATGGTATCAGTATCAATATTTATTTTGGACCTTCAAAAAACGGAAATAGTGTTGGAAACACCTTTAAAAACCGGAAAACTTAAAGCAAAGTAAAACTACTTCGTTCCTTAACCTCGTCAGATGATCGGACATTTTATGCCTATCTGGGTGAGTTTGATAATCGGACAAAGCTTTCAAAAACCAGACTGTCCGGGTGAAAACCGAACGGCCTGAGTGTCTTTGTCATTATTGAGCCAGAAATTAAGCTTATGAACGATGTCAAATGTCTAGGGTTGGGAAGGGGTCCGCAAAAAAAATTTAGCTCGATAAGGGGTCCGCGGACTACATAAGTTTAAGAACCCCTGACGTAGATGACATCATTGTTTTTGGATTCAATTTAATACATCATAACAAAAATTTAGAATGAGATATGAATGTCCAATTTCATTGTGCTTGGCACCAAATTAAAGGTATTAAAATGATATCGATGGCAAAGATATCGATGAAAACAGGCAAGACTTAAAAAAAAATCAAATTTTACATTTGATTCTTTGGCCACGAAAAAAAAAAATATAATATACACAAATAATTTAAATAATTTTACTACATGATCGTAAAGCTGATACTTTTACGTAAAAATTAAGATATACCAAAAGAAAATCGATCTTATGACAGGAATTGAATAAGTGAATCCAATGCAACATTTTCTGAATATATTAATTTTTTCGACAATTTGTTTATTCCAATGGTAACAAAAAAAAGTTTTTGTTTTTGTTCCTTTGATGAAAGGTTACTTTTCTTATGTGCCTTTTCCCGCTGGATTCGGAAATGAAAATAAAATTTTTTTTATGGTACAATTTTTGAGATATTGTAGTTTTCTAATTTTTTCGACCTCTTTTCACTTTAAAATTTATATCTCGAGCTAGAAATGCTCAATTTAATCGTTTTTGATACCAAATTAAAGGTATTAAAATGACAAACAAATACATGAGTGCATTATTTTATAGGATGAGCCTTTGAAAATATGTATATTACTGAAAAATTACCAGATTTTTAAAAAAATCAAGTCTTGCAGTTGGTTCTGTGGCCACGAAAAAGTAGAAATGTAAGTTTTTCGACCTAGTTTCTTTCCACAATAACCGGTGCATTCTGAGCTATCAGAAGTTTTAAACAAACTTATTCTGATAAGACTAAAACAGCAAAAAATATAGAGATTAAACTCAACAAATTGTCGAAAAATTTAATTTATTAAGAAAATATGGAGTTATGAAAATAATGAATTTTCACCGATTTCTTTTTTTTCGTGGCCACAAGTACACTGCAAAATTTATTTTTTATAAACATCTAGTTTGTTTGTTCACCGATATCATCTAAATCACTTATGTCAGGGGTTCTTAAACTTATGTAGTCCGCGGACCCCTTATCGAGCTAAATTTTTTTTGCGGACCCCTTCCCAACCCTAGACATTTGACATCGTTCATAAGCTTAATTTCTGGCTCAATAATGACAAAGACACTCAGGCCGTTCGGTTTTCACCCGGACAGTCTGGTTTTTGAAAGCTTTGTCCGATTATCAAACTCACCCAGATAGGCATAAAATGTCCGATCATCTGACGAGGTTAAGGAACGAAGTAGTTTTACTTTGCTTTAAGTTTTCCGGTTTTTAAAGGTGTTTCCAACACTATTTCCGTTTTTTGAAGGTCCAAAATAAATATTGATACTGATACCATATATCTCTGTATTTTAACAAATCTTACGCATTTATAGAGGCAAACAGTTTTTATTAGGATTTTCATGTAATTAAAAAACAAAATGAATAAAAATTGTGAAAAGTAAAAGAATTAAAAAATTTACAAGTCAAAATATGTACATTAAACTCAAATATTAAGACAAATATTTTGTGGTCAAAATAAAGCTAAGAAAATAAGTTATGTTTTTTTTCATAGCTTTTTTAATAAATAATAATAAAGCTTAAAATGAAAATTAATTGAACATAAAATTAAAATGAAAATTATTTTTTTGGTGACTATTTGTTATTTTATATGCGAAATTTGTTATATTTTCTTCTGTAGAAGTTTTTACTTAATGAGATGAATGATGTAGTTTTCTCGAAACCAAATCCACAATGTCGGGCTCTATATTCGAAATTTTTATCCTCAGGTCTGCTTCAACACTAAGCTTGTTTCTATACTTTGATTTTATATATAATAGTACCAAAAAAGTCTGTTCACACAAATAAGTTGTGCAAAACGGAATCAAGTTTTGGAGAGCCTTATTTGCAAGTGCAGGGTAATCGGATTTTAGGAGTAACCAAAAGTTAGTTAGTTCAATTTTATTGAACTTAAGTTTCAAAGCCGTATCGCAAGAGATATCCACGAGCATATGAATTATTTGAATAAAGCGAACAGTTTGATGATATAAAATTATTGATGTCAAAATTGTTTCGCGGATCCCTGGAACCCAGGGGTCCGCGGACCACAGTTTAAGAATCGCTGCTCTAAACTATTCTCACTTTATTCATGAATTATCTTTCTTTTTATACAAATTAAATGCTAAGTAATAACAATAACAATAAAAAATAACTGATTCTACAACAAAACAAAATAGTTAAAGTGATTGAACATATATTAATGACTCAAGTAAACAAAACTGCAGACTATGTATTCATAATAAAGTCCAATGCTCCAAAGTGCATTGACCAAAAAACAGAACTACAAGATATGAAGTTTTTTAAAAGGTTCATTGAACATAATTATTTTAAAAGTAAAAAAGTGCAAAAAAGACAAATCTGCAAGATATGCAGTTTTTAAAAGGTTCATTGAACATAAATAAAAGACAAAAATTATGAAAATAATGCACAATTAAAAAAGGTGCAAAATAAATTATTTAAATCAAAATAAAAAGAAAAAATAAAGGCATAAGATAATTTTATGGAAATTTGTTTATTTTGAAATTATTCAATATGTACAATAACAAATAATCAAAAAGAGGATGATAGTTCTCAGCAAGTGGAGCCTGATCAACTTCATATATGGGAAGCTACATCATTTGCAGAAATAAGACGTATACAAATATTAAAATGAAATGGCAAAAAAAAAGAATATTAATAAAAGAGCTCAATGAAAGTGTCGAATGAAAACTCTTTACCAGAGGGAAAATTGGTTCTGAGAAAATTTACATCAAAAGCACAACAACAGCTAGAAACAGGAGCGTTATTTCACCATAACCTTGGGGGGGCAAGAATTATAATTCCACCACTATAAGATGGTTTTATTGAATTGTTGTATTGAATAATACCAAGTATCAGATCCTTGGGGGGCCAATGCCCTCCCCAGCCCTACCGAATTGTCGCCACTGGCTAGAAAATAATATAATAATAGCTCAAAAAAAGTTCATGCGATACTTAACGAAAAATCTTTACCAGAGATAAAATTGGTTCTGAAGAAGTTAGTATCAAAAGCAAAAGAACAAAATTTAAAAATATTAGCGCTAGAAAAAGATGACATTATATTTAATATAATAAAAGTGTCATTAGAAGATGCATCGCGAAATTGAAGCAAAAATACATTTGGAAAAATTTGTTAAAAATTGTTGTTGTTGTTAAAAATTACATAAATAATTGTAGCTTATGTAATGAAGTAAAAGTAACAAGATATACTAAAGAGAAAATGTATGTGACAAATACACCATCAACATCATTTGAAACAATGACAATGGATGCAGTTGGACTAATGAGACCCTCCAATGGATATCGTTATATTCTAACGATACAGTGTGAATTAACAAAGTTTTTAGTTGCAATTAGAATACAAAACAGCAGTTTCAGTTGCCAAAGCAATTGTAGTGCAATTTATTCTTAAACATGGATGTTTTAAAGTACTAAAAACAGATAAAGAGACAGAATTCACTAACGAACTATTGCAAAATATATGTAAAGAATTGCACATAGAGAAAATAACTTCAACACCGTATCATCAAGAAACTGTAGGAACAGTTGAAAAAAATCATAGAGTATTAAATGAATACCTAAGAGGCATGCAAGAAAATGATAACTGGTCAACCTTACTACCATATTACACATTTTGTTTCAACACTACGCCACACTCAACAGCAACATATTCCCCATTTGAACTAGTATAAGGAAAAATTTGCACGCTACCTGGTGAGATTTGGAATAATAATACAAAATTATATGACATTGATGATTATTTAACAGAATTAAAGTTAAAATTAAAATACGCACACAGTAAAACTAAAGAATATTTGAATGAAAGTAAAATAGCAATATCAAATAAAGAAGATAGGATATCTAGACGTAAATTTAATGTAGGAGATTTAGTATATTTGAAAGTAGGGAATATGAGAAAATTAGATAGACCATTCAAGGGACCATATAAAATAATTAAAAGAAAAGGTCCAAATAGTGTCATAAAACTAGATTATAAAAATATAGAAGTACATAACAACAACATAGTAATATCAAGAACATTTAATAAAAATTAATTTTCAATCAAATAATCTCTATCTACATTTAAAAATCAAAAATAATTAAAGTAATCTTTATTTACATTTATGAATAATAACTAAACATCACTCTTTTTCAAAAGGGGAAGGATGTAGTGTGCATATGAAAGCCATTAACCTTCATCAAGTTAATCGTTACCATATGACATACGATACCACACAACTTACAACGTCCACTAAGCAGTTCACCGCACGCTTCATTTCTATGAATGACCGTACGGTCACGTACGAGACATAAGCGGTTAGTAAATTCAAGTGCATTTACTTACTTACTTGGGTGGCCATAACAACCCGTTACCGGGTTACGGCCGAACTCAAAAGCTCTCTCCAGGCGCCTCTGCTTCGCGCGCGCCTTCTCCAATCAGTCACACCAAGTGTGGATAGGGTTTCTTCGGCTTGGTCTTTACATCGGAGGCATGGTCTTCCTCTCCGTCGTCGCCCAGCGGCTTCCGCATCAAACACCTTTCTCGCCGGAGGTTCTTCGTCCATACGCACAACATGTCCCAGCCAGCGCAGACGTTGGATAGTGATGCGCTTGACTATGTCGATGTCATCGTAGAGCTCGTACAGTTCATGGTTCATTCGAATACGGTAGTCGTCGCCGACGCAAACAGGACCGAAGATTTTGCGAAGAATTTTTCTCTCAAACACCCCAAGTGTGGCTGCATCGGTCTGCGACACAACCCATGCTTCTGCACCGTAGAGTAGCACGGGTAACATGAGCGTCTTGTAGAGTGTCAGTTTTGTCGGGCGAGAGAGGTCTCTACTACTCAATTGCTTACTGAGACCGTAGTAACACCTATTAGCAAGAGTGAGTCTTCGCTTTATCTCCTGATATCGTTTTGAGTGTTCACGGCGGTGCCAAGATAGGTGAATTCCTTGACAACTTCGAAAGTATAGCTGTTCGCAGCAATGTTTTGTTTTGCCCTCGTTCACTGTCAAACCCACCTTCGCTGATTCTTTTTCGATAGCAGAAAACGCAGCAGTAACATCTCGCTTACAACGTCCAATGATATCAATATCATCGGAGCTGGACACTTTTGTAGAAAATAGTGCCATTACGATGTACACTGGCTTTTCGCAACACCCCTTCTATCTAAAAGTTGAAGAGGTTGCAGGATAGTGGATCGCCTTGTCTGAAACCTCGTTCGGTATCAAATGGTTCGGAGAGGTTCGTTCCTACCCTGACGGAGCTGGATGTGTTGCCCAACGTCATTCTGCAAAGCCGCACTAGCTTCGCAGGTATACCGAACCCAGACATGGTGGCATACAGGCAATCCCGTATCGGGCTATCGAAAGCAGCCTTAAAATCGATAAAAAGATGATGGGTATCGATCTGTTTTTCGTGGGTTTTTTCCAGGATTTGACGTAGTGTGAAGATCTGGTCTATGGTGGACTTACCAGGTCTAAAGCAGCACTGATATGGCCCAATCAGTGTGTTGGCGAACGGCTTAAGTCTTTCACACAGTACGGTCGACAGGACCTTGTATGAGATGGCAAGAAAACTGATTCCCCGGTAGTTTGCGCAAGTTGTAGGGTCACCTTTCTTCAGTATAGGACAAAGAACACTGAGATTCCAATCGTCGGGTATGCTTTCTGCTAGCCATATTTTGCAGATGAGTTGATGCATACACCCTATCAGCTCATCGCCATCGGTCTTGAACAATTCAGCAGGCAGGCCGTCAGCATCGGCCGCTTTGTTGTTCTTAAGTCGCTGTATCACAACTCGTACCGCGTCATGGCTAGGTGGTGGTACGTCCACACCATCGTCGTTGATTGGTGGCATCGGGTTAATTTCTCCAAAGACGGGATTGGTGGAGTCATCGCCAGCAAGCAGCTTGGAAAAGTTTTCCCTCCATAATCTCAGTGTATCTTGCGTATCCGTAACCAGATTTCCGTGTTCATCTTTACAGGTAGATGCTCCGGGCTTGAAACCTTGGGTCAGACGCTTGACTTGTTGGTAAAATTTTCGAGCATCATTCCTGCCTCGTAACACTTCGAGTTTCTCACGCTCACGCCTTTCCTGCTCTCGTTTCTTGCGTCTGAAAAGGCGTCACTCTTCCTTTCTCTTTTCCCGGTAGTTTTCGCGTACGGCTCGCGTTGCCGCTGACTGCAGTGTTCTTTTGTATGCGGCATTTTTCACTGCAGTAGCTCCGCGACACTCCTGGTCATACCATTGATTTCGCGGAGGTGGGTGTCGGAAACCAATTACTTCCTCAGCGGCAGAGTGCATGGAGCAGGAAATATGCGCCCAAAGTCCACCGGCATCATCGGGTAGAGAGTCAGGTTGAAGGAGCAGTTCTGAGAGGTGAGCGGAATAGGCTTCGGCCGTCCGATGTGATTGCAGTTTAGCGACGTCCAGCTTTCGTTGCATACCAGAGCGTACATCCTTTGCATTGCACAGCCGCATGCGTATCTTGGCTGCAACAAGATAGTGATCGGAGTTAATATTGACTCCACGGAAGGTACGAACGTCTAGCACGCTGGAAGCATGCCTTCCGTCGATCACAACATGATCGATTTGGTTTTGTGTTTTCTGATCAAGGGACAGCCAAGTGGCCTTGTGGATGTCGAGGTGTTGAAATCTGGTGCTACTTACTACCATGTTTCGCGCCGCGGCGAAGTCAATCAGCCGTAGACCGTTGTTTGAGGTGGTCTCATGGAGGCTGAACTGACCGACAGTGGGGCCAAATATACCTTCTCTTCCGACCTTTCCGTTGAAGTCTCCGAGTACAATCTTAACATCGTGGGCCGGGCAGCGGTCATATACTTCCTCGAGTCTCGCGTAGAAGGCATCTTTGACAACATCGTCCTTTTCCTCCGTCGGGGCGTGCGCGCAAATCAAGCTGATGTTAAAGAATCGAGCTTTGACGCGGATCGTAGCCAACCTTTCGTTCACAGGTGTTAACCTGGAGATATGGTGGCGAAGTCTCTTGCTTACAACGAATCCGCATCCTAATTCGCGCCTCTCCGCATGGCAACTGTAGTAGATATCGCAACTTGTTTGGTGAGAGCAACCTTGTCCTATCCATCTTATTTCCTGGATGGCGGTGATATCAGCCTTAATTTTTTTGAGGGCATCCGCCAATTCGATAGAGGCACCTTCCCTATTGAGGGTCCGGATATTCCAGGTGCATATCCTTAAATCATAGTCCTTTTTTCGTTTGCAGTGGTCGTCAACGTTGAGGGGTTTTTATCCGAGGCTTTTTTAGTTTTCATTGGATTCTTTTTTTTACGTGGCGGGTACCAAACCCTGCGCACAACCCATTTTACTTCCAGGAAGGACGCGCTGCACACATTCGCTCACTATCTCAGCGGATGCGGAGATAGCTACCCAGATGGAGCCAGCGGGGAGGCTGTGTGTCAACTTGCTAATGGTTGGCTCAGAGATCGCTCTGGCAATCCCCAGGTGGAAAGCAGTCTGAAACTTTACTCTGATCAACCAAAAGCCAATCCATCCAGAGCCAATCCATCAAGTGCATTTAGCGGCATGATTCATGTCAATACAATTTCGTAAAGACCGCTGCGCTTGGGTTTATGACTTGCACATAGGTTTGTGACTTATGCCCTAAACATTTTGGCATGTGGTAATTTTAGTTTATTGTTACTATTGGGTAAGTTCATATTTTTGTAATTCTAATTTTTGTTTGAATTTGTATTTGTAAGAAGTATTTTTTGGCGTTTTCTAGCACACCTCTCCGCATGTCTGCCGATGAGGCAGTGGCCATTTATGACTGCAACAACTGACGAGACACTATATCTAGCGCGGGAAATCAGCGCTGACAAACACTTAGCGTCCCAATTCGGCCAGATCGCACGCGCGATTTTTAATAAAAATTTTTCGCCTGGGGCTCTGTTTTTTTCAATGCGACACATTATAAAACACAAAAGTTTTATTAAAAAGAAAGAATCGTCTTATAATCTGTTATAATAATCCGTTATAAGACGCGCGCGATTTTTAATAAAAATTTTTAAGTTTTATGATAATTATTGTTGTTTTTGTTGTTGTTGTTGGTTTTTTATTGTTTTTGTCCATAAATACATAGTTTTCATAAGAATCCATTGAATAAATTTTTTTGTTTTTCGGTCAAAAAAGGGGTAAATATGCAAAATTTTGAACAAACGATACACCATTTTAAGGGGAATAAATTAAGCTTTTTTAAGAAGCTAAAAAAGTTATAGGTCATTCAGACATTTTTTGGAAAAAACAACGGTTTTTAAAAAAAAAATTGATCAAAATTTCAGAAAAATCGTAATATCTCCAAAATTATTTACTCACCATTAAATAGGCCATTAAATTTTCTTTCATTTGGCACCCATACTTTTGATATCCATTCAGGGGTTCCCTACTTATGATGATTTTTCCAAAAGCTATATCCGCAACTGCCGATGGCTATATCTTCGAAACTAGATCCGAGCGACACTTTTTTTTTCATACTTTATATTTATTTTTAACCCCCTTTAACCCCTAAAAAAAAAAAAAATTAGAGAATGTGAGCTAAAGTAAACCTGTTCCTATATTTTTTAATGCTTTATTCCAAGTTTTCTTATAAATACAGATACAGTCGTGTCTGGATATAGTGAACTAATTTTTCCAAGGCCTGTTCACAGTATCCAGGTTGACATTTTTTGCTCAAAAACTCGTTTTATTTGCTCAATATACTCTTTTATATACATAGTTCAAAGTTCCGACTTAAATTCTATAGAGAACTTATGAGGCATAATCAAACGGGTCGTAGCAGCACGAAAACCCGCGAGAAAAGCAGCTTGTGGTAAGTTAATCAAGAGAATCGGCATAAAATTACTCCAGACTAATGTGCACGCCTGGTAGGCAGCATGCCAAACCGATTCTCATCATTTATGAAACAAAAAGGTTCTCCTACTCATTATTAATTATGTAAAATATATTTTAATTTTCTTATATATATGATTATTTACCTACCTCTTTTATCAAAAAAGTACCTAAAAACGTAAAAAAAAAGTTTTTTTTTTCTAAAATTGAGATAAAAAAAATCTCTACGTTAAATTATTTTCATTTTCACGCGAAAATGTTTCTTTTGGAATAACAAACAATATCCAAAAAAAATTTTTCGGTGACAAATGGTTTTCATTTAAAATATTTAAAACGCACCGTGAGTTATAATTAAACATTATAAACTTACAGTCATTCAGTAAAGACCAATATTGTAAATTTTTACTTGTTGATCAATGCAATCTTTTATTCAACAAACATGACAAACACAACAAATGAACAATTTAACCTTTTAACCTGGTAATTTGTTACATGTTTCCGCTACTACCACATAGCCTCATCAGCATCAGTTTCAACCATACAACAAGAAAAATAGGCTTTTAAATGGTCATTCCTCCAGTACAAAAAACTAGATCGATTGGCCCTTTACTATCAAAATGTAAGGGGCTTACGCTCTAAAACTCGTAGGTTATTCTTACGTTCTCAGAACATAAACTTTGATATTATAGCCCTGACCGAAACTTGGCTCAATGCAAGTTATTTAAGTTCTGAATTATTTGATAATAGTTTCGAGGTTTTTCGAAAGGATAGAATTGAAACATTGGATAGCCAAGTTGGTGGTGGAGTCCTTATTGCAGTTAGAAATACGATTTCTAGTAGTAGTTTCCAAATTCCTATTGTTTCTGATTTAGAGCTAATTTGTGTTAAATTGACTATGAATAAATCATCTGTTTACATTTTAAATGCTTACATTTCACCTAATAGTAGCATTGACGTCTATAATTCACTCTTTCAAGCTGTGGACCATGTTATTGGTGCTCTTGAACCCAGCGATGCTTTCATTTTACTCTGTGACTTAAATTTACCACATGTAACATGGATCCAACAAGGCGATGACACATTTCTAAGTGCCATTAACATTATTTCTAGACAAAATCAACAATTTGTTGATGCTATTTGTTCTGATTTACAACAAGTAAGTTGTATTAAAAATTTTCAAGATAGACAACTAGACATAGTTTTCGTAACGGACTCGTCTAGAGTTTCTGTTGATAGTGCCACTTTTTGCATTTCTAACATTGACGATTATCACCCTCCTTTGAGTATTGTTTACCAAGCTGAGCACAACTCTATTGAAAATATTTTTGATTATCAATACTTTTTTAATTTTAAAGGCGGTGATTATGAACACCTTAATGATCTCTTAGATTCAAAATTTCAAGACTTTGATTTTAATTCTGATGATTTGGAAATTACCACTGAACGTTTTTATAGCGTTTTATTTATTGCTTATGTCTTTGTGTACCTATTTTATGTAAACGGTCAGTGTCTTCATTTTATCCTTGGTATAATAAGGAGTTGAAATCTTTAAGAAATAGACGTAATAGAGCTTGGAAAAAGTATATTGTATCTCAGAACTCTCAAGATCTTGATGAATAT
This sequence comes from Meiosimyza platycephala, assembly GCA_963662105.1. Lineage (NCBI taxonomy): Eukaryota > Metazoa > Arthropoda > Insecta > Diptera > Lauxaniidae > Meiosimyza > Meiosimyza platycephala. Next base: position 63,819,069 of record OY759210.1, on the reverse strand, counting down.
AACAAACTTTCTCAAGACTTTAGTGTACTTTGTTCCGTTCTGTATTTCGACTATTTAGAATGCATGAATTATAAAATCTTATCTGACCCGAAAAAGTTTTGGAGTTTTATAAATCTTAAAAAAAAGAGTGATGGGTACCCCTCGTCTTTCAAGCATAACAATGGTATTTCTAATGATCCATATGTAATCTGTGGCCTCTTTGCCGATATTTCCCAACAGTCTTTTAGCTCTAATCCTTTTAGCCCGGACTTGAACTGTTTTGGCTATTCTGATTTATTGCCTCAGGTTTCTTTTGAATCAGTTAATTTTACACCTGAACTTTTTTTTACTGAAATAAACAAGTTGGAGGATGACTCTAATGCGGGACCTGATGGAATTCCAGCATCACTTTTAAAGAATTGTAGTTCTCCGTTGTGTATTTAATAGATCGTTGGCAGAAAGTTTTTTTCCTAATATCTGGAAAACTTCTTTTATCTCTCCAATTTTTAAAAAAGGTAGCAAGCTGATGTTAATAACTATCGCCCTATAGCCAAAATGTCGTGCATACCTAAACTCTTCGAACATATAGTTCACAATTTTTTAAAAAACCATTGTCGTTCGATCATCAGCACTCGTCAACATGGCTTTGTCAGTGGTAGCGTACGATAACAAATTTATTAGATTTTTCTAGTTTCTGTTCGAATTCTGTTGAATCAAGAAGACAAATTGATTGTATTTATACTGACTTCAGCAAAGCTTTTGTTAAGCTTTCTCACAACTTAATTGTGCTAAAGCTTGAGCTTTTTGGATTTCCTAACTCTTTTATCACCTGGATCAAGTCTTATCTGAGTAATCGGTCATATCAGGTACGATTTCGAGGTTGTCTTTCTTCTCCATTTATAGCTACTTCAGGTGTTCCGCAAGGAAGTCATCTGGGGCCCCTTTTGTTTATCTTAGCTATTAATGATATAACATATACAATCAAATATTCAAGTTGCTAATTTATGCTGATGATATGAAAATTTACTGGGAGATTAATGAGGAAAACGACTGCCTCTTGCTCCAGGAAGATTTGAAATCCTTTGAAATTTGGTGCAATAATAATAGTCTTGTACTTAATATTGATAAATGCCAAGCTATATCTTTCACACGGAAATTTTCAACAATTAACTATAACTATAAAATAAGCAATCATGTCTTGCTCCGTGTTGATACATTCAAAGACCTTGGTGTAATTTTTGATACCAAATTAACATTTAATAAACATATTGAAACCATTTGTACTAAAACATCTGGTCTGCTTGGTTTTATAAAAAGCTGGGCTAAAGAATTTAACAATTCATTGGTAACTTTAACTTTATATAAAACGTTAGTTCGTCCTCATTTAGAGTACGCTTCTCAAGTATGGTCTCCATATTACAATAATCATATTGAGAAAATCAAACGAATCCAAAAAAGATTCCTTCGATTTGCACTTTGTCATCTCCATTTGTTATATGTCCAGCTTAATGGGGTGGTGCACCTTGTTGGCTATGGCATGGTGGCCGGCCCGTGCTGCTCGCCGCATAGTTAGGGTGGTCCTTACTACTTATTGCCCACCACTGACACACAACATGATGAATCATGCCATTTTAATTCATTATAAAATTAGTAGATAACTAGTGAAGAAGCAAAGAGAATACACATTCATACATGCTTGTGCTTAAGCTATGCGCCCCTCATACATACTACGCCCTAATCAGAAATTAACTCCCTTTAACTTTTACCAGAGTCCCTATATCTCTAAAACCCAATTAAACCAAAAAAAACAATCACGAAAATATTTCACCCTAGAGATAGCATAAGCACTAGCAACCATATCACTCACTCATTCAAACAGAAAGTTAAAGAAATGAAAGAATAAACAATAAAAAAAAATCACTCATTCATACAGATTTAAGTCCAGTCCCAAGTTCCGTCTTGTCAACGTTTGCGTCCGTCAGCTGGAGTCAACCTACCCTCTTCTGCGTCCGAGCGGGATCACAGCCTTGAGCCACGTCATGACTCCGAATATTTCGACTTGACTCCCATTAATTGACTCAGTTCGTCCGTCAAGTCATCAACAGGCTACCTACATTTCCACCAGGGGTTTCACATTCACACCGACACGATTTTTTTACTTAGCAAATCATGGCTAAAAAAAAAATCAAAGTCAAAAAAAAAAAATCAGTTAGAAAAAAAAATCTAGTTCAACTCATGTGACGTCCAACAGCGACTTGTTTTACTAACGATATATAAAAAAAATCTTCTAGTATTTTATTCCGTTTTTTTTTTTTTTATTAACGCAAATTGTATTTAATTGAAAGTTTTATAATATTTATTGACAAACTAGTTTTTACATTAAAAATTGTTTATGATTAAAAAAAATTATGTTTCATCCAAATTCAGCAAAACTGTTTCAAATTTTAACTAGATTCAAAATTTATTCAATCATTATCCTCTTTTCTTTTTTTTTTCTATTAACTTTATTTCTGAAACGAAGGAGTATTTCTTTTCTATATATTATTAATATTTTTAACTTGAGTGCTTTTTTTTTTAGAAATTGTATTTAAGTACAAACAGATAAGTATTTCAAAAAAAAAGAATTGCAAATGTCGTTTGAAACGTAGATATTTTTAGAAATTGTAATAATTAGGACAATATGTTAATAATGTATTTAAGTTAAATGTATTAATGTATGTAGTTCATAAAAAAAACTTAATTTTTGAATTAATTGAATTTTAGAATTATTTGAAGTATTCAAAGGTACATAAATATGTTTAGATGTATATCAACAAAGTTGGTATTAATTGTATGCATGTATGTAATTTAACAATGAGTATTTTATATATATGTATTTCAAATAGGTAGATAATTTATAATTCAAAACAGGTAAGTATTTAAAAAAAATATATCCGTAGATTTATCAAAAAAAATATATATATACATGTGTAAATAGTATTTATGTAGGTATGTATATAATTCCAATCAGGTAAGTATTTAAAAAAATGGTAATTGTGTTGTGGGTTTTTACCACACATGATATGTTATTCAAACATTTATTTAAACAAATAACATATTATGGCATATTTTTGGGATGATGCTTAACATCATCCAATAATAATTGCGGCACACTTTTGGGTATTTGCTGTTTTGTTGATAAATTTAAGTTGCTATGTGCAAGTTCTGCTTGTTAAGAATTAACAAGAATGAGAACGCCAAGCACTTAAACGCAACAACAAAACAGCAAGCAAAAGCCAGGTGTGAAACCCGGAAATATGTCGACCTCACTACTTTGGTGAGTTAAATAAGACTTATGCAATTTCTGCAAAAGTCAAATAAATATTTGTAGGCCAAATTTTGTAGGCCAACTATTTGTGGGCCAAGATTTGGTAAAGTAGAATAAGTTTTTGTTATTGTATTCCTAAGTAATTATTTTAGCTTGTAATTTGTTATTGTAATTATCTGTATCATAGGTGTTAAGTAAAATGAAATTAAAAATTAAAAACAGAATTTGTTAATGTGTTAATCATTTAGAAGGGAAAATATACTGGTAAGTATATTTAAATCTGATAATCCTTAAACTTGTTTCTCCTTCCAGATACAATTGTCACACAGTACTAAGTGTTTTCCCAGGACGGGAAAATTACTAGTACAAAAATACTAGTCAGCCGGTAGGATTCTCACTTCTACCAGCAAAACTAGACAACATTGGCGCAGCCGGTTTACCGAACCACAAAGGAAGTACAGCAACAGCAGCCGATTTACCGAACCACAAAGGATGTACAGCAACAGCAGCCGATTTACCGAACCACAAAGGCAGTAGCAGTACAACATTGAAGCAGTAGCAGTACAACATTGGAATTGGAAAATAAATAGGTAATATCCTTGTAGCAACAGATTACTAATCATAAATTTCTTTAAAAAAAAAAAACATTTCGGCTTAGGCCTATCACAATTTCAGTACAGCCTATTTGTAGGCATTATCCTCACGAACTTGGGAGCATGAACTATGAGCGATCCTCATAGTCCATGTTCTGCATCATTGATTAGGGAAGTAGGTTTCATTGAAATAATTTTGTGAACTTATTGGAAGTTCACAAAATAATATTTTTTTTTTTTTTTTTTTGTAATTTTTCTTCAAATTAAATGGATAGGATTGTTGAAATAATAATTTTTTTTTAAATAAAAATTTATTTTAATTAAAAATTAATTTTTCTTCAAATTGAATGGATAGGATTGTTGAAATAATTTTGTAAACTTATAGGAAGTTTACAAAATAGTAATTTTTTGGGAAAATTACGAGCACAACATTGTTGTTTGTTTTATTTTTCTCCATTGAATCTTTAGGGAGAAAATTTGATTTTATTTTCGCGATAAAAGTTTGGTTCTGTCTTGTTGAATGTATATCGGGTTCCAAAAAGATTTTGTATCTTAAGGATCAGTTATTCAACATAGACTCGCGTTTTTATAAATAATTTACAAAGATAATAATTTTTTTTAGTATTTTTCTCAATTGTTGAAATTTTATGGGAAAATTTAAATTTTGTTGAAAGAAGGTCCGATTGTTTATTGAAGGGAAAGTATACAAACTTTTTATTTTTTTTTTAACTTGTACAAAAACAAGTTTATACCCAATTTAGAACGTTTGTTTTGTTTATTTTTGTAAAAACGTTATTTTCGCGGGAAAACGTTTGTTATATGTTTGCTTTAGTGAAAGTCTTGTAGAACTAATTTTTGGTTCCGAGGAATATTTCAAATTCTGAGGATCCGTTTATTCTACGTAGACTCGCGTATTCGTGAATAATTTTAACTTCTTTTTAAATCGTATGTAACCTTGCAGAATTTTATTGTTGGTTCTAAGGAATACTTTCAAATATTCCAAAGATTCGTGTTCTGCAGAGGTCCGTGGGGCATTAAATAAAAATTATTCCAAAGAAGGAATAATTAAAGTTTAATAATTTGCATTTCATATCACTAATTAATGAGTGGTATATACGCAAAATTGTAAACAAAAAATTGGGATAGGTCGTGTAATTCACAAAACTCTATATACATATTTGTGGGCAAAAATTTATAGGTCGTTCATTCACTTATGGAAATCTGAAACCTTGAACTTATATACAGTAAAAAGAAACAAATAAAAAGCACGTAGCAATAAACGCTTGCTTTTTGTTGGAGTTAACAACCGTTTAAAGTTGCTGACTTAGCTTTTTATGTATTTTATGTGAGGTAATGAGCGATTTAGAGTTTAACAAATACGCCCACGGAAAATTGTTAGGAGAGTTGTGTAGATTTACAGATAAATTGTGGAAATATTTAGAAGTTACAATTGACAATAAAGAACAACTTATTCTAATACAAAGAAAAGTTGAAAATTTCCATAATTTATCAGCGGTCGAAAAAGCGGACATAATTTTAGAGGAAATTTTAAACAGTATAGAACAAAAGAATCGCAGTGACGAAGAAAAAACAGAGACCTGGAAGAAGGAATTCCACGCCCTTAAAAGGAGATATGACCAACATATTACTCAGTTGAAACTAAACGCTGAGCAAATAAAGGATCTGGAAGAAGAAAATTCTATACTAAACGATACACTAAGTGAAAGGAATTTATCAAAATTAAATTTTTCACTACCAGTGAGTCAGGAATTGGAAGAGGAAAATCAGTCCTTAATAGAATTAAAAAATCGCGTTCAGGACCTGGAAAACACAAATAAGCGTTTGACAAAGGAACTTAAAGCCGAGAGATTAAGGGGAAAAGAACAAAAAGTGATTTTTGATTTAACTAACACAACAGTAAACACTATGGGAGAACAACAAAAATTCCTTGATCTGTGCAACAGACAAATGGACTTTTCAAAACAGTTGGAGAAGATGATCATCAACTATAAGAAAACTCCAACACAGAGAGAGACCGTGGAATATTACTCAAAAAGGATTGAAGAATTAGAAAGGTCATGGTCAAGTTTTTCAGTAAACAACGACGCTATTGAGGAGTACCGATCAGCGTTCTCTACTCATGAATATTTCACAAAGAATTTCTACAACAGAATAGAAGATAGTTATGGCAATCTATCGAAATGTTATAATGAAAAACTGGCCAAATTAGAGGAGATTAGGGCATCGCAACAAGGACATACGTATGCAAGCCAACAAAGAGAGGCGATAAACAATAATGTTTTTACCATAAGCGCAGATGTTCACAATGAACAACAAAAGCGTCAGCTTGAAAACACACCCAGTCTAGGAAGATCAAGAAGTCATGAACAAATAGCCAAATGGGTACGGGACACAGTACCATATTTTTCCGGTGTAGAGTCACCAACTATCAAGGCGGATTTATATAGGTTCATAGAGGCTTGCGAATCGGTGAGGAGAACCACTGACCCTTCTGATGAAATGGAATTAATTTCTAAGGTGAGACTTCATCTCAATGGAGATGCATACGAGTTGATCAGGGCGACTCAATTTTTAAAAATGCAAGACCTATACAATATTTTAAAAGAAACCTATATAAGAGAAAAACCCTTAGAAGCAGTCCAAAAGGAACTAATTAATGCTCGGCAGGGAGCCTTTGAGGATTTGCGTGCATACGCTAGGAGATTGAAATCACTAGAGACATCCATTATGGATAACCTCAGTAAGAGATATTCAGCTCCAGAAGACAGAGTATACAGACAGGAACTGTTAAATTCTGTGGTAAGAGCATTCAGATTGGGATTAAGGAATCCAACTCTCAAAGTATTAATGATGAGTAAGAATACGTGTACTTTAGAAGAATTACTCAAAGAAGCAATCTCTGAAGAAGAGGACTTGCGAGAGGATTCAGAACAAGTACTAGGAATCAACGCCTACCAATCAAATATAGTTCAACCTAGTCCGGGTATTTCATATAGAAATGATACGCAAGCACAAAATTGGAATAAACAAAACCAAGAGAGGCAAAATAAATCATTCCAGCAAAACTCAGGAAGATTTATGAAAAATAGCACTAGTAACAAAAAACCAAATATTGTTTGTTCATTTTGGGATAAAAAGGGTCACACAAGAGAAGACTGCTATGTTAGGAAAAACACACCTTTCTGTGATAAGTGTTCAGAATACGGACACATGCCCAACATAAAGTGCTCACAAAACAAAACGGACATAGGGAAACAATTAAAAAATAATAGTTCGAATTCACAGCGGCATCAAGGGGGACAACAGTCCTCCAGTAAATGTGGTTGGTGTAAGAGAATTGGACATGAAATTGGAAATTGTTTTGCCAAAAGAGACTACGAAAAGGCTCAGGGAAACCAAGGGGGGCCCAAGACCGGCCAATAGTCTGGGGACCCATAAAACTTAGTAAATTAGGGCCAAAAGAAGTAGTAACAGTAAATCAGCTACAAGAAAGTGCAGCTGATACGTTAACTACATCTAAAATCACAAATAATTTTAATAAAGTGGTAACAGTAAACCAACCACAACAAAGTGCGGTTGGTACGTTATCTACTAATTATGAAACAAATGAAGTTTCAGAAAATATTTCAGATGAATTAGTAACAGTAAATCAGCTACAAGAAAATGCAGCTGATACGTTAACTACATCTGAAATCATAAATAATTTTGACAAAGTAGTAACAGTAAATCAACCACAACAAAGTGCAGTTGATACGTTACCTACTAGTAGTAAAAATTATAAAGTTTTGAGTAATAACTTAAAGCAAGGTAATGCGGGGAAAACAAATCATACACAGAATACTGTAGTTGAGGCGTCCCTCGCAAAACCCATAGAATGCGTATCAAACGCAAAAGATACTGAAACTGGGAGACACATCTTGTATGGCAGGCATAACGAGAATTTCTACCAAGCAAATCAAAATGACGTGTTCATAGAAGTGCCCTGTAAAGAGGCCAGATATGGAAAACTTATTTTGTTGGTAGATTCCGGTGCTGACACAAGTTTGGTCAAAGAAAGTGCAATGTTGCATTTCCCAGAATCAGATACAAAAAATCGAAAAGATTTAAGTGGAGCATTTGGCGGACAGGTTACCACATTAGGTACTACCACTATTAAACACCAACAGAACCCAGATCTAAGTTTAAAGTTACACATAGTGTCACTAGATCAAGGAGTTCCAGCTGATGGAATAGTAGGTAGGGACAATTTGTGGAACCGAACTGTCATAAACGCTATAGATAAAAAATTAACGTTTTTCAATGAAAAACGTCAGAAAATATTAGCATTCACGCTTAAGCCGATGAATGACTTTAACAGAGTACTATACAATACAGAAACAGCAATAGAAGCTCGAACTGTAAAAATAGTACCTTTATGTGTTAAAACAACATTAAAAGAAGTTGTTATACTCAAACAAGAACTTTCACAAGGAGTTTACTTAGGTGAAGTACTCAGCGAAGTGAAAGATGGCATAGTTTATGTGCCAATTTTAAATTCGTCAGAAGACAAATTTATCATTGATAGAAAGTTCAACCCAGAATTTTCAAATTACAATGAATTTAAAATAAACATAAGTTCCGCAATAAATATAATATCGGAACAAAACGTGAGGGGAAGATTAGATAAGCTATTTGGATCTATTAATTTAGATCCTCACATAAGCAAAGAAGAGAAGGCTTCCATGGAAAATATATGTGCATCCTTCCATGACATATTTTTGTTAGAAGGAGATTGCTTATCATATACTCCAGTATTGAAGCATGATATCCCTACTTTGGTGGGTCAACCACCAATATACCAAAAACAGTACAGACTACCACATTCTCATAGAATGGAAATTAATAAACAGGTAGGTGAACTGTTAGATGAAGGGATTATTTCACCAAGCACCTCACCTTGGAATTCACCACTATTGCTTGTCCCAAAGAAAAGTGGTAAAGATGGCGAGAAAAAGTGGAGATTAGTTATAGACTTCAGAAAATTAAATTAAGCTACAATCAAGCAAGTTTTCCCCATACCACGAATTGATGAAATTTTAGATCAATTGGGACATAGCAGATATTTTTCCACGCTAGATCTAGCAAGTGGATATCACCAAGTATTGGTGAATGAAGTTGATAAAGAAAAAACAGCATTTAGTACAGGATTGGGACATTTTGAGTTCAACCGAATGCCGTTTGGTCTAACAGGAGCCCCAGCAACATTTCAACGCATCATGAATCACATACTCACAGGACTACAAGGTCTAGAGTGTTTTGTTTATTTAGATGACATTGTCATATACGGGAAAAACTTACGAGAGCATGAAGAAAGGCTACGTAATGTGTTCACGGTATTAAGACAACATAATCTGAAATTAAACACGAAAAAATGCAATTTTTTGCGTCGTGAAGTTGTGTATTTAGGTCATAAATGTTCAGAACACGGAGCCCTGCCAGACCCGGAAAAGGTAGAATGTGTAAAAAACATACCAGTACCTAAAAACAAAAAAGAAGTACAAGCATTTTTAGGTCTGGTAAACTATTACCGGAAATTCATTAAAGATACGGCAAGATTAGCTTTACCAATAAATAAATTATTGAGAAAAGACGCAAAGTTCGTATGGTCAACAGAATGCCAAAATTCATTCGAGGAATTAAAAGAGGCAATAATGACACCACCTGTATTGGCATATCCAGATTTTAGTCAACAATTTTTGTTAACTACGGATGCCAGTAATGATACAATTGGTGCAATATTATCTCAAGGAGAAGTCGGTAAAGATAATCCAATAGCATTTGCCAGTAGAGCACTAAGCGATACCGAGAAAAGGTATTCGACCATTGAAAAGGAATTTCTCGCTATAGTGTGGGCAACAAAAAATTTTAGAGCATATTTGCTTGGCAGACATTTTAAAATTTACACCGATCATCAACCACTACGTGGGATATCAAACCTTAAGGATCAAACGTCACGCTTGGCGCGTTTCCGGCATAAACTATCGGAATATGATTTTGAAATCATTTACAAGCCTGGGAAAAGAAACTTAAATGCAGACGCTTTAAGTAGATTACCACAAACAAATAAACAAATAACAGTGGTACAAACCAGATCAAAATCTAAAAATTCTGAAAAGGAAAAAGGGAACATTTCAAAAGAGGTGGATAAGGACACGGTGGTTGAAAACAACACCGGAAAAACAGTGGTCATACTGAAAGATCCTAAAGAAATAGAAACAATATTAAGGGACTTTCATAGCACACCACTTGGTGGGCATCAAGGGGCTATCAAAACACTTCTAAGGATAAGAAAGCAGTATAGATGGCCAGGTATGCAAAGAGATATAAAAGAGTATATTAAAAAATATTTGGTACATTTTTCAGACCAACAAGAGCTCAAGACTTACAAAAATGCCGATGGTGGTAACAGATACACCAAGCAGGCCTTTTGATAAAGTATATATGGACATTGTCGGTCCATTACCTGAAACTGTATCAGGAAATAAGTATATACTAACATTTCAGGATGATTTTTCAAAATATATGGCATGTGCTGCAATGCCCGACGCGGAAGCAAGTACAGTTTCGAAAAAATTTTATGACGAAATTATTGCCAGATACAATATACCGAAAGTATTGATTACTGATAATGGTACAAATTTTATCGCAAAATTATTCTCAGATACTTGCAAAATGTTGGGTATTAGGAAATTGCATATAACGCCATATCATCCGCAGGCTAATGGTTCTTTGGAAAGAAGCCACAGACCACTAGCAGAATACTTGAGAAGTTTTGCTAAAGAAGATGGTTCGAATTGGGACCAATGGCTGACGGCAGCCATGCATGTCCATAATAATACGATACATACTTCTACTAAGCAAACTCCTTTCCGAACTTTGTACGGTTTTGAATTCGAAATGCCTACGAATTTAAAACGAAAATGTTCACCGCTCTATAACGCGGAGGACCAATCAAAAGTATTAAAGTTTCAAATACAAAGAACTCACGAGTTAGTGAGAAAAAACCAAGAAAAGGCAAAAGAATTGTCTAAAAAACGGGGTTCAGTAAACCCCGTTATATTTAAACAAGGGGATAAAGTTTTGATGAAAAATCAAACTCGAAAAAATAAATTTTCTCCCATATGGATAGGCCCATTTGAAGTTTCAAATGTTAAGGGGCCTGTTACAACAGAAGTTGCCATAAAAGGAAAGAAAAAGAAGTTACATAATAATTTATTAAAATTATTTAATGAACCAAAATAAAAATTAAAATCTTTTTCTTGAAAGTTAGAATAATTTGCTCATATTATTTGATACAGCAAAATTAAATATAAAAAAAAATTGCTACATAAATACTTGTTTGTAAACAAGAAATATGATACAGCAAAATTAAATATAAAAAAAATTGCTACATAAATACTTGTTTGTAAACAAGAAATATGAAACGACGTGTGCCGAAATAAGCGCACATGGTCGTATATAACTTACCTACCTCAACAGTAGGTAAAGGAAAAAATTTTGAAAATAAAAATAACAACAATAAAAACACAAAGCATTGCAATGCATAAAGCAATGCAAACTTGAGCAAAAACTTGAGCTCAGCTTTAATTAATAAATAACAACATTGCCTTATTTCTGCATAATGCAATGAAACAATTTAGCAGCAACTTAAGCTGAAGATAACTTTGGAAAATTAAAGATATCGCTGGGGCGATACACTAAAAATTGCAAAATATATGATTGTATGGATTTAACAAATGCATACACACATATAGCAAACCAAAATTTAAACGAAAAATCAGAATTTTGATTTTGGAACTCGGGAATTTTCAGACTGGGGAAAATTGGGAAAAAGAAAAAAATAATGCGAAATATGTATTTGTATACAAGATTGTATACACATAAATAGCAGACAAAAAGGATTATAGTTAAAAATAAAAAAATTTTTAAAAAATATACCCAAAAAATGGGCAATAGATAACAAACAGAACAAAACTTTTTGTTCTAAGAGATTTTTAATTACAACATATATATTTGTATTCATACACTTAAGACGTATGTATATACATATATAGTTTTATGATTTACGTTGCACATTTTTGCATCGTAAGCTAAAATAAGTCAGTTTATTGACATGCTTAATGTGTAAAGCTTAATGTTTTTGCCTAATTGCAAAAATTTACACATTAAGTAAACTAGGCCAATAAACTTTAAAAGTAAATAAATAAAATAAAACGGAGTAAATGCCGTAAACATATATATATATTTATGCATTATAAAATGCATACACATATATAGCATTTACATAATATAGAAATAAAACGGTATAAATACCGTATATATATACATATATATATTTATAAATGCTAACACACATATAACATTTAGGTACACTAAATTACATATTAAATTGTATTAAATAAATTAATCAAACATTAAGCTTATGATTTTATAATCATGGTCCTATACTGGAACAGTGTAACAGTAGATGAGGCAGTAAATGACTTAAATACTCCATTTTCCTGATTCAAGGTAGCGAATACAACAGCAAATAAGATGAATACATATAATTAAAAAGCTAGCTGAAGAGTATTTCATGACAATAAGCGAAATATCCAGCATTATTGGCTAAAAAAGTATGGTTGTCAATCCGTATATGGAAACAACCAAAATAAAGGAAGGGAGGGGGCAACAAGTAAAGCGTAAAGCCTCCCTTGTCGAGAGAAAACTATGGCATAAGCCGTCTCATCAATTATCTGAGATGACGGTAGCCACAAGAAGATACACCAGCATCGCTCCTTGAATAAAATCAGAAGTAACTTTTGTGGAGTATTAAGTCAAGCAAAGCCATAAAGCCAAGCAGTTTCTAACCAAGGGGGACAAGCGGCGAAGGAGAAAAGTAGGACCATGAATTAGGTAGGGTTATTCGAAGAGAAAAACAAACATAATAATTTATACTTACACTTGAATTCAACATTCAAAACAAAATTATTGTAAGACACAATAATGTGTTATTAAGAAAAAATTATTCTTAGCTATAATTTTTTCTTATTCGAAGGGGTGAGGAATGTTGTGGGTTTTTACCACACATGATATGTTATTCAAACATTTATTTAAACAAATAACATATTATGGCATATTTTTGGGATGATGCTTAACATCATCCAATAATAATTGCGGCACACTTTTGGGTATTTGCTGTTTTGTTGATAAATTTAAGTTGCTATGTGCAAGTTCTGCTTGTTAAGAATTAACAAGAATGAGAACGCCAAGCACTTAAACGCAACAACAAAACAGCAAGCAAAAGCCAGGTGTGAAACCCGGAAATATGTCGACCTCACTACTTTGGTGAGTTAAATAAGACTTATGCAATTTCTGCATAAGTCAAATAAATATTTGTAGGCCAAATTTTGTAGGCCAACTATTTGTGGGCCAAGATTTGGTAAAGTAGAATAAGTTTTTGTTATTGTATTCCTAAGTAATTATTTTAGCTTGTAATTTGTTATTGTAATTATCTGTATCATAGGTGTTAAGTAAAATGAAAATTAAAAATTAAAGACAGAATTTGTTCTGGTGTTAAACGGAAGACTACGGTGTTAATCATTTAGAAGGGAAAATATACTGGTAAGTATATTTAAATCTGATAATCCTTAAACTTGTTTCTCCTTCCAGATACAATTGTCACACAGTACTAAGTGTTTTCCCAGGACGGGAAAATTACTAGTACAAAAATACTAGTCAGCCGGTAGGATTCTCACTTCTACAAGCAAAACTAGACAACAATTGTAAATTTAGTTTAAAACGTAGGTATTTTTTTTTTTTTAGAAATTGTAATAATTAGGAATATTTTTAACAATGTATTTAACTTCAATGTAATAATGTATGTAGTTCAAAAAAAATTAATATGTGATTGTGAATGTAATTTAAAAACGTAGGTATTTTTAGAAATTGTAATAATTAGGAATATTTTTAATAATGTATTTAACTTCAATGTAATAATGTATGTAGTTAAAAAAAAATTAATATATGTGATTGTGAATGTAATTTAAAAACGTAGGTATTTTTAGAAATTGTAATAATTAGGAATATTTTAATAATGTATTCAAGTTCTATTTATTAATGTATGTAGTTCAAAAAAAAATTAATATATGTGATTGTGAATGTAATTTAAAAACGTAGGTATTTTTAGAAATTGTAATAATTAGGAATATTTTAATAATGTATTCAAGTTCTATTTATTAATGTATGTAGTTCATAAAAAAAATTATTTTTTGAATTAGTTGAAGTATTCAACAAAAAAGATAAGACCATTCAAATTTCAAGTTCAAAAGAATTCAGTTTGCATTGTATACAAACTTGTATGCTTATCTTTTAGTTATATACCTCTCTTTGTTATGTACCTTAGGTCACTGCACTTTAAGTTCAAATCCACCATACAGAGCTTAATTAAACTTTACAACAGAAAACTCACCAACTGATCAGCTATGATGATGGCGCCAGCAACAGCTTTACAGAGTGTTCCAGCTATGAAAGTTATTTCTTTTTGTTTTTAAAGATAGGAAAAATTTAATTCGCAGGCCGTGTACACTATTTGCATTTGCGAGTAAATATTACATACATATAAAAGAAAAACGTTAAATTTATAAAACTACAAAATTTCTTTACAGTTTTCTTTTTCCTTTTTTTCTCAATTAAGTTAAATGCGTTTTTATACAAATAAAACTTCAATATAAATCCAAGAGCAATTCAAAATTTCAAGGTTACTTATATATATATATCTATAAAAATAAAAAAAAAACAAATATTTCGCGCCTATCGTCGCGCCTTATGTACATAAGTATTCCAGTCCTTTTGCAATATATAAGTCCCGCTTCGAAGATTCTACATATATATGAGTTTTCCCGATTCCATAAACTGTATGTGTTTCTTGTAATGCTTTGGCATATAAGTTGTCAGTTCGCTACCGAAAAAGTCTTCCAACTAAAACTTGGAGGCCCCTGAATTCCAAGGACCTACGAGGACACAAAAACATTAAAATCTTTTGTCTAACACCTTTTTTTAATTAAGGATTTACCTTAATTTTACTTGTATTTTCTTTTCCTTTTGCTTTGTGCAAACTAAAAAAAGTTCGGATAGCAACTTATTTAACAACCGCCTACATCAACGATATCAATATGTAGTATAAATTATTCGAAACACTTTGCGAAAAAAATAGATTACCGGAACAAATGTTTATTCAAGTTTATAATTTTACATTTGTTTTCTTAATCGACAGCCACACCACATTTGGGATTTTGTTCGTCTCTTCTAGAATAATAATATTTATCCGCTGAACAAATATCCGTTAAACATTCCTTTTTGTTCTGTGTGATTTATCATATATCATCCAACTTCAAAGCGACATATCGGTTAAAAGAACTGAAGTGGGGACACCAACCCCTTAGTTAGTGACGTAGTGACCAACGTAGAGGTGTGCATGACAGAAACGTCAAAGTATTCAGAAGTACAAAATAAAAATAAAAACAAAAGTATGACAGCCATCGAGCAAAGTGGAACCAGAAAAATTGCAAAAATAAAAAAACAAATGAATTAAACAGCAGGGTAAGTACATTTTAAATCCTTTAAATATACCTACATATATGAATTAATTATCTTTTCTTTCCAGATACAGCTTCAGCGTGTGAGTCAGCAGACCACTCATTTGGCAGCAAACAGGCTACCGCAACAGGCTCGGGTCCGTCGATATCATATATGATATGGAACATGTCCGTAAAAAAAATAGCAAAGCCTGTTCACCTCTGAAACTGCTTCAACGTATGGCTTCGACCCACTTCTCATGCTCTATAAGCCGGGCCAATTCGTTTAAATTTGTTTATGGTAGACGCGCAAAGAAGACAGATAGGCAACAACAACAACCTCAAATAAGTACCTTGTTTGCACCTCATCACAAAAACAATATGCTGATCCCAGCTTTTTTGATTTTCTCCAACAAAAGCACGAATTATTTGAAGGACTGACCTATTAACCCTTTCCGAGGCATTGGCTTGCGGAGAGTAAAATCCTGTTTTGGTGTGTTTGACGCCATATTTTGCTAACAGTGATTTAAAACATTCAGACACAAATTGTTTGCCGTTGTCTGAATGTATATATTCGGGGACTCCAAAGATATGATATATATCTCTTTCTAAAAATTTTACGACCTCAGCTGAAGTTGCCTTACAAATTAGCTTTAAAAACACAAACTTTTAAAAATGATCCAAACACACAAATATAAATGAACTTCCATCTTTCTTCCTAGGATAAGGACCCCCCATAAAATCAATATAAAAAGGCATTTCAGTCACCTTTTGATCACCCATTGGTGGTCGACGAATAGTGTTCAAGGTTTTAGTTCCTTTGCAAACTTCGCAGCCTTTTACTAAGGATTGCACATCCAATACCATTCCTGGCCAAAAGTATTTTTCTTTTAATCTAGAGAGAGTTTTATTTATTCCACCATGACCCACTGAGGGTGAGTAATGGAAAGCATTCAAGAGTCCCGCACGCAACCCAGACGGCACCCAGAGCTTCCAGGCTCTATCCTCCTAAAACGCATCTCCAGTATGAAAATTTGTACGTTTATATGCAAATCCGTCTGAGACGCAAAGGTCTGGTATATGGTCTATATTTTCAGAGATCGTCTTTTAAGTTCAACATACTGTAGCGAAATTTGGTTTATGCCAGAAAATTCTCGTAATAAAAAATTAAACGATATTAGCTAGCATCTCTAACGGTAGAAGAATACTTGCATCACTGACCGTAGAAAAATACGTGAATCACTGACCGTAAGAAAAATACTTGCATCACTGACCGTAGAAAAATAACACCATCTAGCGACATTTAGCATGTTTTCTGTACTATAAATGATAAAGTGGTACGGCATTATCAACGTCGATAATCGCTATCTAGAAGGCACTGGAAACGACATTCTGAATAATGGCGGATGGTACGACATTATCAACGTCGATAATCGCCACATAGAAAGTACCGGAAATGTCATTCTAGACAACGGCAGATGGTTTTAAAAAATGATGACTTTAGTATAAAAGGCTGTCATATGAGCAGCAGAGACACAGTTGATATGGAACAGTTGAACAAAGTGGATCTTAAGTGAGACAGTTGAACTTTTGAATTTAAGTACTAAAGTGATACAGTGGATTTTAAGTAATAAAGTGATATAGTGGAATTTAAGTAATAAAGTATAACGTTTGTGTATACAATTTGAGTGTAAAGATTAAATAAACAATTGTACTGTGTAAAAACTAACGTTTGTGATTTAAATAAACCATTTTATAATTAAATAAAGATTGCGTTTTTCTTGATTAGTACACAATCCAGTGATCGACCTCAGAAAAGTGTAAGAGATTGAAATTACTGTCAAAGGGACAGGAAATTTCGTAACAATTGGTGTCAGAAGTGGGATTGTGTAAAAAGAATTTACAATCAAATAAAAAAAAAAAATGGTTAAGTTTGATGAACTAAAAGTGGATCAACTAAAGAAGGAGTAGCGGCAGCTGAATCTGTAATCATCTGGCGGAAAGTTGGAGTTACAGAAACGCTTACGGCAGGCTCTTAAGGCTCAAGGGGTAGACCTGGAAGAGCATGAATTTTATAGTGATGTCTCAGAATCAACAGCGAAAATAGAAGAAGCTTCTGGACCGGCGGCAAGTTGTGAAGTTGTAGATATGTCAAAGTTCGAGAAAATGTTAATGGTACTGATGCCGACAAATCTACAGATGAATAACAATATCCAGGCCGTTCGGGAAGAAATTGGCCAGAAGTTAAGTCAGAACTCGCTGCAGATGAATAACAATATCCAGGCCGTTCGGGAAGAAATTGGTCACAGCTTAAATCAAAATGCATTGCAGATAGACCAGAAGTTAAATCAGAACGCGCTGCAAATCCAGGAGGTTCGGGAAGAAATTGATCAGAGCTTGAGTCAGAACGCGACGCAGATCCAAACAATGAATCAAAATATAGAGGCTGTTCGAACGGAGGTTACCAAAATGGTAAATGGCCTCGATGCAAGAGTGATTGAGTTACGAGACGACGTTGAATCATTCAAGGAAAAAGTTCAAAGTAATCTTGAAAAAGTTCAAAATAATGTTGAAGACGTTAATAAAAGGATTCAACAGTTGGAAATAAGCGGACCAACCACTCAAGTGATACGAGAAATCAGCGCAGAGAGGCTTAAGGCACCCACGTACGATGGAACATCGCCATTTAGTGTTTTCAAGCTCCAGTTCGAAACAACATCTGCCCATAATCGTTGGGATAATGATAGCGCAGCAGCAGCGCTAATTGTGGCATTAAAAGGCGTAGCTGCAGAAGTATTGCAAACGGTCCCAGTGGCGGAGCAAAAAAATTATAAGGCGGTGATAGATGCCTTATAGCGAAAATATGGCAGTGACCACATGAAGCAGATTCACAGACTGGAATTGAAAAGTCGTGTCCAGAAATTTGTTGAGTCCTTGCAGGAGTATGCTGCGGATATTGAACGATTGGCACACCTTTCCTATCCTGACGAGCTAAGTGTCGTAGCTGAAAAATTCAAAATAGAGGCGTTTATTGACGGCATACGTAACTCAGAGACAAAACGCGAGACAATTAAGAACCCGAAGATTACATTTAATGAAACAGTCACGGTTGCTCTCATTCAAGAGACGATTGCGTTGACATGCCGCCCATCATTGAAAACTCGTCGGATGGAGGTGGAGGCTGAGAACAAAAATTCGTCGTTCGCCAGCAGTAGCTTCAACGTAAATTGCTATAACTGTGGCAAGCAGGGACACATGGCACGTGACTCCACATCACGTCGTAAACGTTCCGCATCACGTTCACCAAGAAGAAAAATTGGAAATAGGGTGAACGATGGCGAAAATGGTAGTGAAGAACAGTCGTTAAACTAAAGAGAGTCAGTACAGCGGGGCGTGAGCTGACTCTCACTTATGATTGCCCCACAGTCTTAGTTTCAAAGCTCTGCCGAAATTCCAACAGCCTTACCATCGGTGGAAAAATCAACGAAAGACCATGTGAGCTAACTTTGGATACAGGCGCATCGCACTCAATTGTGAGGACAGATTTGTTTAATAGACGACGAGTAATGCCATTAAATGGGATCCAATTGAGAACAGCGACAGGAGAAATTGCGCAAATAGTGGGAAAAGTTACAGCAAGTGTTCTTATCGGCAACAAAACTGTGGAACATGATTTTATTGTTGCAAACATCACCGATGAGGTTATCATTGGCGTGGACTTCATGATTCGACACGGGTTCACTTTGGATCTTAAGAAAAAGACGTTAAGATATGCCAATGTAGAGTTGCCTTTAGACGTTGCCTGTGGACAAAAATTAACAATTGCAAGAGTCTACATAAGTGAGCGCTGTCGAATTGAACCCAACACCGAAGAAATTATTTGGGCTACAACAAGTGAAGACTGTGGGACAAGCCATCTGTGGGTAGTGGAAGCAGATAAGAAAAATTTTAAGAAAGACCTGATTATTGGAAAGACCCTAGTAAAAACAAGAGCGGACAGGAAAATACCGGTACGAGTTTTGATTCCAGCAAATAAGCCAAAATGGATGCAAAAAGGTGAACTAATAGCGCAATGTGAGAATGTTACGGCTGTTATAAATTGTGAAAATGACCAGCAGGACACAAAAGGTACAGCTTTAACAAAATCATCGGCCTTGGAAGTATTGACGAAAGAATGGACGAAGGAGTTGTCTGCCCAGAACAAAAATAAAGCAATAGATTTCTGCAAAATCATTGGCGGATATTCGCATTCAAAGGAGAAAATAATGGCCGAACTTCAGTTGTCAAACATCGCATTGATACAGGTGATTTTCAGCCAATTCGTCAACCTCCAAGGAGACTAGCACTCGCTAAGAGAGAGGAAGTAACGGGCCTTATAGAGGATATGGCGCGAGAAAAGGTCATTGCACCAACAGAAAGCCCGTGGAGTTCACCGGTCGTACTTGTCAAGAAAAAGGATGGAAGTATGCGATTCTGTGTGGATTACAGAAAATTGAATGACGTTACCAAAAAAGACAGCTATCGATGATACACTAGATACGTTATCTGGAGCAACATGGTTTTCCACCCTGGACTTACAAAGTGGATATTGGCAGGTGGAAATAGATGACAAAGACAAGGAGAAAACTGGCTTTAGTATTGGGAATGGTCTATGGCAGTTTAACGTCATGCCGTTTGGTCTTTGTAACGCTCCAGCTACGTTTGAGCGGTTAATGGAACGAGTGCTCAAAGGACTACATTGGAAGACCTGTTTAGTGTATCTCGATGACATAATCATCACAAGTGCTCACTTTTCCAGCGTGAAGTCAAATATCTGGGGCACAAGGTTACGTCAGAAGGAATACACACAGATGAGGAAAAAATAAAAGCTGTGAAAAATTGGCCACAACCATCTAATCTTCATGAGTTGCGAAGTTTTCTGGGCCTATGCACTTACTACAGACATTTTGTTCCTGGTTTCGCAAATGTTGCAGGCAGTCTACATGAGCTGACACAGAAAAATCGGAAATTCGAATGGAGTGGTGCACAGGAAACTGCATTCCAAAAGCTGAAAGAATTATTGTCTACAGCGTCTATACTCGCGTACCCAATACTCGGCGAAAAATTTGTATTGGACACCGATGCGAGTGGCCATGGTATTGGAGGAGTTTTGTTCCAAGTCATCAATGGACAAGAAAAAGTCGTCGCATATTTCAGCAAAATTCTGTCGAAACCTGAGAGGAATTATTGTGTAACTCGGAGAGAGTTACTGGCAGTAATGGAATGCTTTAAACACTTCCATAAGTACTTATATGGACAGCATTTTCTCCTGAGGACAGACAATGCGGCATTAAGGTGGCTACTTCAATTCAAGGATCCTAAAGGTCAAATTGCACGGTGGATAGAGTGCTTGCAGAGCTATGATTTTACCATAGAACATCGCAAAGGAAGCCAGCATGGAAATGCGGATGCACTTTCCCGTCGTCCATGTAAAATTGAATGCGGTCATTGTTCACGAACGGAAAGTAAAGCTGGAACAATTGATGTGCGTCTTTTGAACGTTTTGCCTGAGGAGAAGTGGACAAAAGAGGAGGTAAAGCGGCACCAGCGCAGTGATACAGATTTGGCAACTATAATTAAGTATAAGGAGCTGGGTAGGAAACCGGAATGGCAAGAAATATCAAGTGAAAGCCAAATCTGTAAAGCATACTGGGCGCAATGGCAAAGTTTGGAGTTGCATGATGGGAAATTGAGGATAGTAAAATTCGCTCAAAACTGCTGGTTATTCCAATGGTAAAATTTAAGGAAATAATCGAGGATTATCACAATGGATCGAGTGGTGGACATCTGGACGTAACAAAAACCACAGAGAAAATAAAGAAACGGTTTTATTGGGTAGGCTGCCAAGAAACAGTTGCTGACTGGATCCGCCGTTGAGACCAATGTGCAATTGCTAAAGGACCAAGGCAACGCACTCGGGGAAAAATACATCAGTATAACTTTGGAGCTCCCTTTGAGAGGATAGCCATGGATATAGCGGGACCTTTTCCAATCAGCAATGCAGGAAATAAATACTTCCTTGTGGTAATTGATTACTTCAGTAAGTGGCCAGAAGTATATCCCATTCCCAATCAAGAAGCAAAAACCACTCCACTTGAGTTGCATTCCGGCCAAGGACGAAATTTTGAGTCGGCACTTTTTAAGGAGGTTTGTGACATGCTTGGAATACAGAAGACACGTACCACAGCATTGCATCCTCAGTCCGATGGCATGGTCGAAAGGTTCAACCGTCCTCTAGAGGAGCATCTGAAAAAGGTTGTTGACAAAGGACAAAAAGATTGGGATGAGCATCTACCAATGTTTCTGATGGCTTATCGTTCGTCAATACACGATACCACTACAGTTACGCCAGCAAAAGCAATTTTTGGTACGGACTTAAGGCTTCCAGCAGATTTGAAGTACGGAGTAAGCGCTGTCCGAGAAACGACCAATGCTGACGATTACACATCGCAGAAAAGAGAAGAACTAGCAGATATACACGAGCTCATCAGGAGACGTACTCAATTGGCTAGCGACAAGATGAAAGCTCGATATGACTTGCGAGCAAATACTGAAGGGTTCAAAGAAGGTCAATTGGTGCTGCTACACAACCCACAACGAAAACGAGGCTTGTCTCCTAAATTACAGACTCATTGGGAGGGACCTTATCGGATCGTCACAAGGATTAATGATATTGTGTATCGAATCCAAAAATACCCCGGCAACAAAGGTAAATTAAAGGTAGTCCACATCGAAAGGCTGGCACCTTATACTAGAGATGGAGAGACTCTTGTTCGGGACGAACAAGTTTAAGCAGAGGGCAGTGTAGCGAAATTTGGTTTATGCCAGAAAATTATCGTAATAAAAAATTAAACGATATTAGCTAGCATCACTAACCGTAGAAAAATACTTGCACCAATGACCGTAAGAAAAATACTTGCATCACTGACCGTAGAAAAATAACACCATCTAGCGACATTTAGCATGTTTTCTGTACTATAAATGATAAAGTGGTACGACATTATCAACGTCGATAATCGCTATCTAGAAGGCACTGGAAACGACATTCTGAATAATGGCGGATGGCACGACATTATCAACGTCGATAATCGCCACATAGAAAGTACCGGAAATGTCATTCTAGACAACGGCAGATGGTTTTAGAAAATGATGACTTTAGTATAAAAGGCTGTCATATGAGCAGCAGAGACACAGTTGATATTGAACAGTTGAACAAAGTGGATCTTAAGTGAGACAGTTGAACTTTTGAATTTAAGTACTAAAGTGATACAGTGGATTTTAAGTATTAAAGTGATATAGTGGAATTTAAGTAATAAAGTATAACGTTTGTGTATACAATTTGAATGTAAAGATTAAATAAACAATTGTACTGTGTAAAAACTAACGTTTGTGATTTAAATAAACCATTTTATAATTAAATGAAGATTGCGTTTTTCTTGATTATTACACAATCCAGTGATCGAACTCAGAAAAGTGTAAGAGATTGAAATTACTGTCAAAGGGACAGGAAATTTCGTAACAATACTCTTCAGACAAGAAATGGTGAGAGTTAAAATCAACTTCAACTACCCTATCAGCAATGCTAACCTTGTCCATGTGTATTCGAGAAAGAGCGTCAGAAATTGTAAGCCGGAAGTTTTAAACTCCACCTGGCTAATCCTCCAGGTAAGTCCCTTTGGCCCATGAGCCACTTCAAGCTCGCGTGATCCGTGATTATGGTGAAGGGTAATCCTTCAACATAAGGACGAAATCTTTTCACGCTTAATATTGCTGCGTAATACTCTAGCTCAGTCACACTGTAATTTCTCTGAGCCTTATTAAGTTTACATGAAACGTAGGCTATGGGGCGCTCATTACCCTCACCATCTATTTGAAAAAGAACACCCCCTACTCCGTATGTAGATGAGTCACACTGTATGTTAGAATGTCGGCTAAAATCAGGATTGATCAAAAGTGGTGCCGATGCTAGATTCAGCTTGTTAAATGCTGATGTAGCTTCATCTGCCATTTTAAAGTTTTTTATTTTGTCCTTCGTCAAACAGTCATGCAGTGGCGCTGCAATTGTAGCATAGTACTTAATAAATCGTCGGTACATCCTGACATGCATAGGAAACGTTTGAGCTGCTTAGGAGATTTTGGGGTCGTAACTCATTTTTTATTGCTTCTACTTTTGCCGCGTCTATCCTGATGCTCCCGTCGCCAACAACATAACCCAAGTACCGAACTTCTTTATAGCACAATTTGCTTTTCTCAACATTGATGGTAAGTCCAGCAGATCGCAAACACGTAGCTACTTCCTCTAGAAGTACAATATGTGATTCAAAATTGGCAGAACACACTAGAAGCTCATTGCAGCAGGAATGACCTTGTCCATCAGCCGACACATTCTCTGGGCGGCATTGCACAACCCAGGCGGCATAACCGTAAAGTGATACAATGGCCGTCCAGGGACAGTGAAGGCTGTTTTTTTCCTCGATTTTTTTTCTAACGGTATCTGCCAAAACGCATCTTTAAGGTCGATAGCCGAGATGTAGCGTGTCTCTTGCAGTCTGCTAAGAATACCGTCAATGTGAGATAACGGGTATGCATCCTTGATGGTTCGCTCATTTACGTTACGAGCATCAAGACAGAGCCGGTTTTTAGTTTCTTTCCTAACTAATGATACTGGTGAGTTCCAACTGCTATTGCTTTCTTCTATCACCCCCATGCTTAGCATTCGATCTAATTCGGCATACACGGAAAAAACACCAACTCGAAATTATTGTAAATATTAATGAAAATTTAAGAAAAATTAGTAGGTAATTTAGTAATTTAGAAACGGTTCGAGTGTCTATTAAAAATTACTAAGCGTAATATAAAAATTGCATCAAGCAGGCATTAATTTTTCGAATGCAAGTTTTTAATTTTTACAAAGTAGATTTTAAAATTTCTGCAATAATTTATTATGTTTTAAAAGGACTGTACTATTTTTTAAAAAGTACATTATAAAGTTTTTATGATGAAATAATAATAACTGAAATTTATTTTTAAATTTTTTGGTGTGTTGAACAAAATTAGGGCAGCCAGCGAGTTTCCGTTGCCGCTTTCCCGACCCCGTCCCAATTCTGTTCAACACATTACTTCAAAGTCAATTAGTAAGAGTTTGGCAAGCCTTATATATTTATTTTTTTGCATGAACATGTTGAGAACTCAAACAGAGTACAAATTAAACACAAAAGAGAAATAAAATTCAATATAATAAAAATTAGTAATCTTGAAATAATTTTTCTATAACTACTTTTTAAAAATTATAAAGCGGGAATCATATATTACAATATGAAATATATAAAAATTCTAATGTAGCAATTTATTAAAATGTAATAAATTCTTTGTAAAATTTCAAAGTTTTTAGGTGATAATTAAAATGAAGAAAATAATTTTTAATATGCACTTATTAAAAAATGTAAAATGAAAATATTTACAAACTAGAATAGAATTTTTAATAAGGATTTTCTATTTATTACTATAAAAAAGTAATATTTGTTTTCAGATTTTAATTTTTATAATCTCCTATTAATTTTTAATAAAATTTGAGTTGGTGTTTTTTCCGTGTAGATTAAGTTCTGGATCACTGGCGAAATCAGATAGTGTCTATGTTTTACTGGGAGATTTTCATTAACTATCTCGATAACGTGTTCTTCTACTTCAGTTAGCCCGAGACCCAGGGTTGCAAATGATAGAAAAAGGGATTTGACTCTCTCTAGGTCTATAAATTGATTTGTGTCAAGGGCATGTTGATTTGTGTCAAAAACCAAGTCTTCAGCCGTTTGGGCCAGTTCTGAAATCATTGAAAAATCGTTTTTTTCTGGCGTACTTTCTACAGTACATCCCTTGCTCACTACTTTCATCCCAAATGTACGCCAAAAATCAATCCCAAAATAAACTTGTTGTTGCAAAGCGGGAACTATCAGAAACTCCATATCCTTTGTCACCCCTTCCCATAGCACTGGTAAAGATATTACCCCTATAACCGGTGTTTCTCCTCCGTCCGCCGTCCTTAAATTTTGTCCATTTATTGAAATTATTTGGTGTTCTTTATTTTTTAAAAACCCCATTGCACCTTTTCCAATACAATTGGCACACGCGCCAGAGTCCAGAAGTGCCACCACTTCTTCACCGTCTACCTTTGTCTTTGCAAAAAATCTGTTGTCACCTTTAAGAGCGACAATTGTGCCTAATCCTGCGAAGATGACATTGCCTCTTTCTCATGATCTGGATCTTTTTGAAGTTTCTACTCTGTTTCCCTCTACAAATTTCTTCCATAAATATCCTCACTCTTGCTTCCTCATATTCTTGCTTTCTTTGGTGCAAACTTTTAATTGGCGGTTTTGGACAACACGATTTGACAAGAACATCGTTACAGTCATCCCTCGGCAGAATCTTTAAGGACATTGATGATCCGGGGAATGTTCCAACTGGACAGAGGCCCCGGTCATCTCTGCCACATTCCGGTTTAAATGCCCCACTACTGGAGACGGACTATAAACACAAAAAGACTCATCACGACCACAAACAAAACACTTCATGTTGTGAAACGCGGACTTACGCCTAATCTCCTTCACCGCATCTGCTGGATTCTTTTTAAAATAATCTCCAGGTATGCCACAGCTGTAGCACAAATTAAGGTGAAAAGGAGATGGACAAAACACTTGACTAGACACGTTTGACGAAACAGTATTACAGAATGACGGTTGCATGGGTAAATTTCTCTGATTGGCCGCTGGTCTATTTGATTGTGGGCCTGGCAGTCTAGATCCACAATTATTGTTATTCGACCCCGATGCAACACCACCTCTAGAAACACTCTGCCTGATTGCCTCTATATTTGAGAAAACATTTACGGGGTTGTTTTCTTCAAACTCTTCAATTTCATTTACCGCCATTGACTTAGCGCGACCCTCTTTTACCAGCTTTTCTGCCTTTTTGCATTCCTTTTTTAAGTCAGCTAAACTGTTCATGCTGGAGGCGAAAGTTAGGCTAGCTAAATTCCCTTTTAAATTGCCCCTTACTACGGTGACCAGTTCAATCTCGGGAATCTTTTTGCGCAGCCTGAAAGTTAAGTTATGGACCTCTTCAAATGATTCACCAGGCTGCTGCTTACGGTCCATAATTTCCCTAATTATCTCATTATCTGAGTCAGCAGATTTATATTGCGCAAGCAACTCCTTCTTAAGGGCAAAGTAATCTAATGTTGGATCGTCCTCATGATCCTCTAGGACTTGCCAGTACCACTTGCTACATTTCCCAAAACAAGACAGTGAAAGTCAGTGAAAAGTTGGTTGTATGTTATGTCATACTGCTCCCGCATTTTCTCAATTCGGAATACGAAACTTTCCACTGTCATGTCTCGGGATGACCCATCAATCTTTACATGCCAGCGATGAAGATTGTTGTGGGTTTTTACCACACATGATATGTTATTCAAACATTTATTTAAACAAATAACATATTATGGCATATTTTTGGGATGATGCTTAACATCATCCAATAATAATTGCGGCACACTTTTGGGTATTTGCTGTTTTGTTGATAAATTTAAGTTGCTATGTGCAAGTTCTGCTTGTTAAGAATTAACAAGAATGAGAACGCCAGCACTTAAACGCAACAACAAAACAGCAAGCAAAAGCCAGGTGTGAAACCCGGAAATATGTCGACCTCACTACTTTGGTGAGTTAAATAAGACTTATGCAATTTCTGCATAAGTCAAATAAATATTTGTAGGCCAAATTTTGTAGGCCAACTATTTGTGGGCCAAGATTTGGTAAAGTAGAATAAGTTTTTGTTATTGTATTCCTAAGTAATTATTTTAGCATGTAATTTGTTATTGTAATTATCTGTATCATAGGTGTTAAGTAAAATGAAAATTAAAAATTAAAGACAGAATTTGTTCTGGTGTTAAACGGAAGACTACGGTGTTAATCATTTAGAAGGGAAAATATACTGGTAAGTATATTTAAATCTGATAATCCTTAAACTTGTTTCTCCTTCCAGATACAATTGTCACACAGTACTAAGTGTTTTCCCAGGACGGGAAAATTACTAGTACAAAAATACTAGTCAGCCGGTAGGATTCTCACTTCTACCAGCAAAACTAGACAACATTGGCGCAGCCGGTTTACCGAACCACAAAGGAAGTACAGCAACAGCAGCCGGTTTACCGAACCACAAAGGAAGTACAGCAACAGCAGCCGGTTTACCGAACCACAAAAGAAGTACAGCAACAGCAGCCGGTTTACCGAACCACAAAAGAAGTACAGCAACAGCAACCAGTAAAGGGACCAAAACAGCAGTAGCAGTACAACATTGGAATTGGAAAATAAATAGGTAATATCCTTGTAGCAACAGATTACTAATCATAAATTTCTTTAAAAAAACATTTCGGCTTAGGCCTATCACAATTTCAGTACAGCCTATTTGTAGGCATTATCCACACGAACTTGGGAGCATGAACTATGAGCGATCCTCATAGTCCATGTTCTGCATCATTGATTAGGGAAGTAGGTTTCATTGAAATAATTTTGTGAACTTATTGGAAGTTCACAAAATAATATTTTTTTTTTTAATTTTCTTCAAATTAAATGGATAGGATTGTTGAAATAATAATTTTTTTTTTAATTAAATAAAAATTTATTTTAATTAAAAATTAATTTTTCTTCAAATTGAATGGATAGGATTGTTGAAATAATTTTGTAAACTTATAGGAAGTTTACAAAATAGTAATTTTTTGGGAAAATTACGAGCACAACATTGTTGTTTGTTTTATTTTTCTCCATTGAATCTTTAGGGAGAAATTTGATTTTATTTTCGCGATAAAAGTTTGGTTCTGTCTTGTTGTCATCGGGTTCCAAAAAGATTTTGTATCTTAAGGATCAGTTATTCAACATAGACTCGCGTTTTTATAAATAATTTACCAAGATAATAATTTTTTTTTTTAGTATTTTTCTCAATTGTTGAAATTTTATGGGAAAATTTAAATTTTGTTGAAAGAAGGTCCGATTGTTTATTGAAGGTTAATACAAATTCATAACAATTGTACTGGGAAAGTAAACAAACTTTTTATTTTTTTTTTAACTTGTACAAAAACAAGTTTATACCCAATTTAGAACGTT
Organism: Meiosimyza platycephala; assembly: GCA_963662105.1. Lineage (NCBI taxonomy): Eukaryota > Metazoa > Arthropoda > Insecta > Diptera > Lauxaniidae > Meiosimyza > Meiosimyza platycephala. The sequence continues at coordinate 63,790,388 of OY759210.1, read as the reverse complement.
TGTTTTGTTTATTTTTGTAAAAACGTTATTTTCGCGGGAAAACGTTTGTTATTTGTTTGTTTTAGTGAAAGTCTTGTAGAACTAATTTTTGGTTCCGAGGAATATTTCAAATTCTGAGGATCCGTTTATTCTACATAGACTCGCGTATTCGTGAATAATTTTAACTTCTTTTTAAATCATATGTAACCTTGCGGAATTTTATTGTTGGTTCTGAGGAATACTTTCAAATATTTCAAAGATTCGTGTTCTGCAGAGGTCCGTGGGGCATTAAATAAAAATTATTCCAAAGAAGGAATAATTAAAGTTTAATAATTTGCATTTCATATCACTAATTAATGAGTGGTATATACGCAAAATTGTAAACAAAAAATTGGGATAGGTCGTGTAAATTCACAAAACTCGATATACATATTTGTGGGCAAAAATTTATTAAGACAATAGGTCGTTCATTCACTTATGGAAATTTGAAACCTTGAACATATATACAGCAAAAAGAAACAAATAAAAAGCACGTAGCAATAAACGCTTGCTTTTTGTTGGAGTTAACAACCGTTTAAAGTTGCTGACTTAGCTTTTTATGTATTTTATGTGAGGTAATGAGCGATTTAGAGTTTAACAAATACGCCCACGGAAAATTGTTAGGAGAGTTGTTTAGATTTACAGATAAATTGTGGAAATATTTAGAAGTTACAATTGACAATAAAGAACAACTTATTCTAATACAAAGAAAAGTTGAAAATTTCCATAATTTATCAGCGGTCGAAAAAGCGGACATAGTTTTAGAGGAAATTTTAAACAGTATAGAACAAAAGAATCGCAGTGACGAAGAAAAAACAGAGACCTGGAAGAAGGAATTCCACGCCCTTAAAAGGAGACACGACCAACATATTACTCAGTTGAAACTAAACGCTGAGCAAATAAAGGATCTGGAAGAAGAAAATTCTATATTAAACGATACACTGAGTGAAAGGAATTTATCAAAATTAAATTTTTCACTACCAGTGAGTCAGGAATTGGAAGAGGAAAATCAGTCCTCAATAGAATTAAAAAATCGCGTTCAGGACCTGGAAAACGCAAATAAACATTTGACAAAGGAGCTTAAAGCGGAGAGATTAAGGGGAAAAGAACAAAAAGTGATTTGTGATTTAACTAACAGAACATCAAACACTATGGGAGAACAACAAAAATTCCTTGATCTTTGCAACAGACAAGTGGACTTTTCAAAACAGTTGGAGAAGATGATCATCAACTATAAGAAAACTCCAACACAGAGAGAGACCGTGGAATATTACTCAAAAAGGATTGAAGAATTAGAAAGGTCATGGTCAAGTTTTTCAGTAAACAACGACGCTATTGAGGAGTACCGATCAGCGTTCTCTACTCATGAATATTTCACAAAGAATTTCTACAGCAGAATAGAAGATAGTTATGGCGATCTATCGAAATGTTATAATGAAAAACTGGCCAAATTAGAGGAGATTAGGGCATCGCAACAAGGTCATACGTATGCAAGCCAACAAAGAGAGGCGATAAACAATAATGTTTTTACCATAAGCGCAGATGTTCACAACGAACAACAAACGCGTCAGCTTGAAAACACACCCAGTCTAGGAAGATCAAGAAGTCATGATCAAATAGCCAAATGGGTACGGGACACAGTACCGTATTTTTCCGGTGTAGAGTCACCAACTATCAAGGCGGATTTATATAGGTTCATAGAGGCTTGCGAATCGGTGAGGAGAACCACTGACCCTTCTGATGAAATGGAATTAATTTCTAAAGTGAGACTTCTTCTCAATGGAGATGCATACGAGTTGATCAGGGCGACTCAATTTTTAAAAATGCAAGACCTATACAATATTTTAAAAGAAACCTATATAAGAGAAAAACCCTTAGAAGCAGTCCAAAAGGAACTAATTAATGCTCGGCAGGGAGCCTTTGAGGATTTGCGTGCATACGCTAGGAGATTGAAATCACTAGAGACATCCATTATGGATAACCTCAGTAAGAGATATTCAGCTCCAGAAGACAGAGTATACAGACAGGAACTGTTAAATTCTGTGGTAAGAGCATTCATTAGAAGAATTACTCAAAGAAGCAATCTCTGAAGAAGAGGACTTGCGAGAGGATTCAGAACAAGTACTAGGAATCAACGCCTACCAATCAAATATAGTTCAACCTAGTCCGGGTATTTCATATAGAAATGATACGCAAGCACAAAATTGGAATAAACAAAACCAAGAGAGGCAAAATAAATCATTCCAGCAAAACTCAGGAAGATTTATGAAAAATAGCACTAATAACAAAAAACCAAATATTGTTTGTTCATTTTGTGATAAAAAGGGTCACACAAGAGAAGACTGCTATGTTAGGAAAAACACACCTTTCTGTGATAAGTGTTCAGAATACGGACACATGCCCAACATAAAGTGCTCACAAAACAAAACGGACATAGGGAAACAATTAAAAAATAATAGTTCAAATTCACAGCGGCATCAAGGGGGACAACAGTCCTCCAGTAAATGTGGTTGGTGTAAGAGAAATGGACATGAAATTGGAAATTGTTTTGCCAAAAGAGACTACGAAAAGGCTCAGGGAAACTAAGGGGGGCCCAAGACCGGCCAATAGTCTGGGGACCCATAAAACTTAGTAAATTAGGGCCAAAAGAAGTAGTAACAGTAAATCAGCTACAAGAAAGTGCAGCTGATACGTTAACTACATCTAAAATCACAAATAATTTTAATAAAGTGGTAACAGTAAACCAACCACAACAAAGTGCGGTTGGTACGTTATCTACTAATTATGAAACAAATGAAGTTTCAGAAAATATTTCAGATGAATTAGTAACAGTAAATCAGCTACAAGAAAATGCAGCTGATACGTTAACTACATCTGAAATCATAAATAATTTTGACAAAGTAGTAACAGTAAATCAACCACAACAAAGTGCAGTTGATACGTTACCTACTAGTAGTAAAAATTATAAAGTTTTGAGTAATAACTTAAAGCAAGGTAATGCGGGGAAAACAAATCATACACAGAATACTGTAGTTGAGGCGTCCCTCGCAAAACCCATAGAATGCGTATCAAACGCAAAAGATACTGAAACTGGGAGACACATCTTGTATGGCAGGCATAACGAGAATTTCTACCAAGCAAATCAAAATGACGTGTTCATAGAAGTGCCCTGTAAAGAGGCCAGATATGGAAAACTTATTTTGTTGGTAGATTCCGGTGCTGACACAAGTTTGGTCAAAGAAAGTGCAATGTTGCATTTCCCAGAATCAGATACAAAAAATCGAAAAGATTTAAGTGGAGCATTTGGCGGACAGGTTACCACATTAGGTACAACCACTATTAAACACCAACAGAACCCAGATCTAAGTTTAAAGTTACACATAGTGTCACTAGATCAAGGAGTTCCAGCTGATGGAATAGTAGGTAGGGACAATTTGTGGAACCGAACTGTCATAAACGCTATAGATAAAAAATTAACGTTTTTCAATGAAAAACGTCAGAAAATATTAGCATTCACGCTTAAGCCGATGAATGACTTTAACAGAGTACTATACAATACAGAAACAGCAATAGAAGCTTGAACTGTAAAAATAGTACCTTTATGTGTTAAAACAACATTAAAAGAAGTTGTTATACACAAACAAGAACTTTCACAAGGAGTTTACTTAGGTGAAGTACTCAGCGAAGTGAAAGATGGCATAGTTTATGTGCCAATTTTAAATTCGTCAGAAGACAAATTTATCATTGATAGAAAGTTCAAACCGGAATTTTCAAATTACAATGAATTTAAAATAAACATAAGTTCCGCAATAAATATAATATCGGAACAAAACGTGAGGGGAAGATTAGATAAGCTATTTGGATCTATTAATTTAGATCCTCACATAAGCAAAGAAGAGAAGGCTTCCATGGAAAATATATGTGCATCCTTCCATGACATATTTTTGTTAGAAGGAGATTGCTTATCATATACTCCAGTATTGAAGCATGATATCCCTACTTTGGTGGGTCAACCACCAATAAACCAAAAACAGTACAGACTACCCCATTCTCATAGAATGGAAATTAATAAACAGGTAGGTGAACTGTTAGATGAAGGGATTATTTCACCAAGCACCTCACCTTGGAATTCACCACTATTGCTTGTCCCAAAGAAAAGTGGTAAAGATGGCGAGAAAAAGTGGAGATTAGTTATAGACTTCAGAAAATTAAATGAAGCTACAATCAAGCAAGTTTTCCCCATACCACGAATTGATGAAATTTTAGATCAATTGGGACATAGCAGATATTTTTCCACGCTAGATCTAGCAAGTGGATATCACCAAGTATTGGTGAATGAAGTTGATAAAGAAAAAACAGCATTTAGTACAGGATTGGGACATTTTGAGTTCAACCGAATGCCGTTTGGTCTAACAGGAGCCCCAGCAACATTTCAACGCATCATGAATCACATACTCACAGGACTACAAGGTCTAGAGTGTTTTGTTTATTTAGATGACATTGTCATATACGGGAAAAACTTACGAGAGCATGAAGAAAGGCTACGTAATGTGTTCACGGTATTAAGACAACATAATCTGAAATTAAACACGAAAAAATGCAATTTTTTGCGTCGTGAAGTTGTGTATTTAGGTCATAAATGTTCAGAACACGGAGCCCTGCCAGACCCGGAAAAGGTAGAATGTGTAAAAAACATACCAGTACCTAAAAACAAAAAAGAAGTACAAGCATTTTTAGGTCTGGTAAACTATTACCGGAAATTCATTAAAGATACGGCAAGATTAGCTTTACCAATAAATAAATTATTGAGAAAAGACGCAAAGTTCGTATGGTCAACAGAATGCCAAAATTCATTCGAGGAATTAAAAGAGGCAATAATGACACCACCTGTATTGGCATATCCAGATTTTAGTCAACAATTTTTGTTAACTACGGATGCCAGTAATGATACAATTGGTGCAATATTATCTCAAGGAGAAGTCGGTAAAGATAATCCAATAGCATTTGCCAGTAGAGCACTAAGCGATACCGAGAAAAGGTATTCGACCATTGAAAAGGAATTTCTCGCTATAGTGTGGGCAACAAAAAATTTTAGAGCATATTTGCTTGGCAGACATTTTAAAATTTACACCGATCATCAACCACTACGTGGGATATCAAACCTTAAGGATCAAACGTCACGCTTGGCGCGTTTCCGGCATAAACTATCGGAATATGATTTTGAAATCATTTACAAGCCTGGGAAAAGAAACTTAAATGCAGACGCTTTAAGTAGATTACCACAAACAAATAAACAAATAACAGTGGTACAAACCAGATCAAAATCTAAAAATTCTGAAAAGGAAAAAGGGAACATTTCAAAAGAGGTGGATAAGGACACGGTGGTTGAAAACAACACCGGAAAAACAGTGGTCATACTGAAAGATCCTAAAGAAATAGAAACAATATTAAGGGACTTTCATAGCACACCACTTGGTGGGCATCAAGGGGCTATCAAAACACTTCTAAGGATAAGAAAGCAGTATAGATGGCCAGGTATGCAAAGAGATATAAAAGAGTATATTAAAAAATATTTGGTACATTTTTCAGACCAACAAGAGCTCAAGACTTACAAAAATGCCGATGGTGGTAACAGATACACCAAGCAGGCCTTTTGATAAAGTATATATGGACATTGTCGGTCCATTACCTGAAACTGTATCAGGAAATAAGTATATACTAACATTTCAGGATGATTTTTCAAAATATATGGCATGTGCTGCAATGCCCGACGCGGAAGCAAGTACAGTTTCGAAAAAATTTTATGACGAAATTATTGCCAGATACAATATACCGAAAGTATTGATTACTGATAATGGTACAAATTTTATCGCAAAATTATTCTCAGATACTTGCAAAATGTTGGGTATTAGGAAATTGCATATAACGCCATATCATCCGCAGGCTAATGGTTCTTTGGAAAGAAACCACAGACCACTAGCAGAATACTTGAGAAGTTTTGCTAAAGAAGATGGTTCGAATTGGGACCAATGGCTGACGGCAGCCATGCATGTCCATAATAATACGATACATACTTCTACTAAGCAAACTCCTTTCCGAACTTTGTACGGTTTTGAATTCGAAATGCCTACGAATTTAAAACGAAAATGTTCACCGCTCTATAACGCAGAGGACCAATCAAAAGTATTAAAGTTTCAAATACAAAGAACTCACGAGTTAGTGAGAAAAAACCAAGAAAAGGCAAAAGAATTGTCTAAAAAACAATATGACGGTTCAGTAAACCCTGTTATATTTAAACAAGGGGATAAAGTTTTGATGAAAAATCAAACTCGAAAAAATAAATTTTCTCCCGTATGGATAGGCTCATTTGAAGTTTCAAATGTTAAGGGGCCTGTTACAACAGAAGTTGTCATAAAAGGAAAGAAAAAGAAGTTACATAATAATTTATTAAAATTATTTAATGAACCAAAATAAAAATTAAAATCTTTTTCTTTAAAGTTAGAATAATTTGCTCATATTATTTGATACAGCAAAATTAAATATGAAAAAAAAATTGCTACATAAATACTTGTTTGTAAACAAGAAATATGATACAGCAAAATTAAATATAAAAAAAATTGCTACATAAATACTTGTTTGTAAACAAGAAATATGAAACGGCGTGTGCCGAAATAAGCGCACATGGTCGCATATAACTTACCTACCTCAACAGTAGGTAAAGGAAATAATTTTGAAAATAATGCATAAAGCAATGCAAACTTGAGCTCAGCTTTAATTAAAAAATAACAACATTGCCTTATTTCTGCATAATGCAATGAAACAATTTAACAGCAACTTAAGCTGAAGATAACTTTGGAAAATTAAAGATATCGCTGGGGCGATACAATAAAAATTGCAAAATATATGATTGTATGGATTTAACAAATGCATACACACATATAGCAAACCAAAATTTAAACGAAAAATCAGAATTTTGATTTTGGAACTCGGGAATTTTCAGACTGGGGAAAATTGGGAAAAAGAAAAAAATAATGCGAAATATGTATTTGTATACAAGATTGTATACACATAAATAGCAGACAAAAAGAATTATAGTTAAAAATAAAAAAAATTTTAAAAAATATACCCAAAAAATGGGCAATAGATAACAAACAGAACAAAACTTTTTGTTCTAATAGATTTTTAATTACAACATATATATTTGTATTCATACACTTAAGACGTATGTATATACATATATAGTTTTATGATTTACGTTGCACATTTTTGCATCGTAAGCTAAAATAAGTCAGTTTATTGACATGCTTAATGTGTAAAGCTTAATGTTTTTGCCTAATTGCAAAAATTTACACATTAAGTAAACTAGGCCAATAAACTTTAAAAGTAAATAAATAAAATAAAACGGAGTAAATGCCGTAAACATATATATATATTTATGCATTATAAAATGCATACACATATATAGCATTTACATAATATAGAAATAAAACGGTATAAATACCGTATATATATACATATATATATTTATAAATGCTAACACACATATAACATTTAGGTACACTAAATTACATATTAAATTGTATTAAATAAATTAATCAAACATTAAGCTTATGATTTTATAATCATGGTCCTATACTGGAACAGTGTAACAGTAGATGAGGCAGTAAATGACTTAAATACTCCATTTTCCTGATTCAAGGTAGCGAATACAACAGCAAATAAGATGAATACATATAATTAAAAAGCTAGCTGAAGAGTATTTCATGACAATAAGCGAAATATCCAGCATTATTGGCTAAAAAAGTATGGTTGTCAATCCGTATATGGAAACAACCAAAATAAAGGAAGGGAGGGGGCAACAAGTAAAGCGTAAAGCCTCCCTTGTCGAGAGAAAACTATGGCATAAGCCGTCTCATCAATTATCTGAGATGACGGTAGCCACAAGAAGATACACCAGCATCGCTCCTTGAATAAAATCAGAAGTAACTTTTGTGGAGTATTAAGTCAAGCAAAGCCATAAAGCCAAGCAGTTTCTAACCAAGGGGGACAAGCGGCGAAGGAGAAAAGTAGGACCATGAATTAGGTAGGGTTATTCGAAGAGAAAAACAAACATAATAATTTATACTTACACTTGAATTCAACATTCAAAACAAAATTATTGTAAGACACAATAATGTGTTATTAAGAAAAAATTATTCTTAGCTATAATTTTTTCTTATTCGAAGGGGTGAGGAATGTTGTGGGTTTTTACCACACATGATATGTTATTCAAACATTTATTTAAACAAATAACATATTATGGCATATTTTTGGGATGATGCTTAACATCATCCAATAATAATTGCGGCACACTTTTGGGTATTTGCTGTTTTGTTGATAAATTTAAGTTGCTATGTGCAAGTTCTGCTTGTTAAGAATTAACAAGAATGAGAACGCCAAGCACTTAAACGCAACAACAAAACAGCAAGCAAAAGCCAGGTGTGAAACCCGGAAATATGTCGACCTCACTACTTTGGTGAGTTAAATAAGACTTATGCAATTTCTGCATAAGTCAAATAAATATTTGTAGGCCAAATTTTGTAGGCCAACTATTTGTGGGCCAAGATTTGGTAAAGTAGAATAAGTTTTTGTTATTGTATTCCTAAGTAATTATTTTAGCATGTAATTTGTTATTGTAATTATCTGTATCATAGGTGTTAAGTAAAATGAAAATTAAAAATTAAAGACAGAATTTGTTCTGGTGTTAAACGGAAGACTACGGTGTTAATCATTTAGAAGGGAAAATATACTGGTAAGTATATTTAAATCTGATAATCCTTAAACTTGTTTCTCCTTCCAGATACAATTGTCACACAGTACTAAGTGTTTTCCCAGGACGGGAAAATTACTAGTACAAAAATACTAGTCAGCCGGTAGGATTCTCACTTCTACCAGCAAAACTAGACAACAAGATCAACATTCTTCCTTTTTTCGACTTCGGTCAATGAATAGGTTTTGACCCCAGGACGTTTACTACTATTTTCTTGCCTGCAATAATTTTCAGTCCCAGTTTGGACCTGTCCTACTCTTCCTACTTCTACCAAGTCCTCAATATGTGACTCATTTCTTCTATTTTCATGTAAATGCTGCGGAGTTGAGGTCGATCAAGGATTAGGGGGTATAGGGTTAGAATGCATCGAAGCTTCAACGCCTGAAATACGATTGCTCAAACCCACAACCTCCCCACGCATGTTCCGAAACTCTTTCATACACTCATGCATTAGCTGGCTTTGCTGCATTTACATGGCGAATAGTTGATTTAAATCAGGTGCATGTTCAGCGTTTTCACCAGCGTTTGTTCTTTCGGTTTCTCCTTCCATTAGGGCTGCAGCGTCTTGATCCTGCCCACCGTCCGACATCTCTAAAACCTTTTCCAACTTGCTAGAGAAACTCAAAGATTTGTTTTCTTTATCCAAGCTTTGCAAATTCTTGAAATAATTTTCAGCTTCACTTGTATTTCTACCAAATACTAAGTTTGCACAGCGATTGAAGTAATCAGTCGGAACAAAATCAACTGTTTTCTCAATTCCTGTGTCTATCTTCGTTAAAATAGAGCCAACAATCTGGTTATCTAAGGCTCGAGCCCTACTTCTAGTGACAGGTCCCTCTTCAGGTATCACACTTTCGAAATTTTTCTGCGGTCTTGCACTTAGATCTGAACCCTCCATTCACCTTTAACCAAAAGAAATAAAAATAAAAACAGTTTACGAGACTCCACTTATTCCCCACAAGCTACTTCCTGAACCAATGTAATCTGCTTTAGCGGACAAGACGCTTCAAGGAATCCACAATTTGCCACAAAAAAAAACAAAAAAAAATTAAACAGAGAATTTAAAAAAAAAATCTTGCGACTCAAATTAGAATTTCAAACTATATTTTATCGATAAAAAATTATTAAAAATTATTCAAGAAAATTTGAAAGAAAAGGATAAAATAAATGCGATTCAAATTAAAATTCATGTTGAAGATTTTATCGATAAAAAAAACAATTCATAAATTAATTCAAATGAATAAAAATTTTTTTTTTGTGCAAAAAAAAAAGAATTAAAAGCGATTATAATTAAAATTCAAATTGAAGATAAAAAAAATTATAAAACAAAATTAATTTAAGCAAATAAAACAAAAATAAAAATTTTGAAAAAAAAATTGATCAAAAATAAAATATGTACGATCCAAATTAAAATTCAATGTAAAGTTTTTATCAAAAAAAGGAATAAAAATTATGTGTAACGAGTTGATCCCAACGGGATTATTTATTTATTTATTTGATTTAATCAATAATAAATATGGTCGGTGTGAATTTGTGTATTCTCCGACATATAATGTAAAAGCTGGTTAAGGTCATGTCACTTACACTTTATTACCCCATTCCCCCCTATTTCGGTCAAAATACAGTAGTAAGTTGAGATGGCACAACACCAGATCTAGTGTGACTAAATACTAATGGCTACCATCCGAATCCTCTGCATTATCCCCCACCTCCCTAAAAAATTCAGAGGGCAAGTCTCACATAAGCTCATGTCAGAACACAAGTATAGGTAGCTTAAGTCCTCTACAACCTAATTTGTCCAACGCATACACACTCACACATTGTGTATAATTTGGAAGAGTACCACTTGAAACCTGAACACCAGATGTCAAGGACCTCATCCGAATTATTCAAAAGCATACATATTTTAGCAAGATCAATATGTTACCTCAAGGCTGCCATGGTACCTGACCTAGCAGGCCTGTAGTCCCAACCGATCTTGCTAACCAGACGCGACTAAGAAAATTTAGGATTAAAAGTTAAATGAGAAAGAGAGTTCAAAAAGTTAGAAGAAAAGTTTAAAGAAATAAGAAATTTTAAAGAAAAAGTAACGTTGGGCGCCAATGTTATATGTCCAGCTTAATGGGGTGGTGCACCTTATTGGCTAAGGCATGGCGGCTGGCCCGTGCTGCTCGCTGCATAGTTAGGGTGGTCCTTGCTTAACTTTTACCCCAACCGCACAAAACAAAAGAACTAAGCAACAAACCTGAAACTATCTCTATCAAAAAAAATTCCAAAGTCCCTATATTTCTAAAACCCTGTTAAAACAAAAAAAAAAAAACAATCACGAAAATATTTCAAACAGAAAGTTAAAGAAAAGAAAGAATAAACAATAAAAAAAATCACTCATTCATACAGATTTAAGTCCAGTCCCAAGTTCCGTCTTGTCAACGTTTGCGTCCGTCAGCTAGAGTCAAGCCACCCTCTTCTGCGTCCGAGTGGGACCACAGCCTTGAACCACGTCACGACTCCGAATATTTCGACTTGACTCCCATTAACTGACTCAGTTCGTCCGTCAAGACATCAACAGCCTACCTACATTTCCACCAGGGGTTTCACATTCACACCGACACGATTTTTTTTACTTAGCAAATCATGGCTAATAAAAGTCAAAAAAAAATCAGTTAGAAAAAAAAAATCTAGTTCAACTCATGTGACGTCCAACAGCGACTTGCTTTACTAACGATATATAAAAAAAATCTTCTAGTATTTTATTCCGTTTTTTTTTTTTTTATTAACGCAAATTGTATTTAATTGAAAGTTTTATAATATTTATTGACAAACTAGTTTTTACATTAAAAATTGTTTATGATTAAAAAAAATTATGTTTCATCCAAATTCAGCAGAGCTGTTTCAAATTTTAACTAGATTCAAAATTTATTCAATCATTATCCTCTTTTCTTTTTTTTTTTCTATTAACTTTATTACTGAAACGAAGGAGTATTTCTTTTCTATATATTTATAATATTTTTAACTTGAGTGCTTTTTTTTTTTTAGAAATTGTATTTAAGTACAAACAGATAAGTATTTCAAAAAAAAAGAATTGCAAATGTCGTTTGAAACGTAGATATTTTTAGAAATTGTAATAATTAGGACAATATTTTAATAATGTATGTAGTTCATAAAAAAAACTTAATTTTTGAATTAATTGAATTTTAGAATTAGTTGAAGTATTCAAAGGTACATAAATATGTTTAGATGTATATCAACAAAGTAGGTATTAATTGTATGCATGTATGTAATTTAATAATGATTATTTTATATGTATGTATTTCAAATAGGTAGATAATTTATAATTCAAAACAGGTAAGTATTTAAAAAAAATATATCCGTAGATTTATCAAAAAAAATATATATATACATGTGTAAATAGTATTTATGTAGGTATGTATATAATTCCAAATAGGTTAGTATTTAAAAAAATGGTAATTGTAAATTTAGTTTAAAACGTAGGTATTTTTTTTTTTTAGAAATTGTAATAATTAGGAATATTTTTAACAATGTATTTAACTTCAATGTAATAATGTATGTAGTTCAAAAAAAATTAATATGTGATTGTGAATGTAATTTAAAAACGTAGGTATTTTTAGAAATTGTAATAATTAGGAATATTTTTAATAATGTATTTAACTTCAATGTAATAATGTATGTATTTAAAAAAAACTAATATATGTGATTGTGAATGTAATTTAAAAACGTAGGTATTTTTAGAAATTGTAATAATTAGGAATATTTTAATAATGTATTCAAGTTCTATTTATTAATGTATGTAGTTAAAAAAAAAATAAATATATGTGATTGTGAATATAATTTAAAAACGTAGGTATTTTTAGAAATTGTAATAATTAGGAATATTTTAATAATGTATTCAAGTTCTATTTATTAATGTATGTAGTTCACAAAAAAAATTAGTTTTTGAATTAGTTGAAGTATTCAACAAAAAAGATAAGACCATTCAAATTTCAAGTTCAAAAGAATTCAGTTTGCATTGTATACAAACTTGTATGCTTATCTTTTAGTTATATACCTCTCTTTGTTATGTACCTTAGGTCACTGCACTTTAAGTTCAAATCCACCATACAGAGCTTAATTAAACTTTACAACAGAAAACTCACCAACTGATCAGCTATGATGATGGCGCCAGCAACAGCTTTACAGAGTGTTCCAGCTATGAAAGTTATTTCCTTTTGTTTTTAAAGATAGGAAAAATTTAATTCGCAAGCCGTGTACACTATTTGCATTTGCGAGTAAATATTATATACATATAAAAGAAAAACGTTAAATTTATAAAACTACAAAATTTCTTTACAGTTTTCTTTTTCCTTTTTTTCTCAATTAAGTTAAATGCGTTTTTATACAAATAAAACTTCAATATAAATTCAAGAGCAATTCAAAATTTCAAGGTTACTTATATATATATATCTATAAAAATAAAAAAAAACAAATATTTCGCGCCTATCGTCGCGCCTTATGTACATAAGTATTCAAGTCCTTTTTCAATATATAAGTCCCGCTTCGAAGATTCTACATATATATGAGTTTTCCCGATTCCATAAACTGTATGTGTTTCTTGTAATGCTTTGGCATATAAGTTGTCAGTTCGCTACCGAAAAAGTCTTCCAACTAAAACTTGGAGGCCCCTGAATTCCAAGGACCTACGAGGACACAAAAACATTAAAATCTTTTGTCTAACACTTTTTTTTAATTAAGGATTTACCTTAACTTTACTTGTATTTTTTTTTCCTTTTGCTTTGTGCAAACTAAAAAAAGTTCGGATAGCAACTTATTTAACAACCGCCTACATCAACGATATCAATATGTAGTATAAATTATTCGAAACACTTTGCGAAAAAAATAGATTACCGGAACAAATGTTTATTCAAGTTTATAATTTTACATTTGTTTTCTTAATCGACAGCCACACTCCAATTCTTTAAAGTAACTTTAAACGTGTAACCTCACTGCTGTTAAAAAAAGCCGAATATACCACATTTCGGATTTTGTTCGTCTCTTCTAGAATAATAATATTTATCCGCTGAACAAATATCCGTTAAACATTCCTTTTTGTTCTGTGTGATTTATCATATATCATCCAACTTCAAAGCGACATATCGGTTAAAAGAACTGAAGTGGGGACACCAACCCCTTTTAGTGACGAAGCTTTTCACCAACGTAGAGGTGTGCATGACAGAAACGTCAAAGTATTCAGAAGTCTCTTTCCGACTGTCGTTTGCATCGGATATTAAAATGACGCTCCGTTCTCGCTGTCTAATTTGCAATAAAGCTATTGCAATCGAAACATTTTTATCTTGCAAAGTTTGCAGTGGTCAATGTCATAAATCCTGTGTCGGTATTAATGACGATCTCTTGTCATTTTTTAATAAACAATCTAACTTTGTTTTTAATTGCAATTCGTGTTTGAATAACGCTAATAATTTGAATTTTATAATTGCAAAACTAGTTCGTGAAGTAAATGAACTGAAATCAATGTCCGGTCAATCGTCTCTCTTTCCTAAAAAACAGAGTAATAGTAAGAGTAATTCAACTTTGCCGGTTAATTCTAATATTGCGGTCTCGCATGTTTGCTCTTCTTCAATGAGTTCAACGACCTCAACCTTGAGTGATTCGAATACTGGTAAACATCAAATGACAAACACTACTCCTAGTGTTGTTATTGCACCTGCTTCTTTGCAATTTTCGGGCTCTATGTGTAATGCTGCTGCTGTTGATGCTGTTGTTGATGCTGCTGATTTGCGCGCTCTTTCTAATTCTAATGTTTTGCTACTGTTAATGCTGCTGTTTCTCCTACTGCTAATCTTGGTTTACGACCTTCATCTATTAATTTGCCTACGCATGCTCATAATCCTAATGCTCTTCGCTCTCCTGCGGCATTCTCTTTGATTGATTTGAATGTTGCTTCTCCTGCAGTTGAGACTGATAATACTCCGTGGAAAAAAGTTGTAAGCAAAAAACGCAATAAACGTGCAATTGTTGTTGGACAAAACTTAAATGATGAGTAAGCAGTTGTTGACCGTAAAAGATGGCTTCATCTATCTTCTTTTAAACCTTCGGTGACTGAAGATAATATTATTGACTATGTAGTTAATCATTCTAAGATTACAAGAAATAATATTTCGTGTTATAAATTGATAAAAAAAGATGTCCTAAATGAAACTCTAAAAAGAGTGAATTTTAAACTTGGTATTTCATCTTCTCTTTATAATAAAATTGTTGATCCAGCCCTTTGGCCTGTCGATGTACGCGTTAAAGATTTTAAGTTTTTTCAAAAAAACGGAAAGCAACCACTAAATTCGTAGCTGGTGTCACTAATGTTGATCAAAATCATTTAAAAATTTTTTATCAAAATGTTTCTGGTTTGAGAACTAAATCAAACTCAATCTATGCTGCAACTTCACAATGTGAATTCGATGTTTTCATTCTCACTGAAACATGGCTAAATAATAACTTTTTTAGTGAGGAATTTTTCGATGCCAATCAATATAATGTGTATCGTAAGGATCGTAACGTTATTTCAACCGGCTGTGTTCGTGGTGGCGGTGTTTTAATTGCTGTTAACTGTGCTTTGTATTCGTCTAAGGTTTCCTTGCATTACACTGATGAAATCATTGATCAGATCTGTATTGTAATTAAAGGCGTGTCTGAATCTATTTTTATTGCAGTATCATATATTCCGCCTAGCAGTGCCTTAGACCTATATAAATTGCACATTGATAATATTTCTTCATTAAATGCTGAAACTCTCTCAGAAAAAGATCACTTAATGGTTTTTGGTGATTTTAATCTGTCAGGAGTTATCTGGGCTGAGCTTCCGGGCGATAATTATCTTTCACCTAATAATGTTAGCAGTGACACAGAAGTGTATGTTATTGATAATTTTATGGAGCTTGGTCTTGCTCAGATTAATAATTGTTATAATATCCTTAGAAGATTATTAGATTTAGTATTTATTTCTACTGACATTAGCCACAATATCAAAGAATCTATTTTTCCGCTTTCAGCTACAACTTTACATCATATTCCTATTGATATTCATATTTATTTTTACAAATATCTAAATATCAATACTAACTCTGTTGCTTCTCATTTCAACTTTAAGGCTGGTAACTTTACATTAGTTAATAATGCCATTAGTCGCATAGACTGGCAACGAGAATTCTGTTTTCTTGACACTACTGAGTGTTTTACTGTTTTTAAATCCCTGATCTCTAATATTTGTAATGAATTCATTCCAAAAGTTAAAGAACGTACATATAAGTGTCCCTGGTATACCAAAGGGTTAAAAAAATTGAAAAACCTGCGTTGTAAATTTAATAAAAAGTTTTTGATAACGAACCAAAACTTTTATTTTTTAAAATATAGATACTACATGCGAGAATTTAACTTTCTCGACAAATATCTTCACAAGCAATATTTATTGAAATTTGAAAATAATATTAAAGCAAATCCTAAATCTTTCTGGCGATTTGTTAAATCTAAAAAAGGATGTTCAAATATTCCATCGTCAATGTTTTTGGGAGAAAAATGTTCTAATGAAGCAACATGTATCGCAAATCTTTTTGCCAACTTTTTTAAGTCTAATTATGAATTGGCTAAGGATCATAGTTTAGAATTATCCGATGATTTGATTCCTGTACTGGATTTTGGATCTCTTGTTTTAGATCTTAATGATATTTTAAAGGGTATTAGTGACGTAAAAAATTCAACTGTGAGCGATGTTGATGGTTTTTGTGCTTTTTTCATAAAAAATTGAGCTGTAAATCTTGCCTATCCTTTGATGATTATTTTTAACAAATCTCTTAGTTCAGGTATTTTTCTTGACTCGTGGAAAGTGACATCTATCACCCCTACACATAAATCTGGCTCTAAAAATAATATTGTAAATTACAGGCCTATTTCTAAATTATCAGTTGTGTCGAAACTCTTTGAGACTATAGTCAAAGATAAACTATTTTTTGCTGTTAAAAATATAATTTCACCCTGCCAGCATGGCTTTTTTTCTAAACGCTCGACTGTTACTAATTTAACATTATTTTCTGAATACTGCCTATCAGCTTTTCAACAAGGAACTCAAGTGGATGTTATTTATACAGACTTTTCAAAAACTTTTGAAAAGTTTCTCACTCCCTTTTGATCAAAAAATGTAAAATGTTAGGATTTCACTCAAATTTTTTAAAATGGTTAGAGTCTTGTTTGCATAATCGTCAATGTGTTGTTTCTTTTGACAATGTCAAATCCTTTCCTTTTTATGCTACATCTGGTGTTCCCCAGGGCAGCATTTTGGGTCCCTTATTGTTTGTTGTATTTATTAATGATATTACGTCTTTATTTATCCATTGTGAATGTCTACTTTTTGCTAATGATTTAAAAATTTTTTCCAAAATCAGAAGTTTATCTGATGTTGCGCTTTTACAGGAAGAACTGGATAAACTTTATGTGTGGTGCAACAAAAACTTTCTTTTTCTTAATCTCAAGAAATGTGTTTGTACGTCCTTCTCTAAGTCTTTTGTAATTCTACCTTCCTCCTATCATATTTCTAACTATCCACTTTCGTCAGTCCGTGAATTTAAAGACCTGGGTGTAGTGTTTGATTCTAATTTCTCGTTTCGCTCCCACCTTGACTTCATCATTCCAAAAGCTTATGCTATGCTAGCGTTTATTAAACGTAATGGATCGTGTTTTAATGATCCATACACTCTTGAGACCCTTTTTTCAAGTCTGGTCCGATCCAGGTTGGAATATGCATCTATCATCTGGAACCCTTTTTATGCTTCACATAAGGCGAAGCTTGAAAGAGTGCAAAAATCTTTTACTCGATTTGCCTTACACATCCTTAATTTTGAAGGTTTTTCTCCATCTTACAATTCTCGTTGCCTTCTTCTTGGCATGAAAACCTTAGAAATCAGAAGAAATATTTTATCTCTTCTCTATATCTTTGATATTGTGTCTGGTGATATTGACTGTCCTGCACTTTTGAGTCTTATTAACTTCAATGTTCCTCAAAGAGCTCTTAGGTCTTGTGTGCCTTTTTATTTAGAAACAGTTCGAACTATTTATGCATCTAATGCTCCTGTCTTTAGAGCTTTAAAATTATTTAATGAGATAAATTTAAGTTCTAATTTAGATTTCTCAATTTCAAAAAATGCCATGAGGGCTCTTTTAAACAGTATATTATAGTAAGTAATGTATTTTATATGTATATATATTTATTTTTAATTATCTAGTCTGTAAGAATAATTGTTCATAGACTGAAATAAATAAATAAATAGATAAAAGTACAAAATAAAAATAAAAACAAAAATATGACAGCCATCGAGCAAAGTGGAACCAGAAAAATTGCAAAAATAAGAAAACAAAAGAACAAAAAAAAACAAATCAATTAAACAGCAGGGTAAGTACATTTTAAAGCCTCTAAATATAGGTATCTAATGAATTAATTATCTTTTTTTTCCAGATACTGCTTCAGCGTGTGAGTCAGCGTGCCAGTCAGCAGAGCTCTCATTTGGCAGCAAACAGGATACCGCAACACATTGGAATGACAAATTTAATATGCCTCGATACACAGCCCGCCTTAAACTACTAAATTTACAATCGCTCGTAGAACGTAGAAAAATAGCTGATATAGTTTTGTTGCGCCAATTATTTACGGATGCTCTTGATTCACCAGAATAATTAAACTATATTCATATTAATGACAATCGTAGAACAAGTCGAACAAATAATAATATTTTTTACACTCCCTTTAACAGAACTAACTATAGTGTAAGTGCTCCTTTTAATCGGATGAGTTGCTTAGCAAATAACTGTACTGTTTTTGATTTTAATATATCTAAATGCATGCTTAAAAGTAAACTGCGATCTATTAGTAATAGCTAAAATTTATCTGTAATTCAAAGCTTAACCTTTGTGTCCACAGCCAAAAAATTATACGTAAACATACATCCAACACACCCGGGTATCCCATACGTTTAGTATGTGCGTTTTCAATTTTTTAAGTTGTTAACGGTTTTTTCTATTTATAGCGATTATAGATTATGAAAATTGACAAGTGTATCTATACATTATACATTTTTTTTACATATTTTGTTCCTCTTTTTTTTCCTTATATTGCAATCGGTTTTTTTTTTAAGGGATTTTTAGGGATAGATAGGGATTTTTCGATGGTGTGGTTTCGTAGTAAATTTATTTATTGTACTTAGGAGTATGATAAAACCGCTTGAAAGTCAAATAATTGAAGTAGCCTTTTAGTACACCCATCCCTCGATTTACGCGGTACTTCTTTTGCGCGGTTTTAAAATAACGCGGTTTCAAAATTTTATTTGACTTAACTTTTTTCAGCTAAAAGCACGTATAAGACATTTTTTTCAGTTAAAAACACGGGGACATAAATAATATGAAGACGTTTCGTATATATGTAGTAAACATCATGGTGTAAAGACAAAGGTGGAGTCATGGTGTAATAACAAAGGTGGAGTAATTATGACACTTCTCATCATTTTCTGGATATTGGCCAGTAATAGACTCACATTGACATTTATCACCAATGCGATTTATTGTGTTTCGTTTATTTTTGACATATAGTTGTTTTTCATTATTGGTCCCGTTTAGCAACTCCCACATTTTTGAAGCGTTTGAAGCAACTTTTTACTAAGTGGTATTTGTGTTAGGCTTTTCAGAATTCTATTGCGAATAAATAATTATGCTAAATCGTGCATCGGGTTTCAATCTGACACTAATAAGTCTTTTCTAATATTGAATAACAACAACAGCGACCGAATTTGTCACAATTAAAGTATTTTGCGCAACATTAGCAGCTTATCGTTCAGAAAGTTTTCTAGAACTTTATGCTTAAGCTCTGCAATTTATCAAAGCGCTTAACTTTGTTGAAGGGGCAATTGGAAAGTTATAATGTCAAAGTTAAAGCAAGTCAGCGAATACTCTCACGCTCTTAAAATGGCTTCAACACTTATGGCTGTCCTTAATTACTTCACCTTTGTTATTACACCATGGTCAACATAATATTTTTTGGAAATATTTTGGTTTTACTTTCATGTTACTTGTTTATTTAATTTTTTTACTTTTTATAATTAATACTTTATATATGTGATTGAATTTAAAAAATAAAAATTAATTCCATAAAATCTAATTATTTTATTTAATTATTATTTTTTATATAATCTCCAATTTTTCATTAGGTAGGTACGTACATATGTACATTATGGGTTCAGTTTACGCGGATTTTTTTTTACCAATTATGCTATTTTCTTTGAGTTCTATTGCTCAATTTCCGATATTTTTAAATTCTGAAAACCAATCCACTCAATTTGTATGGACTTCTTGTCTCGATTTACGCGGTTTTGAATTACGCGGTTTTTTTAAAAACCTATCTACCGCGTAAATCGAGGGATGGGTGTACTGTTATTCTTCAACCTTGATAACCGGTCTATCACATAGCATCTCAAAAAATCTCCTTCACTCTTCCTACTTTTTATTACTTACTAGAACACAGGTACAAAAGAAAGAAATATACGCCATTCAGAGTTAATTCACAATGTCTTATTCATATGTACCAGGTAAAATCCTAAGCAAATATTGATTGAAAAATAAATATAAAACTACCTGGTGTTACACAAACTCCAACAGTGGAGCTGAATGAAGTAATTTTTCTGACTCTATGATTGATATTTTAAAAAATTGGGAAATTTTTCAATAAAGGTTTGTGTAATAAAACAAAACCCACTAATGACGATTGTTGTAATAAAATTAACCACAAACAGGTCAACGCCTTTCGGAGGATTTAAAATTGTTGAAGATATTTACAGGTAGTCCACATAAACAGAGGTTTACCTCTTTCTGTTAGTAAGTCATAAAGTTTCGTAAGGAAAAAAGACGCAGGTGAACCTAGATGAGAGCATTTTCGAAGAACAGCATCAACATAAGCATGTGTTCATATGTTCCAAAAAAGAACAAATCGGTTGTGCTCCTTTCTACTTCTCACTATAATACTAAAATTGAAGGTCCTAAAAGAAAGCCAACAATTATACTCGACTACAACAAAAGTAAAGGAGGCGTTGACAATATGGACAAATGCCTTGGTGAATATTCGACAAAGAAGAACGAAGAGATGGCCTTTGGCTTTTTTTTATAACATTATAGATGTGGCTGCATTTGCAGCTTTCGTGATCTACCTGGAAAATAATCCACACTTGAAGACATCAACAAACCGTAGAAGGCTGTTCCTACAGCAGTTGAGTGAGCAATTAGCCATGGCTGAAATCCAGAATCGTTCACAAAATGCACAAATAATGCAAAATTTTTCATCACGTAGTGGAATCGAAAGTATGTTGGGCCGCCCAGTTACACCAACCATTGAAAGCTTTGCAGTAAGCGCTCAAGAGCAGCGTGACAATTCTGGCAGAATCAAGCAAAAGGGAAATTGCTTCTTATGTTCCAAAAGAAGAACAACAAGAAAAATCTGTAAAGAATGTCAAAAGCCAGTTTCTGATGAGCATTCAAAAGATATCACTCAATGTAATAGATGCAGGTCATAAATTATCTTTTTTTTTATAAAATTCCTTTTTTTACAATACATATTATTAATAATATATTGTGATTCTTTTTTGTATACATACATAAACACAAAAAAAGTAATGTCAAATAAATAAAAATTATTTATAATGAAACCCAAATGTTCTTCTTCATTTCTAACTTATAATTTACATACATTTTTCTATGCATACCCGGGTATGTTGGCTGTAGATAGAAGGGGTAAATCGCAAAAAATACCTGTAAATTCGGTCCCCAACGACGATTTTTTTTTTTTTTTTCAAATATTATAGAAAACAATATTTTAGGAGGCTACCCAAAATTTCAAGTTGATACGGCATTCAGAACTCAAAATATATCAATATGAAAATGAGAAACACACCCGGGTGTGTGGGTGTAGACACAAGGGTTAATGGTTGTAGGTATTTTTTGTTTGTGTTGTCCGAGCCCCACCGCATGCTGGGTAAATTTTTTCTAACATTTATTCCTTGGATCGTGTGAATTTATACATGTAAATATTTATTATGATCTAAGTGGGTATGTTGAGAAAGTGAGAAAAAGCTAAGAAAAAATTATAAAATAATAACTAACTAATTGCATGTATAATTTTTTTCATTTCCATTTTTATTGAATAAGCTTTTACTTTGTTTAAAGCTTCAAGCTTAAAATAGCTAAGAAGGCTATAATAGCTGTAGTAGCTAAACTCTATTATTATTATCAGACAAGTTTTGGTTAATGCTGTACATGGACTCGAACCCCTGACCGTTCATGCATTGCAATTGCATATTTTGCGACGGCCGCTCAAAGACTTGAGCTACTGTTTTGTTATCTTTTGTCACTTTCTCGGAGTCCACGTACAGCATTAACCAAACTGGTCTGATGAGGCTATTGGTAATAGCCGAAACATGTATGTAACCAATTACCAGGTTAAATTGTTCATTTGCTGTCTTTGTCATGTTTGTTGAATAAAAAATAGCATTGATCAATGAGTAAAAATTTACAATATTGGTCTTTGCTGAATGACTGTAAGTTCATAATCTCCTCTCTCCTATTACAGGGGTTCTTAAACTTATGTAGTCCGAGAACCCCTTATTGAGCTAAACTCTTTCTGCGTACCCCATCCCAACCCTAGATATTTGACGTCGTTCTAAGCATAGTTTCGTAAATGGGGATCATTTCATTTCATTTTCGGTATGGGGGTTAAGTCCTAAAATTTTTCAGACATTATCCCCAGAAAATAGTGGACATAATCCCCAAAGCTGATGCGAACATAATCCCCATCACAATAATTTTGTTGTTGACAACTATAGTAATTCTACACAAGTGTTAGGGTAAGTGGGCGGCCTACGGCCGCAGCTCAGGATTTAGAAATCCTAAAAATCTAATATACGGCTTCGCCGGAATATAACCGAAAAAAAAAGACGGACATAAGACCCAAAACAGTTTGTATTAATTAAATTTTTCGGACATAACCCTCATGGGGTTACCAAAGATGGGGATTATGTCCGAATAATTTGCGGACATATTCCCCATTTACGAAATGGGGATTATGTCCGAGGAGGCTATGTCCGGTAACCGTCAAACTCAACCAGACATAAAATGTCCAGTTATTTGACGAGGTTAAGGAACGAAGTATTTTTATTTTACTTTAATTTTTCCGGTTTTTAAAGATCCAATAGTTGACAAGCCTGCAGAAACTACTTTCTAATAAATGTTGATACTTATCCCATATATCTCCGTATTTTAACAAATCTTGTGCATTTATAGAGGCAAACATTTTTAATTAGGATTTTCATGTAAATACACAAATTCACAAAATGAATAAAAATTGTGGAAATGTAATAGAATTAAAAAAGTTTCAAGTTAAAATATGTACATTAAAATATTTCTTGGTCAAAATAAAGCTTAGAAAATAAATTGTTTTTTTTTTCATATATTTTTTAATAAATAATATAATAACAATAAAGCTTATAATGAAAATTATTTTTTTGGTGACTACTGGTCATTTTATAAGCGAAATTTGATATATTTTCTTCTGTAGAAGTTTTTACTTAATGAGATGGATGATGTTGTTTCCTTGAAACCAAATCCACGATGTCGGGCTCTATATTCGAAAGTTTTATTTTCAGATCTGCCTCTACATTAAGCTGGTTTCTATACTTTGATTTTATATATAATAGTACCGAAAAAGCCTGTTCAAACAAATACGTCGTACAAAACGGAATCAAGTTTTGGAGGGCCTTAGGTGCCGTTCAAGTATTACGTAACGCACTTAGGGGGGGGGGGGGGTGCGAAAACGCGTTAAAAATTAGTTAAAAATCTCTAAACATAACAAAAGTCTCTAAAATGACTTTCCGGTACATTACGCAACATAATTGTGACTTTTAGGTAAACATGGTCACTTGGGTGATACCGTAACGTTAAAGGGAGGGGGGGGGGGGGGTAAAAATCTTCAAAAATTGCGTTACGTAACACTTGAACGGCCTCTTATTTGCAAGTGCAGGGTAATCGGATTTTAGGAGTAACTAAAAGTTAGTTAGTTCAATTTTATTGAACTTAAGTGTCAAAGTATCGCAAGAGATATCCACGAGCATATCTTGCTCTACTGTCGATAATTGCTTAGCATTACTAACATCTATATTGAATGGAACCCTGATCCAGTCGGTGCCAGTATCAAGACAGGGTAAATACTTCAGGAAGCTGGTTTTTAGAGGCATTAAATGTTCGAGAAAAAGCAGCCACGTTTCATTAACGATCTCTTTATTAGAAAATTCTATAAAATCGCTCAGTGTTGGAAAAGACTCATACACACATTTTTGAGTGCGTTTTGACCATAATTGGATTTTTTTATAATCGCTTCTATTTTATCTTCAACTTTAAATTTATTTGAAGCTGCACCTTGTAGGCTCATTGAAATTTACAAAACTTGATGATGTTGTCAAACAGTGGGAAGAGTGGAAACAGTTAGGTACTGGGCATCCCGGCAATGGCCATGTAGAATTTTTAGTAAATGAGTTATTTGAATATAGCGAAAAGTTTGATGATGTAAAATTATTGATGTCAAAATTGTTTCGCGGACCCCTAGAATGGCCATAGTTTAAAAATCGCTGTTCTATTATATTAAACGAGCAATAATTGCAAATAATTATGAAAAAATACATTGTTTTTTGTAGTTTTTTACGCATTTTTAATTTCTCATATATTCTTTCATTATTTATTATTTACTTATTTTAAATATTACGGTAAAATTGATTTTAATACCGCGTAGGACCTATATTTGCCTTTATGACGCTTTCCATTAAAATATCGTTGTACCAAGTGGATACCAATTAACTTTGGAATATTATTAGGGTTTTGTTGGCGCACTTTGCGTTTTAAATTGGCCCAAACATTCACAATGGGATTGAGGTCGGGGCCATGGACTGACTCAATTCTCAAATGTCCTTATATTCCTTTACCTATGCAAAAATAAATAGTTCATTATTGTAAATCTATAAAAAAAAATGTAAAAAATAATTATTGTGAGTGGGACACTTACCGATTTCGAGCGATGACAAGGTGCAGAATCGTCTTGAAATATGACTTTTGCTTTGGTCAAATGGGGGCAATAACAAGATGTGGGGTGGGACAGATTCTTCTTCTGGAAGGTTATGTGAACTCCGCAGCTTATATTGATATCGTAAAAAACGGCGTTTTACCTAGCATCGACCGACTAAGCGAGCACGTAGCAACAATGTATTTTTTCATATAAATAAGTTGTAATTTCTATTTATAAAACTAGCAATTAATTGTTTATTTGGAAAATGTTCCTAGAATTTATTATTGTTAGGTAGACATTGAAAATACTCAAAACTTGTCCCTAGTAACAGTATCTAACAAACTTAAAACCGTTAAACAAGAGTAGTTATTATTTTACGCATTAAAATATAAAACTTCTTGCAAAATTCAAGTCTGCGTTCAGTAAAAAATTCGTAGTTTCCAAAGTTATGGCTGGAATTTCGATATGAAAGCACATGCATTCTTAGGATTGATTGAGGAATAACATATAAAAAAAATAAAAAAAACAAAAGGTGTTATATTGAAAATATTTTGAAAAAAATTTTTTTACTTAAAAAATTAATGTTTAAACAAATTTATTTAAATTTTTTTTATTAAGTTATAGTATTTCTTAACAAAAATGATGAAATGGTTTTTTATCCTATCTCTTATAGTTTTTGAGATATTTCGTTCCGAAAAATGTTCAAAAATGTCAAAAAAGACAAAATGTGAGTTTATTAAAAGAATGACCGATATATATGTTACCGGCCGAACTAGTTATTAGGATAAACTAGTTTTTCCTTGGCCAAACTAGTTTATCCGATGCGTGGCGCGCATGGGCTTTTGTCGCAGATCGTTCGATATAAAATCTTTTTTATTGAAATGAGTGACGGCACACTTAATTTTTTTACATATATTCAATCTTCAATATTCAAGGCTCATTTCAAAAAAAAATTTAAATTTTTCGTATTGGGAAGACAAAATTATCATCAATTGTTTATTTAAAAGTTATAAACAAATGACAAAATAAATTTTTTTTTTATCATGAATAGAAAGTGCAATCAATTGTCAACATGTGTATCAAATTTTATAATTTTATGTTAACAACTTTAAGAGGAATTAAGTTTTCAATTAAACTAGTCCGTGAAGGGGGAAATGGGGTGTTCCCCCCAAATTTTGGGTGTCATTTAGGTCACTTTGTTTAGAAACGTCCAAACTATAGATTAAAAATGGTTTCAGATGTGTGCCCTCAATTTTAAATTTTCGATGTTTGTGATCGCGTAAAACCAGAAAATTTAAAGAATTCCTCATATATATATACATTAGAGCGGCTCAAAAAAAAAACTTTTTGATTTTTTCACGATGTGTCAGGGGATTACAATAGCCCTATATGTTTAGACAAAACTAGCCATAAGGATTTTCATCGATATTGAAAACTGGATTGCCGCCCCCTGTTTTAAGTTGCCTACCCATTTTCGAAAATTTTGATTTAAAAAATGGTGCAAACTAAAGGGGTTATCAAATTTTGCAACAAAGTGGGTATGCTTTTCGAAGTATTATCGATCGAGGAATTCGAATCCATGATCAGTTTGTCTTCTTCTTCCTTTTTCTTATAAAAAAATTGAAAATTTCCCGGACGAAAACTAATAAATGCCGATTTTCTACTTTCAAGTTGAAAAATCTTGATATAATAATTTACCGCCGATCTAGTGGTACATTATTTTTAATGAACCTTTATTTGCTTAAGAGAAAACCGTAAACCGCATATCACAATATCGTCTTTCAAAGCCAAGATATCTGCATTTTTCTAAATTAATAGACCTGAAATTTTTCGATTCGGCGTTGACATATATATGTTACCGGCCAAACTAGTTTTTAGGATAAACTAGTTTTTCCTAGGCCAAACTAGTTTATCCGATGCGTGTTAGGATAAACTAGTTTAGCCTAGGACGAACTAGTTTGTCCTGATAAAAAAATTTACCATTTCAGGACAAACTAGTTTGGCCTAGGACTAACTAGTTTTTTCTAAATCAAATGTTTTGTGGGTAATTATGTACTTTTTGACTCATTGTCACAGGGGGTTGAGGTTGCGGGGTTAGTTCACATGGGGTACTCTGAACATATTTCCCTTGGATTTAGCCGTCGGTTACCCCTTCAACAATTTTTATGCAATATCCAACACCTAGTTTGCTAGTCACAGTAATTTTACATGAGAGTAGGGGTAAGTGGGCGGCCTTTCTTTTTTTCTTAATAGGAGGTCAATTTTCTACGGAACAAGTGATGTTGGCAAAGGTTAGGCAGCGATGAACCGGATGTGGGTGATGCGCCAATGTGGACCGTGCATCACAGATTGGGCGGGAGCACAGGAAGGGGACAATCATCCTCCCTCTCTCATATGGAACAGTCCGCTCTGATGATTGTGTTTAATTTTTTTTATTATTAAAGTTTTTTTTGTGGTAATTAATTTATTCTTCGCACGTTTGATTTGATAAAATTTTAGTTTTGCGTTCGAAATTTTGAATTTCATAGTCTTTCTATTTTAATTAATGCTTCATTTTTGGTTTCCACCAGAAGTGAAGTCTTTTATTGTTGCTCCCTCGACCCAACGCGGCGGGTTAAGAAACACCCCTGAAACCGCAAGCTAGCCGGTGCGGACCGCGTTGGGTACGATA
Source organism: Meiosimyza platycephala (assembly GCA_963662105.1). Taxonomy (NCBI): domain Eukaryota; kingdom Metazoa; phylum Arthropoda; class Insecta; order Diptera; family Lauxaniidae; genus Meiosimyza; species Meiosimyza platycephala. The sequence goes on along the minus strand of OY759210.1, from coordinate 63,762,749 downwards.
GCTTAGGGACATGTAACAAACTATTCTGCAAATTAAAATTTCACTACTAAACAAAAACAAACATTATAATAAAAAAAATGAGTATACTGTAATGTATATTAAGGTTTCTAATATTGTCAAATGTATGTGCTGCTTAACGATTTTATAGTGTGCGTACTGCCCAATTAATGTTGTTTGGCAACACTCTTGATTTGGTTTTTGATATTTTAAGTCACTAAAAGAGGGCGCAAACGTCATTATAAAATAGAAGCTCACATTTGATTGGTTAAAAAGACCAGTAAAGAATAACATAAGATTTGAATGTATTCTAAGCGTCAGACTACGTTTGTGACTAAAAGGAAACAGTTGTTCCAATAAAGATTTTATTTAAAATAAATTATTTTGAAATTACAAATCTGAACATTTAAAACGTTTACAAATAAAATTACATCAGATGTGGGGTCAGAACAAAATGTATTAAAACCTAACTAAAGCTGAAATTGTAAGTGCATTGGATGAGGCCGGAGCCTCTTATCCTTCAACTGCCACTGTGGCGCAGTTGCGTAAATTATTGGAAGAATTGCGTGGAGAGGGTGATGATGCCCAGGCTGATGCTGTTGTTGCTGTTGCTGAGCCGGAGGCTAGTGCTGAGAAAGTGGTTGAGAACCAAGTGTTAGATGCTGGGGATGAAGCAAATGGTTTCGATTTGGATGCCGCGATTGCCACGTTGGAAAAGAAGAAGAAATTGCTATTGCGAGCATGTAACGGCAGAGTGTAATCTGATGTACACTGGCATTGGAATTTCGAGAGTCATACCAGAAATGTCAGAATGTCGGAATGACATTTCTGGTCTGTCATGCGAAATTTGCGGACGTGCGTTCGGTTCAATAAAAAATGGCTGAACAACGCGTCATTTCGCAATTTCGGTAGCCATTTTTCGATTATTTGAGGATCGCGTGAGTTGGTTTTTGCGGTCAAACGTGGCGGTCGTGCGGTTGGGAGAATTCATTGAGAAACGTTGGCGATTATTACAAAAAAATATTTTTTCATTCCTTTTGCTTTTATTTAATTGATCGAAAGAAGAAAAACAGTGAAAAGTTTATTTAAAATCGCTCAAAGAAAAATAAATGGAATATAATTATTTTCAACCGAAATTGGACTAAACTGACGAAAACAAACAAATTGTGTAAAATAAAAGTTATTAGTAGGTACCTTTATTTCTTGAAAAAAATCAAAATTTTTGTAAATTTAAAAAAAAATCGGGGATTCAAAGTGTTTGCTGCAGCAATTGCTGCAACTGCTCAGCAGCAGCAACAAACAGGCAACGCGTCAACACTGAAAAGCAGACCAAGAAGACAAAAGAAAGAAATTCAAACGCCAATACTCAATTGTGTTAAAATTTACAATCTGCCTACTAACAACTCTAAGCAACGAGTCGACGAATTCCAGCTCCAAGTCATAACCACCATAATAGCAATAATAACATTGATAACAATAACAACTTCAAAAACACAATAAACACGACAGAAACCATATCCCATAACAATAATTACTTTAATATAACACTACAAAAATAAAAAAACATGTTGGCGGAAGTGCTAGCGCTCCACCACAAACTACAAAAAAAATAGAAAAAAACAGATACATAAAAGTTATAAAGAAAAAACTGCATAGGACAGTGAGAGAATTGAAAAGGAAAATGTGACAGAAGCACAAAAAAAAAATTTTAAATAAAAATAGAAAATACTGCACAGTGACAGTGAGAAAAAAAAAAGTAATAGAAAATAGAAATACTGCATAGTGACAGTGAGGAAAAAGATAGAGAAGAAAGAAAAACAATTTGATATACAGAAAAGTTTTAAAGAGAATTGAAAAGAAAAATGTGACAGAAGCGCAAAAATTTTGAAATAAAAGAAAAAAAACAAAAAACTGAATAGACAGAGAGAAAAATTGAAAAAATTTCATAAATAAAAATATGAAAAACAAAAAAAATCTAAAACAACTATAGAAACATACAACATAAGCAACAATAGCAACACTAACAACTATAACAACAACTACTCTACTCAGCTATAACCTTTGCAGCACGACACAGACACAACCCCAGCGTGAGCTATAGATACTTTATACTTATTTCCATATTACATATTATTTAAGATTACTTTATTTAAAAACAATAAGATGATTATATATATATAAAAAAAAACCGAACTGAATAAAAAAATATAAAAAAAAAATCCCTTAATATGTGCTTTAGCTTCCGCAAGTTTTTTTTTGTGGAAGAACTTTGTTCATAAATAAAAAGTTTTCCTGTTGTTTGAATAATATTCTCTATATATATAATATGTATATATATATATAATATTTTGGTTTTTTTTGTATATTTATAAAAATACTCCTTAAAATTTAACTTCTAAATAAAAGAAAAACAAAAACAAATCTGAAATGTAGAACCCAAAACATTGTAAAAGTGAAAATTTTCATTCTTATTAAAAATAAGTTAAAAATCAAAGAAACAAAAAAAAAACAAGAGAAATGTGAATAGAATTTTAATTTGAAACAAAAACATAATAAAAACAAAAGAAAATTTCAATAAAATGAAACGAAATTTTTTTCATTTTTGATGGAAACAATTTAGAAACATGAGAGATTAATAAGAGTAAAGGCAGGTCCTATGTAGAGCTGCATTCAGATTAGGGTGGACCATAAACTTCGTCCCAAAGGTCCACAAGGCAGGGTGGGTTAAGTAGGGACCCGAGCCTAACACCAGTGCTCGCCAATCAGCCACGGTACAAACTTTAGGGAGTTCCACAATTTCTGTTTTTTTTGTAATACATAATTTTGGTCCCGTACAATTTTTTTTATATTTGATTTTGAATTTCGAGGTTTCAGAGCTCAGCAAATTAAGCACGAGAAAATTATATTTGTAAGGTGCAGGCACACCATGGGCAGCAGCTACCCACCCCAACATCCCGAACTGCTGGCATCGGCAAACTAGCTCGTACTGCCGCTGGTCATGTTGTCCGCGTTCCAAGCACCAATCGCAAGAGCGATTACAAGCATTTCAAATATGTGTGTATTCGTCGGCTGTTATCTGGAACGGCAGCTGTCTTTTTACGTACATCAAACGCAAAGAATTTCAGTGAACTTAAGGAAGCTTTGATAAATCAATTTAAACGCATAGTGTCGACAAATGATGTATATAAAGAGTTATACAGACGCCATCGCTTGCCAAACGAAAACATCATCAGTTATTTATTGTCCATTAAAGAAATTGCATCGCAGGCTAATTTGAGCGAAGATGAAGTTATCAATGCAGTGATTGATGGCTTAAAAGACAACACGGCATACACATCTGTGCTATATGCAGCAAAAAATTTGGACGAGCTTCAACAACTCCTTATTAAATACGAAAGAAAACGAGCTAATGATCATGCTATTCGAAATGTAGCCTATCGCAGTGTAGTTCCTAAGAAAACAACAGCCGGTACCAGATGCTTTGATTGTTCCCAGTTTGGACACGTCTCCAGTGAATGTAAACAACCTAAGCGTGCTGTTGGTGCTTGTTTCCGATGCGGTGGCAAAGATCACGTCGTCAAGTGTTGTCCACAAGCTACATCAAGAATTGTGAATGCCGTAAACGCTGAACCAGATGATGCAGATAATACGTATCCGGTCGAGATTTACCTAACGGTGAGTGTTGCCTTTTGTATCCGGAATCTGAATGATAAAATAGTTAAACAATGTGTTTCGTTAATTGATAGTGGTAGTCCGGCCAGCTTTGTGAGCATAAACATGTTATCTTTCGATTTAACTGACGATTTTCAAGTAATGTCAGACTTTCATAGCCTCGGTGGCGTAAATCTTAAAACTTATGGTAATATAGATTGTGAAATTTCGCTTAACGGCCAAACTAATGTTCTATCTTTGTTTATTGTTTCAAAAGATCTTCTTCAAAACCACTATTACTTGGTCGCGATTTTTTAAATGTATTTAATATTAAATTTCTTATGTCAAACACAAAAGAAAAGAAAAATGAAATAAATATTCTTTATTCAAATTTGCGTCAATCTAATTTTATTGAAAACATTGTTCAGATTCCGCAGCTTTTGCCAGTTCAAGAAAATTTGTATGATTGCTCTGATAATTCTCTCTTCGATATTGAAAGTGAAAAATTGGAAAATAGAAACCAAATAAATGATTTTAGTGAGTGTATTCCGACTAGCGCATGTTGCGTCGCTGAGGGTGATGTTGTTCAGAAAGAAAATAGTGTTTTGCCAATAGAAGAAAGGCGTGAATTTTTTTCAGCTGGTGTTTTTGGGGTCAGTGAGGCCGAATTCAAGTGTGACATCATGAGTGACTCAGTGGAGGAAGATTGTTTTCACTATAAAGAGAGTAGCATTGTTTGTGCATTAAATGTTGATGCTATTTGCAAATATAATATAAATCATTGTGATATTGATTGTTTGTTGCCAACAAATTCACGTATTGCTATTGAATATATTATAACCGACTGTTATCTAAATTGTCCGAAAGAGAATATGGAAAAGCCTTTTGAGATATCCATAAAACTAACCTCAGATCAACCAGTCTTTTCACATCCTCGTAGGCTATCGTATAAAGATAAATCGGAGGTGCAAAAAATTGTTAAAGAACTTTTAGAAAGAAAAATTATACGACATAGTGTTTAGCCATATGCTTCGCCAATAGTGTTGGTTAAAAAGAAAAACGGTGAAACTCGCATGTGTATCGACAATAGAGATTTAAACAAAATTACTGTTAGGGATTACTACCCCTTACCTCTTATTGAAGATTGCCTTGAATATTTGGGTGGGAAAAAGTATTTCTCATTACTGGACTTGAAAAGTGGATTCCACCAAGTGAAAGTATCTGAAGAATCAGTTAAATATACCTCCTTTGTCACACCGAGTGGACAATTTGAGTATCTTATGATGCCGTTTGGTCTTAAGAATGCTCCGTCAGTCTTTCAAAGATTTATTACGCTGATTTAGAAAGATTTTATTGCTAAGGGATTGTTGATAGTGTATATGGATGATATTTTACTCGCAACTGCTGAGTTAGACGAACACTTGTTATTACTAAGAGCTATTCTTGAACAATTTACTAGATATGGATTACAGTTGAGGTTGTCAAAGTGTAGATTTGGCTACAGAAGCATTGAGTATTTGGGATACGAAGTAAACTATAAAGGTATTAAGCCCAATGAACATCATAAGCAATCTATTGCTCAATACCCAATCCCAAAAACATTAAAGCAATTACATTCCTTTGTTGGATTATGCGCATATTTCAGGAAATTTATTCCCCAATTCTCTAAGGTTGCGAAACCATTGTATGACCTTTTAAAAACGGGTGTAAAATTCGAATTGAATGCGGCCTGTTTGAGTGCTATCAATGAATTAAAATCAAGATTAATTGAATCAGCAGTATTAGCCATATATAACCCAAAGTACGAAACAGAACTGCATTGTGATGCAAGTGCTCAGGGTTATGGTGCAGCGACAGTTTGATGGAAAATTTCATCCAGTCTTTTATTTTTCTAAGCGGACCACAAATGCTGAGAGTAAATATCACAGCTTCGAGCTAGAAACGCTGGCTATAATCTATGCTTTGCGTCGCTTCAGAGTTTATCTTGAAGGAATTCCATTTAAAATTGTTACGGACTGTAGTTCACTTACATTGACATTGAATAAGAAGACCCTGAATCCTCGCATAGCTAGGTGGGCTTTCGAGTTGCAGAATTATGAATATACTGTTCAACACAGGGGTGGATTCAATATGGGTCATGTTGATGCACTTAGTCGAAGTGAAGTAGTGTCTGCCGTGAATGAAGATGACGTTATTAAAATTCGGAATCAACTAGAGAAAGTGAATTTAAAACTTTTTGACCTCAGTGACGGGTTAGTTTATAGAAAGGACATGAAAGGCAAGCTTTATTTTTATGTTCCTCGGGAAATGGAAAATAACATTATTCGCCACGTACATGAAAAAATTGCTCATGTAGGCATTGGTAAAACGTACGATCAATTAAAAATGCATTACTGGTTCCCAGATATGAGGCTAAAAATCGAAAAGTTTATTAAAAACTGTCTTAAGTGCATTATGTACTCTGTTCCTGCTCGTGTTTATGAAAGAAATCTTCACAGTATTCCAAAGAAACCACTTCCATTTGATACAATTCATATCGATCATTTGGGTCCATTGCCTTCTTTAAAATCTAAAAGAAAACATTTGTTGGTGGTCATAGATGCGTTTACTAAATATGTTAAACTTTATCCAGTTAATTCCACGAATACTAAGGAGGTTAATGAATGTCTAAAAAAATATTTCCAATACTATAGTAGACCAACAAGAATAATCTCAGATCTCACTTCCTTCAAATTCAGTGAGTTTCTATTAAAAAATAACATTGATCACATAAAAATTGCCTCTGGTTCACCGCAGGCAAATGGGCAAGTTGAGAGAGTAAATAGAGTGTTGACACCTATGATAAGTAAATTGAGTGAGCCACTTCAACATTCTGATTGGGTATCAAAACTTAGTTACATTGAGTTTGCCCTAAATAACTCAATTCATAGCTCCACAGGTAGGACCCCAGCAGATCTTCGCTTTGGCGTATATCAAAGGGGACCTGTTGTGGATGAATTAACTGAGTTTTTTGATGAACAATCACCAGCCCATAAGCGAGATTTGATAATTTCTAGGCAAGATGCTAATGAAGCAATATTGGCTTCTCAGCGGCGCAATGAGCGTTATTTCGAGAGTAATTACCGACCTGCCAAAGAGTTCTCTGTTGGTGACTTTGTTGTCATTAAAAATGTTGACTCTACAGTGGGTACTAATAAGAAGCTTATACCAAAATTTAAAGGCCCTTATGTAGTGGCTAAAATACTTCCTAATGATCGTTATATTATCAAAGACATAGAAAATTGCCAAATTACGCAATTGCCATATAATGGCACTATAGAATCACGATTCATGTTTATGTGGAGAGATGGTAATCAAGAGCTGGAGTAAGATTGGCAAAAGTTTTTTACAAAAAGCAATATTCATTTTTATTTAAGACTTTATAATTTTCAATTAATTTGATCGAGGTCGATCAATTGTCAGATTGGCCGAACTGTAATGTAAATTAAGGTTTTTAATATTGTCAAATGTATGTGCTGCTTAACGATTTTATAGTGTGCGTACTGCCCAATTAATGTTGTTTGGCAACACTCTTGATTTGGTTTTTGATATTTTAAGTCACTGAAAGAGGGCGCAAACGTCGTTATAAAATAGAAGCTCACATTTGATTGGTTAAAAAGACCAGTTAAGAATATCATAAGATTTGAATGTATTCTAAGCGTCAGACTTCGTTTGTAACTAAAAGGAAACAGTTGTTCCAATAAAGATTTTATTTAAAATAAATTATTTTGAAATTACAAATCTGAACATTTAAAACGTTTACAAATAAAATTACAATACATATTTTTATTCGCATGAAAATTTTGTTTTGAGAAGGCATCTTACAATCGCAGCAGTGCTAGCAGGCCTGCTCCGAGGAAGGCCTTGCTCAATTGCCTGTTGGGAAGTTAAGGAAAATTTTACTAAGAATACATTGTTAAATCACTTTAACAGTAAAGCAGAACTGTCCATTATAGTAGATGCTTCTACATTTGCAATAGGAGGAGTTCTTCAACAAGAAATAAACAACAAAATTTCTCGCATTTTTCTCAAAGAAATTAAGTCCGACTGAAATTAAATATAGGACATTCGATAGGGAATTACTAGCAATACTTAAATTTGAAACATTTTAGACATTTTCTTGAAGGACGATCATTTTCTGTGCTAACCAACCATAAACCTTTGACCTACGCTCTTAACTCTAAAGTAGACAGAAGTCCAAGACATTTAGAATTCATATGTCAATTTAACAATGACATTAGACATATACGAGGCGACTCAAATATTATTGCAGATTTACTCTCTAGACCTTTTGAAATTGAAGTTATTAAAAATGAAGACATTAATTTAAAACTTTTACACATTAAACAACAAAAAGATAAAGAATTAGAGCAATTAATAACTAACTCACTAAACTTATACAAATTAGAACTGATTAAAATGGAATCTTTGAACATGGAGATCTGGTGCGAAAACTCTTCAATATCTCCTAGACCACATCTCACATCTTGGAACAAGATCATCACGGCATCTTATCTCAACAAAATATTTTTGGACAAAGATGAACAAAATGATAAATCAATGGGTGACAAAATGTTTGGCCTGTCAAAAAGCGAAAATTCAACGGCACACAGAGTCTCCAATACTTAAAATTGAAATTCCCCCAGGACGTTTCGAACACATACATATGGATATAGTTGGACCGTTACCTTCATCAAACGGCCATAAATATTTACTAACGATCATAGACAGACATATTCGTTGGCCAGAAGTGTACCCCTTAAAGAATATTCTGACAGCAACTATTGTTGAAACTTTCCTTCAACAATACATTCCACGTTTCGGAGTTCCATTAAAAGTAACAAGTGACCAAGGTTCACAATTCATGTCAAAACTCTTTACTTCTTTAATTCATTTTCTAGGATCTCATAAAATAACAACTTCATCCTACCATCCTCAGGCAAATGGAATGATTGAACGTTTTCACAGACAATTCAAAAATTCCATTTTAGCAAGTGCAAACACTTAGAATTGGTACTACGAATTACCATTTATTTTATAAGGATTGAGATCTTCTTTTAAAGAAGATATAAAATCTACAGCCGCGGAAATGGTTTACGGTCAAAATCTAAGATTATCGAGTCAACTAGTTGTTCCTTCTGAAAAGTCAATTGATCCTACAGATATTTTGATCAAATTAAAAAACCACTTCTCAAACGTTCGATCAAACATTTCACATCATAACACATCAAACAATTTTTACGTACCTAAAACCCTTAAGGAATGCAAATGCGTTTTAGTAATACAGCAGACAATAAAATATCAAGTCTACAAAATCCATATGAAGGACCTTATGATGTTGTAGAAAAAAGTCCAAAATAGTTCACTCTCAACACAAAAACATTTCAATCGATAGAATTAAACCGGCTATTTTAGACAATATAAAACTTACACAAAGTACATAAAACTCCTTACACAAAAAAAGTTACATGTAATTTACTACCTATTAATATCCTTGGAAGAAGAGTATTGTAGGTATCTACATTATTATTATATACTTTAAGTACTATAAAAATATATTGTTCAGTTTTTAATATTCAATTTTTAATGTTTCAATTTTGAATTTTCAATTTAAGAAAATTATTATATAATATCACATCGATTTGTATAAAACAATTATAAAATAAAAATTTACATTTAAATTAATTATACCTAAATGTGAAAGCACAATTTTTAAAGGTGTTAGAAAAAAGTTATACCCTAATGCAAGACAATTCACTCCAAGCGTTGCAATTAACGAGCATTTGATAGCTTATAAGGACAGCATCAAGTACTTAGGAGTAGTTTTGCATAGCAAATATCTTTTCAATAAGCATATTGACTATGTTCTGGCCAAAGCAAAGAAAATGTTTTTCTGCTCCACCAACCTTTTCCGTAGGGCCAAGTATCTGAAAAATGAAATCAGACCAAAGAGAATAAATAATAAAAAGAGATTTCATGGATGAATCTAAACAGAAAATGTTGCGACTGTGCGACATGTTATTTATTTGGCCGAAAACTTCGCCATGAAATTAAGATCCACAGGAGAATTTTTACTCAAAAAAGTGGTCGAACGCGTCATAGTAGGGCGAATTTGAAATAGGAGAATTAACTAAACTCGTTTGTTTGCAATCGTTTTTCATTTTCTTTCGTATTGTATTTTGTATTACTTTTCGTATGCTGCAAAGAAATTTCATTTCATATGCAATTCATATTAATGGATTTTATATGAAATTAAATTTGGTACGTCATTATGGGAATTTGGCAACAAAGCTAAATTATTGAAACGAAGTGTTTTCATCTAATTATTTGATATTATTTTATTTTATTTTTGGTTGATATCTTTAGATTTTTTTTTTGGGAATTTAAGTAATATGTACAATTAAATGATAAATTATGAAAAATATAAAATATATCTATAAAAACATAAAAATTTTAATTTTTACTTAAGTAGGATTTCCATTGCAGCATAAGCGAAGCACACACACACACATATGTATGTATGCGCTTGTTTTGCTGATCTTATTTGTTTTTGTGCATGAATACAAAATCATCCCTTATTTTGAAAAGCTTCGTCGCATATGCGAAGTCATTTTCTGAATTCGGCATTAATTTGTTTGTTTACATTTGACTTTACTATATATGTAATTAATTATGTTTTATTATTATTGAAATTATTTATCCTATTTGTATTGTATTTTGTATCATATTTCGCAGGCTGCATACAAATTTCATTTTATATGCAATTCTATCGAAATTTTTTATTTAATTTAATTTTATATGCAATTAATATTAAAAATTTCTATTTGATTAATAGAGATTGAATAAACTATAAAAATGTAAAACAATATGAATTTCTATTATTTTTCTTGCTGTAGCATCTTTGTCGTTCCTTCAAATTGGTTAAAGTTTTATCAGTCGTAGGAAAATAAAAAAAAATATTTCTGCTGAACGGGGACTCGAACATAGATCTACAGTGTGCAAGGCAAGTGTATAAGCCACTAAGATACTGTGCTAATAATAAATTGCTCGTCTATTTCCTATATAATGGAGTACATATATATGTAAAATGAATGGATCTTTTTATCTTTTTATGATTCTTCAATAAGCAAATGTACTATACCGTTAGATTTTCAGGGTTATTGTAAGAATTTATCTATGAACAAAGAGAAAACTTTTAATCCTTGCGTACGAAATGCCAAATTTTAGTCCTAAATTATTGAAAATAAACTAGATTCTGGGAAAAAATAGCTTTGATTGAAAGGGCTAAGGATTTTGCTTGTACTAATGGATCAAACCAAGTTCAATCTATTGTAAATGTGCAGATACCGTGAACGGAAGTGTTTTTTAGCAGTTTACAATAGTTTTTATCTTAAAAGTGATAAAAATATTCCAAGTGTTTTTATATAGTGATAAATATTCGTATTTCCAAAAGTTTTTGCCGAGTAGTCTTTAAATAAAGGTAAGTTTAGTTAAAAAGTTGTATGGGTGCTAATCAGCGAATAATTTCTGAAACTCAATGAAAATTGGATTGTATGTTAAGGAACAGTAGAGGAACAGAAAAAAAATAATTCACGTAAAAAAAATACAATTTGTTTTTAAATAATTAATTTTACAATAAACAAATGGTAATTTAACTAAGTTTTCGGTGTTGAATGCTGATGTGTGCAAATAAAAGTGAAAAAAAATCAAAACATGGCAACGTACCGTAAACGATTATTCGCACACATCATCATTCAATTGAGTTTTAGTCGCCTAGGCCGCTGTCTAGAATATTAAATCGTACAGATCTTTATTCTGGTAAGAGGCTACTAAAATTTTCTTGTGCAGTCATTTAGTTGTTAGTTTAAAGAATATTTTTGTAAAAAAAATGTTCTCCTACAACACCGAGAAGTTAGTTAAATTACCATTTGTTTATTGTAAAATTAATTATTTTTAAACAAATTATATTTTTTTACGTGAATTATTATTATTAAACTCCATATGGTTTAAGAAAGTTGATTTTAGTGACTGATTATTTTATAATTAAACATTATTTAATCGAACTTACAGTCATTTAGCAAAGACCAATATTGTAAATTTTTACTTATTGATCAATGCTATTTTTCAACAAACATGACAAAGAGAACAAATGGAACAATTTTAACCTGGTAATTGGTGACATGTTTCGGCTATTACCAAAAGCCTCGTCAAACCAGTTTGGTTAATTCTGTACATGGACTCGAACCCCTAACCGTTCATGCATTGCAATTGCATATTTTGCGACGGCCGCTCTAACACTAAGGGACTTGTCATGAGGTGTACAGAGTGCGCATATTCCATTTGTCATCTTTTGTCACTTTCTCACTTGCTGCCATAGCCGTTAGACCGTCGGCCTAAAGTCATGCTATGATTTTTATTTTTCGAAATTGTGGTGTTGCCAGCCACATATTTTTGAAATTCGGCGTGTTCTCCATATGGTTTAAGAAAGTTGATTTTAGCGACTGATTATTTTATAATAAAACATTATTTAATCGAAGTTACAGTCATTAAGCAAAGACCAATATTGTTAATTTTTACTTACTGATGAATGCTATTTTTCAAAAAACATGACAAAGATAACAAATGAAACAATTTTAACCTGGTAATTGGTAAATTATTATTTTTTCTGTTCCTCTACTATTCCTTAACATACAATCTAATTTTCATTGAGATTCAGTAATTATTCACTGATATATTGTAATTAAAAAAAAAATACTAAAAATTTTCATTCGCTCATAAATTTTTGACAAATTAAAATTTTCAAAAACCATTTTAGGGTATTACTTTTAACCTATAAAGCTACCAATATATATTAATAGATATATTAAAATCGAATATGCATATGATATCTTTTGAATTATTTAACTCTTAGATAAATACATAAGTATATTAAGAAAAAATGCAATTAAATCAGTAAGCCGAGAAACGGCAGAGAGCTATTAAACAAATTGTAAGGTCGCAGGCAAGTGAAGACAGCGGGCCTTTTGTTTAAATAATTGAAACAAAATCAAAATAAAATTAAATTAAATAAGAAACTCAAGTTGTTATTTATTTGGAAGAAATTAAAGCTCCTCCTTCCCAAGTCTCTCTTCTCTTTGTGAAAGCACGGAGACTCGCGGATGTAAAACATAGCAACAGCAGTTCGTACCATTCTTAATACTTCATTCGCACGTTCATAATCAAAACGCATAATTGAAACAAAATCAAAATAAAATTAAATTAAATAAGAAACTCAAGTTGTTATTTATTTGGAAGAAATTAAAACTCCTCCGTCCCAAGTCTCTCTTCTCTTTGTGAAAGCACGGAGACTCGCGGATGTAAAACATACAAACAGCAGTTCGTACCATTCTTAATACTTCATTCGCACGTTCATAATCAAAACGCATAATCAAAACCTGACTTGAAGCCAATTTTGCGTATAAACGAAATTGATTGTTTTTTGGTAGCATTTGTCCGTGGTATAACTTTTGACATTGTAGTAAATGTTTCAATACTTGGCGTGACACCGTAATATTTCATCAAATCTAGAAATCCAGTTAAGCCGCCAATCAAAAGAAAACGATCAGAAATAGAAATTAAACTTCCAAGATGTGATTGAGGTAACAGTAGGTTAGGAATTTCTAAGGTTGTAGCATCTGTTGTAAGTTGCAATGTGTTTTGCTGCAGTTGGCAATAAATGCTAAATAATTTCTTCCAGAATTATCAGTAAGCAGCTCTTGAGGTCATTGTGCTTTTATTTTAAGCTTCATCTGTATTTTAATTTGTCCTTCTATGTTATGTTGTAAACAGAATTGGGTCGGAGTCGGAAAAGCGGAAGCAGAATTCCGCTGTCAAAAAAAAAAGTCCGTCGGAAAATCATTTGAATAAACACAATTGCGGCGGAACGGAAAATTCAGCTGTCATTTAGTTTACATGAAAAAAATTTTTGAATTGAAATATTTTTACTGTGAGAAAGTGAAACATTTTTTGGTGATTGGAGCTAGATTTTATTGTTGAATAAAAATGAATACCAATATGCAAACAATAGTGCGTATAATAAAAATTGTAGCCGTTATGGACGCTATGTACAACATGCATGTTGAGGCATGTAAGCGCATAAAAAAGAGGTGGTGGGTGCGTCCCTATACAAACTATACAAATGGTACATCATTTTAAAGCAAGGGAATCAAGCATTCTTATATTTTAAAAAAAGTATTGGTTTTTAACACATAGTATATAGTAAGATTACTTTTTACAAAATTCTTATCTAAAATGTAAACAAAAAAAATTGACATAAGCTGATTGGAAATACAACCCTGATCCGACAGAGAAAATAGAATTAAATCTAAATCGACGGATATCCGTCGGTAGGATATCAGCCGTACGCCGCACGTTGGGAAAAACATAGGCAAAACGCGGGCATTGGAGGTATTTCAAAAGTTGCAGTGTGTAATAGTATATTGAATCCATATTAGTATATTGTATTAATGTACTGTTGGATTGTTTATACTTTGTGGTCGTATTCATGTGCACAGATCCTTAGAGAATAATGCAGTCAGAACTTGATGAAAAGTTTGAACTAGCCTTAAGTCGAAAGTTGATGCCATCTATTTGTGAATTAAAAGCTATTAATATATTATGTTGGCAATGCCTTTAAATTAAGGAATAAGTGTAACGGAATATTTCTAAGAATTCCAATAACGATGGCGTCAGTTTTTAAGGCGTTAGTTTTTAGAAGACATTCAATGAATAACGTTGTCAAGAGACACCAAAAAGAAACGAAATAAAGATTGAAAAACTAAACCGATTACAAGTGATGAATTTTTTTTCATTTTTTGTAATTTAGACACATTCAGTATGTCAAAAAACAATTTTTCAACTTATTTGACCGAAGAGCATTTGCAGAACAGCCATCTGAAGTTAAGCTTCTGATTTTTTTTTTAGAAAAAAGTATCATAATCAATGCTTTGTGTAGATGTCAGTAGAATCGACATTTAAGCAGGGAATTTTACCATTTCTTATGGGTAGAACAAAAATATTCCCATAATTGATTTTTTAATAAATTTTTACTTCAGTTGTACTTATGCAGATATGGGTAAATAAAGTTCGGTGTAATTTTTTTAGATTTTAAAAGAAAATAAGTTTTTTATGAATTAGAATTTTTGAGGTTCCACATGGATCCACTAAATTTCCTCGGTACTGAATAGTAGAATCAATTACCTAAATGATGGTACCAAAGTCAGCTGCAGTCGTTTGCAACAGCTTCAGATTTATCAATTTAAAGATGTCGACTCAAGTAAGTATATTTATGAAAAATTTTAAAAAAAATGTTTTGTATAATAAATATTTTTTTCAATCAATTCAATGCTTATATAGCTTTTTTAATAATTATGCGACCAACTCGTTAACAGTTTTTAACTAACCTAACGGTTAAAAATAAACTTACTTACTTGCTGCCATGATCACATCTAAACATTCGATCAATACTAATATGAATATGATCTGGTATGTTGTCTGAAGAAGCCCAAGAGCATTGCAACAAAAATTTTAAAGTGTATGTCCGCCAGTATGATCGCAGAAGTTCCAGAGTTGAAAATCTAACAGATATTTTTAGAAAATTTTAAGTAATGTCTGATCCTAAGATAAGTAGCATAAGAGCTTCTAACAAAAAAAAAAAAAAAAAGGAAAGGTGCCAAGGCATTGCGCTAAATTGTCCAAAAAGTTTAAAACTATGCTCTAAGCCTTTTTGATATCAAAGCAAAAATAGACTGTTAATTTGACCTCAGTCGGCTCAGTAGTTTCAGGTCTATACATAACAAACATACATATATTCAATTTTATGCATATTTTTTTATTGAAAAAATCAATCGTCTAAGGAATTAAAAAAAACTTTTTGTTTTAAATCCATGCAGTAGTTTTAGCGTGATACAGTTAGGTAGTTATCATTTTATTTATATAGATTTCGTTAAAATATTCCCTCTTTGAACTCCTTTTTAAAAGTTTTTAGACGTCAATTTTAAAAATACTGACACACGTAGTTACTTATTTTTGACAAGCTTCAAGAATCCGTTGACATAACTGTGATATTTTAGTTTGGTTTTACACAGCGTAATTCTTCAAAAGTCTTAACTTCCGGCTGTAGGGTGTCAGTTCCAGGCGCAGGAAATTAAAAAAAAATTCAGTCAGATAATTTTTTGAAAATTTTTAAAGATAATTCCCAAAGTACAAGCATCTAGCACTAACAGTATAGAAGTTATCGTATAAAATAGCCATTGCGTCCGTTTTGCCTATATTTTTCCCAATGTGCGCCGCAGTTCTGTTGAATTTCATAGCATCAAATGTGCTCTAATTTTTGACAGCGGAATTCCGCTTCCGCTTTTCCGACCCCGACCCAATTCTGTTTACAACATTAAGTGACCTTCGTTCGCTCAGGATTTGTCTTAAAACATTTTCCATAGTTTACAAATCGCCAAAACTACAATTATACAATTCTTTGGGTAAGTGCGAATTTAAGGAATTAGTTTTTCTTCTTTTTGTTTGTTTGTTTTGATTATGCTTGTGACAATCTGAGAAGAAATCTTCTACGCTCTCCCAGGGTTGCAATTACAAATTTTGACAATATTAAGAGCTAAACAGAATTGAGACGTGCAATATCGTCCAGATTTTTCCTATACGTTTGTAATGAGTAAAAAATTGACACTAGTAATATTTATCGCAGATAAATAGAACAGATTCTATTTTCTGGTGCGATTTACAACGTAAGATAAATCGCACGTCCCAATTCTGTTTTTAGCTTTAGTGTTTCTATTTTTTTTTGTTTGTTTTGATTATGCTGGTGACAATCTGAGAATAAATTTTCTATGCTCTCCTAGGGTTGCAATTAGAAATTTTGACAGTATGTGCGTAAAGGCCACCAATAAATCCGTTCTGAGGTTTGACAGTATCTTAAGCTATCATATGCGTCGTTTAGTTGTCTCAATAGTCGCTGCTATAAGCTGTGCTCTCCAACACGAAGGATCGTGTGAACTGGCCTCTTCTGACATTTGTTATACCCATCATTTATATTGAATAGTCGAATTATCGATATTTATTCCACAGTAAATCTCTTCTAAAGTGTATACTTTCGTGTTTACGGAATAAAGAAATTTAAATATAATTCTCAGTACATATCACCAAACAAGTATAATATTCATCTTCGTCTGTTTGGTTATGTAATAAATAACCCAAAACCAAGTGTTCAAGAGAAATTAGTTGCTTCAAAACAAAAAAAAATATATATAACTATGCTTGCATATAAACATTTAAAAATGTCTGATAAATACAGTTCTGAACATTGTTAGTCGTATTGTGTACTTTTTTTTCCTTCAGTGACCAGTTAAATTTCTACTTTGATAAAAATACGTCTATTCCGCCATTTTACTTTGTTAATTCATACTAAGAAAAGGATTGTAAAAAAATTATATTTCCTAATAAGAAAAAAGTTCCTTCCGATTATTGAGAGATAAGTGTGATGTTTACTAAGCAGCTTCAACATATAATAAATTTCAAAAATATTATCGAAATAAGAGCTGCAGTAAAAAAAAGGATTTTGGTTCATCCGTCTACCATGTACAGACAATTTAACTGTTTCATAGTATTCCCAGTAATGGCAATAAATATAAACTGTACGCGAAATCAAATAAACGTGTTGAAACAAAAAAGGAACTAAAAAGTTTTTGATAAAATTGATAAATGCGTTGGTGTATGTGGAATACAAGAAATAGTCACAAAGCAATCTTTTAAGATAAATGCCCTTTTGCTTCAACTTCAAAATTGCATAATTTTGTCGAATATAGAAAACTTGTTTTGTGAAAACTTAATTGAATTATTCTACAATAAATCAGATTTTCCGACATCAATCCGAACAATTTCAAATCAGCATGAAACTGCTTGAGAGTTCACGTTTTGAGGCAATCAATAATGCCCTATCAATTCAAACAGGAAGCAGTACAATCTTCGGTCGCATTGAGAGCTATTCATGCAAAATGGTCGCAGCGGATAAGGCACTATACAAGCGATTTACAGCAGAGATCCATGGTATGGGACCCCATGATCTTCAAGCTTTGTCGCCGCCCCAAACACTTTCAGATTTGTCACCTAATTTTCATCGCAACAACAGCCACTCTGGTGACGAGGGTGTAATTTTGTGTGATACGATTTCTAGAAAGACTCTATTTTACTTAATTGCAACTTTAAATTCTTCTTTTGAACCTGACTATGATTTCTCAGATGCAAAGGTAAATAAATATTTTGGCTTAAGCTTACTTTATTTAGCGCTCATTCGCCAATTTTTATTTAACCAAATTTTTAGAATAAATGTGCAATAAAAAAGTTTCGCTCGATATATGAGCCGCTGAAAGCAAAAGTGGTATAACTCAAAATTTTCGAAAAATGAGTTATACCCGTTTTCTAACTTGTTACGTCAGTAATTATCATTAGACAAAATTTTAAAAGTTTAGTTGGCGATATGGCCGCTAGAGAGCATCGTTGGCTCGAAACAAGTACTATTTTTTGGATGAAAAAAAAAAATTTTTTTTTTTAATTAAAAATGATTTATGAAATAGATATTTTAATTTAATTAACATATTCAAAGGAATAAATGAATATAGGAATGAATAGTTAAGTGGTTATTAGGTTGCGCTGTGCTTTAAAGGCCAAAATTTTTAAGGAAAAGAGGTATAACTCACTGACTTATACCACTTTGTCGCTAATTTCTTTGAAATAAAAATTGGAAGAATGGTATTCTAATTTGAAGCTTAATTTAAGCTACTTACTTTATCAAAAATTATAATGATTTTTACAAATAATTAAATTTTGAACAATCGACTTTCCAAAAGTGTTTAAATTTTGACAAAAACAAATGCACTGATTTTTTGCTATACCAAAACGCAAACCTCCGATTTTCTCAAAACTACTTAAATCTGACTTATACCACAGTTGCTTTCAGCGGCTCATATGTACATATAGCTTTTGTAAAAATCGTTATAAGTTGGGAATCCCTGAATAGTTAGATATAAAAAATATGAGTGTCGTAAGAAAGATAATTTAATGGCCTGCAATAATGTCAAACCAATCTTTGAAATTTAACCTATAGTTTTGGAGATACAGGCAAAGCTCAAAAATTAGAATTCGCGGAAATTAGAATTGCTTGGAAATTAGATCTCTATTAATTTTTGTATTCTTACCTCCGATTGCATTAATTATGTTCTAATTGATGCCAAATAGACTTACCGTTTTAACGGTCATAAACAACTTATAAACTAACTTTTTCGTTTGCTGTTTTGTGAAATTTCTAATTTCTTGGAAGCTGTTCGAAAAGCAGTTTCCCTCCTTTGTATGAACATTTTCGAACGAATTATTGTCTTGGTGCAAAATGGAAAAATGTCTCAATTTGGGATATTGTCATAATTTAAAACATGAGTGATTAGGCGATTAGGCTCTTGTCTAAATCACGTCAAACGCAGAAAACAATACCCATTTTTTTTTCAACACATGTAAAATCAGTGTTTATGTTCATTTTTTTAAATAAATTTGTGTATTAACACTCAGAAACTACGTAAATTATATAACTAAGGCTCTTTTCCTTTTATAAAAAATTTTGTTGTAAGTACTTAAATTTTCTTTGTACAAAAAACGCTTGAAAATTAGACATTTGGAAACTAGAATTGGCCAAATCTTTTTTTCTAATTTTCAAGCTTTGTCTGTAGTTATTACGATTTTTCTGAAGTTATGACTTTTTTTTTTAGACCGGTATTTTTACAAAAAAAAAGTGTTAACCTAAAATCTTTTTTAGCATATTAACATGAATCAACTTTTTTCCGGACAACAAAAAATGTATGCAATGAATTTGTATGAAAAGTATGTATTTATGGACAAAAAACAACAACACTAACGACTGGTACAACAACAACAATTATTATAATGCCTGCTGCGCTTTTTTCTTTCAAAACAACCTTTATTTTGAAAAAATTATGAATCTACATAGCACCATCCTGCGCCGCTCTTTCTGTTTAGTTTCTCTTTACAATTAAAACAATGGTTTGTCAGGTCGAATGGTAAAAAAACGAGAAAAGTAATTGACGATTAAAATGTGCTTTTTAATTAGCGATTTCTATGAATTTATTAAATTATTATTTTGCGGTTCAATTCGTTGGTAGCAAAATGGTTACAGTTTTATTTGCGGCCGAACGTAGACTGACTCTTTTTATTTTATTTATTTATTTACAGGGTACACAGAATGCTCATTTTTGAGATTTTTTCACGCGTTGCTTTTTTTCACTAAAATTCATTAAATGATAACTCATTAGCTATACGCACCAGCAGGCAAAAACTCACAAAACGAAATTCAGAAATATCGAATTCTGCCGCTCACACACACTCTGACAATTCGGCCAATCCTGACTGAATAGTCCACGATTCCCTCTGAAACAGAATCGTTTTCGAGATCTGGAGCATTCACGCTCCATGGCTTCATTTTGTGAGCTGTGAACTAAAATGAAAAAGAAGTAAGCAACGCTCACAAAAACGAATACGACTCTGAGAAAAAGATTGAGCAGGAAGCATTTCTCAGAGCATAAGTGAGTGCTCAATGAGCGCTGCTCATTATTGGCATAGTGTGTTGATGAAACAGAAAAAAAACGTAATATGTAACTATTTCTTTTTGCTTATATGCTTTAACTGTAAGTCGTATATGCTTTCGCTTTTGTGTCAAAAATTATTTTTTATTTAAATTTAGTTTAACCCATGATCCAGGATTATTTTTGTCCTTTCTGGGACGAACGTCATCATCGAAAAACATCTTATGCACTATTTCATAGTGTCTTTTAATGTTTCCTAGTAAGTGTCCACATTAGCTTGCTAGTCAAAAGTGACCAAGCGTTCTTTGTCTATATTCGACGGCTTACCCATTTTGACTACTGTACTCAATTAAAATGAGACAGTGAAACCCACCGCAATTCTTTGTTAGTGTATATTTCTGTTTTAACTGACTTTATCATTAGTTTTCATTTTTTAATCTTTCTCACTCATGCGTATTCTGTTTTGTGAGATCTCGTGAGCTAGAGTTGTTGTGTCTATTTATCAAAGAGTAACTTTAAACAAATAGGGTACGCAATGTGAGTTTTCACTTGATGTTTTCAATTGAAGTGAATGACACTTTGATAAATACACACAACAACAACTCACGAGAAATCACAAAACAGAATTCGCATGAGTGAGAAAAAGTACGAAATGATCGTTCGTGAGTGATATTTTGCGAACCCGTTTATTTATCAATGTAGCAATTTAAAAAAATAAATTCACATTTATATGACTTAGGACTAACCAAAGATATGGAATCCAAAAAATACAGTGATAAAAACTGCATTCTGTTGTTTCTAGGAAACAAGTGGCGTATGCAGTAGACCTTATGACTAGTTAATACGCTAAAAAATATTTATAAAAAATATGAAGCGTTGCGGTCTCAGTTTTTAATAAAATACAGAGAAAAAAAAATTAAAATTAAAATTTAAAAACTTATAACCATATGTTCACAACGGACAATTGAAGAAGGAAAATAAAGAAAAGAAAAATAATTAAATTAACAACGGATTTATTTTATACAAATCTGTGCCGCCCCAACATACCATACCATATTGGATCTTGGTGTGAAAAATTCCATAACAAATGCACATCTACAACTCTTTATTGCAAAAGTTATTTAAGTTATATAAGCACCCATAAAATATTTTTTTAAAATAATTTATAGTCACTCCACCTCATTTTCCAGTCAATAAGCAATCCCAGATATTTAAAACCCATCCTATGGTAATGCATTTATCAGAGCAGTCACCTTTATTAAAATAAGTTTGTGGCATGTTGGAATAGCTGCATACAGTATTTTCAATCATATATTTGTTGCATCCAGAACAATGAAACATGAAGTTACAAAAATTACGTTCCTTTCCTGAAACATTGAAGCAGGGTTTCGAACCCTGGGTTTGGGTTCAATACATTGAAATTTAGTAGGTTCGGGATCGGTTCGGGTTCAATTTCTTTCCGAAAAAAAATTAAACATTTATTTTTATTTTAGAATGTTATTTTAGTTATTTTTGAAAAAATGTTTACATGTAGACGGATCTTTGATATATGTATGTATGTATGCAAAAAGAGTTTATTTTGAATTACCATAAACGTTTGCTTTAAGTTTTGAGTGTAATTAAAATTTTAAATAGTATGTAATTTATGTACAGTGAAATTCCCCATTACGGACAGCCCCCATAACCGGACAGCTCCCATAACCGGACACATTGTGGCGACGTTCACTTTTCATTACCTTTTCCATACAAAACTAATTCCAATAGCCGGACGCTCCAATAACCGGACGCAGACACTATATTCTGTATCATTTTGATCAAAATATCTCTTATAAACGGACAAAATAAAATAAGAATTGTATTAAATTTGTCGTACTTCCCCTTTTAATAAACTCTAATTCGTTTTTGTTTTAAAAGGGACGCATTTGGTGGTTCCCTAATAGTGCGAATGTACAAATTTGTTTCAAAAGTGACGAATTTTCGCAAATCGATCGATCAGAGTCAAAGCGCCACTCCAGGGATAAGCGAGTCTGAAGACAAAGCTGATGAAGAAATTTCTGACCCGATAACTTCATGTGATGAGACATTGAAGCAAGTTGCCCGTTTGAAGTATTTTGTCAGAGATGATTTTGTATCATTTCATCACATCAAAAATCTAGACTCTAGAGACACATTTTGAAACCGAAAATTTTAAGTTGAGATAATTGAAGTTAAAACAATCTACTTTCACTAGATTTTTTCAACTAAATTAATATGTAAACATGTGTAAAATGTCTGTAGTGTGTAGTTTTGTTCAGCAAATTCAATAAAGGCCTGCTTCAAATTTTTGTTCCTCCCGCATAAGCGAACATCTCCTATAACCAGAAAAAAATACTGCGACGGTGGGTGTCCAGTTATGGGGAATTTCACTGTATACCTTTTTATTTATATTAATCACTACCTTTTCTTAAAAAACATTTCATCACTTTTATTCACATTCGTAAAGTATTAACTTATTTGCTATACATACAAATCATTACTGCCTGCTGCGTTAGACAACTCTACGAAAAATGAAAATTGTCAAAGTAAATAAAAAACAACATATACATATCGATACGTCCAACGTATAAGTTGGTAACTCGGAAATCGTCATTCTGCAGTATGGCCATTTTAATATGGTTTTCGTTATGAAAAGAAAACAAAAAATCAAAATTGAGTACAGATATTTGTGTAATGTAGATTAAATAAAGGTCTTTCGGCTATTATATTATATATATTAAATAATCAACAAAAACAAAAAAACACTTATGCACACCGAAGTTGTAGCTGTTAAAATAGTTGCTTATCTCTCAAATTTTTAGCTAGAGCTCCAGATAGAGTTCATAGCGCAGATTCTGATAAACACTGTCCCTTTAAAAGTTGGTAAATCGAGTTACAAGCTTATACGTTGGACGTATTGATATACAGCCATGATCAAATAAATAGCACACATTTTCTTAAGTTTAAAAAAGTTAATTTTATTGGCAGGAACTTATTTTTTTCAGAACTATGGATAAACATAAAATTAACTTAATGTATTACCAATTCAGCTAGCAAAAAAAATTGAAATCAAAATTAAAAAATTTTGAATTGTTTAAAAGAAATGGCTGACATTTGAGATGTTCATATAAATAGCACAAATACTAAAATTTGAAAATTTTTTTATTTTCAATGTTGAAATCTAAAAAAATCTGCAAGTAAATGATTAAGTATCTACTATTATTAAACGAGCAATAATTGTATGTATATATATATATTTTCAGACTTTATTTCCAAAACGGGTGCAGCGATTTTGATGAAACTTGGGGGTTAGGTACATATGTGAACAAAATTAGGATTGGGCTGGGTTTTAACTTATCAAAGGCTCCTGGAGGGGCGTGGCACAGCCCTAAACTTTTATTTTCATAACGTCATATCTCGAAAACTATTCAAGATATTGTGATGAAATTTGGTACACAGATGCAGATCATAAATGTCTTAAATTTTGGCAAAAGTGGGCGGAATCGGAAAAGTGGGCGTGGCACTTTTCAATAATTGAAAATTTTGATTCAATTTTACTCAAAAACGGCACTGAGGATTTTCTTAAAAATTTTATAGATAATACCACTAAAAGCAGTCATCATAACATGCTATGTCACTATACTGGCAAAATTCGTTTAAGGGCGTGGCACAGCCCACAATATTTATAAACATTATAATAAGAGAATTAACAACACAATCGTTCTGAAATTTTATATGGTGGATAAACTTGCTATAAGGTACCTCAAGACGAAAAATGGGTATAACAGTACCAGTGGGCGTGGCACCTCCCATACAAGCAAAACAGGTTAAATGTTATATTTATTGTACTATGAGAGTAATCTTCTTAAAATTTGGTGAGGATTTGTCGGTTACTATAAGCTTTGAAATTAAATGCATTTCGACGGGATTGCTTCAGTGGGCGTGGCACCTCCCATACAAAAAAAAACCGTTAAATGTCATATTAAGTGCACTATGGGAGTAATCTCATTAAAATTTGGTACAGAGATGTCGGTTACCAAAAATTTTTAAGTTAAATGGATTTCGACGAGATTTTGTTAGTGGGCGTGGCACGTCCCATATATGCGAAAATCGTTGAATGTTGTATTTAGTGCACTATGGGAGGTATTTTCTTTAAATTTGGTGTAGAGGTGTCGATTACTATAAGCTTTGAAATTATATGGATTTCAACGGGATTGCGTAAGTGGGCGTGGCACCTCCCATATGTACGAAAAACGTTAAATGTTATTTAGTGTACTATGGGAGTAATATTTTTAAATTTTTTGTTCCAAACGATAGAGAAAGCACGAAAAATAAAAAAAAGTTTTTTGTTCCAATAGACTTTTAATTACAGTGGTGTAGTGTTAATATTGTAGTGGTCATTTTTAATATTTGACCACTTAGTGCGTCCTGAGCGATTTGCGGAATTTGTAGCTGTGAGGAAATTTTCCTTGTCCTTTGGAGGATCCCGGAAGTAGTCACTCCATAAGTGACTACTTATCGAGGCGGTTCACTCCGAGTCACTTTGGGTCACTTGAAGTCACCGAGGTGCGTGGAAATCTCAATTTTGTGGTTTGCGTGCGATTTTGGTAGAATTGGTCTATAACACCTATAGGCCACGTTGGTGCAAACTCTTATCGCACCTAATTATGTTTTGCGATGCGTGCGATTTTTTGGATATTATTGCTGTAAGGATATTTTCCTTGTTCTTTGGAGTATCCCGGAAGTAGTCACTCCATAAGTGACTACTAATCGAGGCGGTTCACTCCGAGTCACTTTGGGTCACTTGGAGTCACCGAGGTGAGAGAAAATCGCAATTTTGTGGTTTGCGTGCAATTTTTGTAGAATTGGTCTATAACACCTATAGGCCACGTTGGTGCAAACTCTTATCGCACCTAATTATGTTTTGCGATGCGTGCGACTTTTTGGATATTATTGCTGTAAGGACATTTTCCTTGTTCTTTGGAGTATCCCGGAAGTAGTCACTCCATAAGTGACTACTTATCGAGGCGGTTCACTCCGAGTCACTTTGGGTCACTTGGAGTCACAGAGGTGAGTGAAAGTCGCGATTTTGTGGTTTGCGTGCGATTTTTGTAGAATTGGTCTATAACACCTATGGGCCACGTTGGTACAAACTCTTAGCGCATCTAATTATGTTTTGCGGTGCGTGCGATTTTTTGATTTTATTACTGTAAGGATATTTTCCTTGTTCTTCGGATTCTCCCGGAGGTAATCACTCCATAAGTGACTACTCATCGAGGTGGTTCAGCCCGAGTCACTTTGGGTCACTTGGAGTCACCGAGATGAGTGAAAATCGCGATATTGCGGTTTGCGTGCGATTTTTGTAGAATTGCTCTATAACACCTATTGGCCACGTTGGTGTAAAAACTTTGCGCACCTAATAACGTTTTGCGGTGCGTGCGATTTTTTGGATTTTATTGCTGAAGGATATTTTCCTTGTTCTTCGGACTATCCCGGAGGTAATTACTCCATAACTAACTACTCATCGAGGTGGTTCACCCCGAGTCACTTTGGGCCACTTGGAGTCACCGAGGTGAGTGTTAATCTCGATTTTGTGGTTTGCGTGCGATTTTTGTAAAATTGCACTATAACACCTTTAGGCCACCTTGTTGCAAAAACGTTGCGCACCTTATTACGTTTTGCGGTGCATGGAATTTTTTTTTTTTTTGATTTTTACGAATTTCGTGAACCAAAGTGACTTTAAGTGACCCAACGTTACTAGGGGTGAACCGCCTCGATGAGTTGTCACTTATGGAGTGATTACCTCCGGGATAAGCCGAAGAACAAGGAAAATATCCTTACAGCAATAAAATTTAAAAAATAACACCAACCGCAAAACGTAATAAGGTGCGATAAGTTTTTGTACCAAAGTGGCTTATAGGTTTTACCCCTCGTACTAACTGTACAATCGGTTGCGCTCTTTTATATAAATGCTGCGATATCTCAGTCGATTTAGTGTCCAATTTAAATGAAATCGAGCCATTTTGCATTATCCTTTTCATTTCTATTCACTCTTGGTCCCAATCCACTCAACAACAACAACAACAATTTGACGAAACTAAAAACGAAGCAAAATTGTTGAAAAAAATGGAACAGAAAAAAGTAAAGAGAAGTTGAAGCGTGAAAGTGAAAAGTCAACTTTTTTTAACAAATTCCATTTTTTTTCGATTTTTTCAACCTCAAAACGAAAAACCGAACAGTGGTCGGTCTCCAGGTACTAATTAATAATTTGAGCTAAGTCCCTTATTTTGCATGAACGCTTCGCATCTTCGGCTCAAGCTCTCCACAAGCCTTTGCGACCTCTCCTTAGGAATGAACACCAAGTTTCTTGAGCTGCAGTCCACAAATCATCAAAATTTTTGATATTTTGATTCCATAGTTTTGCCTCTACATCACCCCATAAATGTTCTTTGGAATTATGGTCGGGAATGTGAACTGGCCAGTCCAAAACACTAATTTTCTCTCGTTAAAGCCAGAGTTTGATGATATTGGCTGTATGTTTCGGGTCATTATCATGCAAGAAGTTGGCATAGAATGCAGAATATGGGCGTAGCGTGCCACAGGACTTAATAGGAAGACGGCTCAATGCAGCAAATCAGTATGTGCCTATTGCTAGAAAAAAGTCGCTTCTGTCAAAAAAGAGCATGTGATGAAGCGTTTGTTCTTTGATGTCCAGTTTTGGAAAAATATACTTTGGACTGATGAGACAAAGATAAATCAACTGCGTATAGTTGGAAAGACATTTGCTAGTCGGCCAAAAAGTCAAACCTTGAACCCAAGGTTCACCAGGAAAACAGCACCGATGTTCCTTGGCAAAGGACAAACGCTTTTTTTTCTAGCAATACGCACATACTGATTTGCTGCATTAAGCCGTCTTCCTATTAAGTCCTGCTAATAAAATTAACTTTTTTAAACTTAAGAAAATGTGTGCTATTTATATGATCATGGCTGTATGTATGGTATATGTAATAATCTTGCTTGAAGCAAAAAAACTCTGCGAAATATGATATATGAAATTTAAAAAAAATTTCTGTTAAATGTGAAATTTAAATTTCTAAGCGCCGCACACTTAAATAATAATTGGCAATAAAACTTGAACCTGAACCGAATTTTTTATTGGGTTTGGGTTCGGGTTCACATAATGTAACAAAAATCATTAAACCGGAGCGGGTTCAGTGTTCGGGTTCGGTTCGGGTTCGAAACCCTGCATTGAAGTACATGAGCTTAGTTTTTTCACTAAGTACAAGTTTATGCATTGAAATTCAATGTCTTAAGATACTTAAATCATGGTTAATATCAACAGTTAGACTTTGTAGCGAATTACTTGTATAAGTGCAAGCCATGTCATCGGCAAAAGTTATAATTTTGCTTAGAAAGTGTTGGTAAAAATAGAGTTTATAAAAATGAGGAAAAATATGGGACCGAGGGCAGAGCCTTGGGGAACACCGATGTTTAAATTTAAAGAAATACTATACTGCCGTCAGAAGTGAATAAGGCGTATCTCAAAAAAATTGATATTCGAGATTCTTATGGCATTGGATAGCTTAAGAAAGTACGCGTCTAATGAAATAATCCAAATAACAATATTTTGATTCAAACATATATAAAATCCCTTAAGAATATTTTCTCTATCTCAATTTTACCCCAAACTACTAAGCGATTTAGACGTATGTCAAGAATACGAAGGTAAATAGTCGTATATTTGAATTTGAACAACGGGCAATAATGCAAAGCTTCGTTGACTGGATCATGTTGTCATTATCGTTGTAAGTTCTTGTCATTCTTTGTTTGTTCACTTCACCATCTAATACCAGGAAATATGATGTCATTTTGGTGAAAACTCCCTACTTTTAAGGCTTGAGATTTCTTAAGTAACAATAATATATGCTTATTTTCTTATATGTTTCTTTCAGTAAATATACTAACTATAATTTCTAAAAATATAATTTGATTCTAGTTTCTTTTTAATTTAATCTGTATTTTATGCAATAGTAAAAATTATTTCTTTTGTATGAAAGTTTGTATGAGAAGTCCTAAGTAAAATGGCGTATCTACATTTTTAAAGCTATAAATACTAAGCGAAATGGACGTATCTCATAAAAAACGTATAAACACATGCAATTTTGATATTTTCCCTTAATCATAAATAAATAACATTAAAATGATATTTAAATTGTCAAAAATAAATTAAAAAATCTGTAGAGAAAGTAAGAAAAAAACGGCATTTACAAAACATCAATTATCTCGAAACTAGTTTTTTTGAGATACGCCTTATTCGTTTCTGACGACAGCATACTGAATTTTAATTTTTACTCTTTGGCATCTACAAGTCAAGTAAGATTTGAAGGAATTGTGAATTGTACCTCTAAACCTACATTTGTTCAGTTTATCCAAAATAATTATATGGTCAACTGTGTCAAAAGCTTTGGTAACGTCAATAAACAAAGCTGCAGAACATTTTTTCTGATTTAGGCTAGCGTAAATGTTGTTACAAAAATTTAAGAGTGCATCTTCAGTTGACATACAGCTCCGTGCAACTAATTATGGACAGTAGTTTTTGATTTATATAAAGACATATGTAATTTGGAATACGCAACAATGTCCGTAGTATCAATACTTTTTTAAAAGTGCATGTTTGGTACTTTAAAAATACAACATTACCACCAATTCGTTATTTCGTTAAGGAATAGATCGTGCAACAAATTAGGGACAGTGACAAAATTTAATTTTTGTTAATTTAAAAAATTAATAAAAGGTTTGTTATATATTTTTTATAGTTACTTGTAATTATAGAAGTTGTTTTTCGCAGTTTAAAATGAGTAGAAAAAATGTTGTGACGTCAGCACTCGAAAAATAATACAGATGCATCAAGACGGAAGCGCGTTTCGACAAATCGCAGCTGCCTTAAAAATTTCCAAAATCATTGTAGGCAATGCGCTACAATATTTAAAAAATAATTCGACTATAGAAAAGGTACAACGCAAACAAGGAAGCCGCATAACAACTGCTCGAGAAGATGCTATTATTGCCCGTGAGTCTAAAAAAAATCCGCATAAGTCCGCAACGGAAGTTTGGATGGCTATTTATGGCGAAAATAAAGCAGCACTGTCCGTAGATATAATTAAAAGACGTTTGAATGAAGTTGGACTTGTTGGACGGATTTCTCAGAAGAAGCCCCTATTATTTGAACGCAACCGCAAGAAGAGACTTGAGTTTGCCAAAAAGTATCGTCATTGGAATGCAAAGAAATAGAAATGCGTTGTTTTTAGACGACACTAAAATAAATAGAGTGTCTCCCGATTGGAAAAAATATATCCGCCGCCCTAAGTCAAATGATTTTGTACACCCGATCTACACTAAAGAATGGGCGAGGAAGCATTTTGCTTTGGGGTGCTATGCCATGGTGTGGTGTTGGCTTACTTCGAAAAATTGACGGTATTATGGACAAATTCCAATAAATTGGAATCCTAACTTTCCTGGTGAACCTACCTAATAACCATGACCACCACTAACACCTTCTTTAAATTCCGACAGTAAGGGAACCAAACACATTAAAGGTTCCCACCGATTTCCATTTAATTCCAATTTAGCTTAACCCACATTTTTCACACTAAAAATAATCCACTCAAATTCAAATTCTTATTTTTGATTTACGGAAATCAAAAATAAACAAATTCATATGACACTTTTCGGTCAAGTAATTAAAAGTAAAACTTATGACTTACAACTGCAAGTCATTCTCATTTTTTCCTTTTGCCTTTTTTTTGTGCTCGTGCCGCTAACGCCACTCGCACAAACAAAAGCAACAACAAGTAAATGCAGGCATTATGTATCACCCGCACGTCATTGACTTAGTGCATTCAAGGCAACGTCTTGCCTACCTCAACTGACCAACAACAACAACAATAGCAAACCCAAATGCACTTTGTAAGAAAACACCCTTATGCCGTATTTTCAAGGCTGGGAACAAGTGACTGAAGTCAATTAAATTTGTGACTCTTTCACTCTTACCAAATTTGCATATTGGTGATCGAAAATGCTGTCGCAACTGGAATTGCGCGATCAGCGGGGAAATTGAATAGAGGAGGAGTCATGGTAAATTAACGGGAAAAATAGCGTTAAGAAATACTAGTTTTAATTGTATAAATAGTTAAGAATTTTATAATAAAGATCAGAATTAATTTTGGAGTTAAAACTGAAGTTGTTTTCATTCAATTTAAAATAGCCTTGTGGCTTGAATGTATGTTCAGAAAGCCTTTGTGGCTGAGACTCGATAATAAAGCCTTGCGGCTATAATAAACAGCGTGTGCGCCTGAATAATACACAAACGTTAGGCCAACCCTTGAGTTCCTTCAGTTAGGCTCAGTTTAGCTATACCACGAAGCTCCCAACACCACAGAATGTAATGCTGCCATAATCGGATCAAAATATGCCCGTAACTTAAATATCAAAGACAACATTAAATAGGTATAAAAACATTGTGTGTCCCTAATTATACAGCTATGGATATATAAATGGCACATTTTTTTATATTTTCTTTCTAATGCTACAGTATCGTAAATATTATTAACAAACAACAAGTGTTTTGTGTTTTTTGCAAAGATATATCCTTCATATTTAATAATAATACGAACTTCAGCTATAATCCATTAACCAAAAAAAAAAAAAATTATCAAAATGTAAAAAAACTGATGAAATGAGCGGGACACATAAATGGCACAATCTGGAGAAAAAGAGAAAATATCGTGTTCAAATTGCATTTGTTGACTTTTTGGTATGCAAAAACATTTAGATCATTGAGATCTTGTGCTGTAGACTTTGTTTTTGATGATAGCTTTACACGTGCGAACCACACTCTCCACAATTTTTCGCGTTTTGTTTTGGATATGACATACTAATCTTTCT
This sequence comes from Meiosimyza platycephala, assembly GCA_963662105.1. NCBI lineage: Eukaryota > Metazoa > Arthropoda > Insecta > Diptera > Lauxaniidae > Meiosimyza > Meiosimyza platycephala. The sequence continues at coordinate 63,731,469 of OY759210.1, read as the reverse complement.
GTGCGGCAGACCAAATATCCGCCATATTTGTATAATTTTTTTTTACGATTTCAACCTTGACTTCGTTCTACAGGTTCTCTATTGAAATTAAGTCAGAGCTCCGTGCTGGCCAATCCAAAACGTCGATCTTTTCCGCACAAAACCAATTATTCCCTACTTTGGAGGAGTATTTAGTGTCATTATATGGCAAAAATGTCCACTTAATTGGCATGGAATGAATTGCATGTGGTTCCATATGGTTTGTCAATGTGTCCAAATATTGAAACTTATCCATTTTGTTATTTATTTTTATAAGCGGACCTACACCATGCCAACAAAATTCATTACAGACCATAATGCTTTTACACCAGTTAGTGCAGCACAAAATTTTTTTACAGCACTAAATTAGCACTTAATAAGCTCTAAATTATGGCATAGGTTAAATTTGATTTTACTAAAAATTTTCATATATGCTTTGCTAGCTTCTCATTCAGCTAGCAAACACCTTGATTTTTTTTAAAAATCATGCAGCACTAAATTTTTCCTTGCAGTGCTTAATTGGCACTTACTAAGCACTTAATTATGGCATAGGTTAAATTTGATATTACTAACTGTTCCTTACGTACCTCACCTTAACCTTTCTCATACAGCTAACAAAATCAAAAAAACAGTGATTTCCTCAAAAATTAGTGCAGCACTGAATTAGCACTTACTAAGCACTAAATTATGGCATAGGTTAAATTTATTTTGCTAACTATTTCTAACGTACCTAACCTTAACCTTCCTCATGCAGCTAGCAAAATCAAAAAATCCGTGATTTTCTCAAAAATTAGTGCTAGCAAAAATTAGTGCAGCTCTAAATTTTTTTTACAGCACTGAATTAGCACTTACTCAGCACTAAATTATGGAATAGGTTAAATTTATTTTGCTAACTATTTCTAACGTACCTCACCTTAACCTTTCTCATACAGCGAGCAAAATCAAAAAAAACCGTGATTTTCTCAAAAATTAGTACAGCACTAAGTTTTTTTTACAGCACTAAATTAGCACTTAATAAGTCCTAAATTATGGCATTAGTTAAATTTCATTTTGCTAAAAAATTTCGCATATGCTTTGCTAGCTTCTCATTGAGCTGATTTTTTCAAGAATTCGTGCAGCACTAAATTTTTTCTTTCAGCACTAAATTAGCACTTAATAAGCACTAAATTATGGCATAGGTTAAATTTGATTTTGCTAAAAGTTTTCATATGCTTCTCATTCAGCTTGCAAAAACCTTAATTTTTTCAAGAATTCGTGCAGCATTAAATTTTTTTTACAGCACTAAATTAGCACTTAATAAGCACTAAATTATGGCATAAGTTAAATTTGATTTTGCTAACTTTGCTTTGCTGAGTGAAAGGGTCTGAAAGAATACATCGGCAAGTGTTGCGAGATCACTGCAACCCATTTGATTTGCCTGATGCTTCGTAAGTAAAATGCAATTTTAAAAATAGTATGTACATCATAAAAATATATTTCCTTTAAGCACATCTCCTATTACCTTTTCCAGCTAGATGCATATTTTGTGGGTGGCCCTTCGCTGTTAAACCACTTTGTCGCCTTTGACGAAGCCGACCGCAAAATTCAAGTGGTCTTCCATAAAGGAAATGAAAATGCTTTCCTGAGCACTATTTTTAAGCGCTCCCCTAAATAAAAGATAATTATATAAAAAAAATATAAAAGGAAAACCCAGAAAAATGTACTCACATTTTGATTTCACGCGGCTAAAAACAAGTGAATTTGAATTTACTTAAAAACGGTGAAACCGAAAGACAGAACACGCAACTACCATTACGTTTTATCTTCGAAAAGTCAAACGGAAAAAGTAAAACGGAAACTGCGAAATGAAACATAGAACACTATTTATGAAAAAGTTGCGATTTGATTTCGTATTCGCATGAAAGTGAAGTGCAGAACCTGCCTGAATACTATCTCTCGATTTACGCGGTACTTTTGCGCGGTTTCAAATTTTTAATTAAATTTTTTTTTGCAGTTAAAAACACGTGCAAGACATGTTTTTCAATTAAAAACACGTGAACATACATACATAATATGACTAAGTTTCGTATACATATATGTAGTAAACATCATGGTGTAAATACACGGTTAGAAATCTTGGCATATATTTTAATACCAGCGAAGTATTACAAAGATTTTGAATACAATTTTGATTACAATTAAAATAATTAAAGTTCGTTTCTCATATCGTCATGGGTATTTGACATGAATACATGGACATTGACATTTATTACCAATTCGACTTTATTGTGTTTCGTTTATTTTTGACATATCGTTATTTTTCATTATTGGTCCCGTTCAGCAACTCCTACATTTTTGAAGCGCTTTAAGCAACTATTTTCCGAGTGGTATTTTTTTTTTTTTTTTGCGATCGGTCCCTGCGGTCCCACTTACCCGCCTGACCGCACGAGAGGCACATCCGTCTGTCGTACGGATCGGTGACCGACTACGACTGCTACGGACTGCTCTGCGTTCGTGAGGCGAAACCGTACGTATAAGGTACATCCGTCTATCGTACGGATCGGTGACCGGGACTATTTCTTTAAACGAAAGAGCAATTTCCGATCACAAATTAAATAAAATTTCTACTAAGCCCAGAGGCTGAGCAGCAGAAATAAAGGAATATAAACAATTTCAAGAATTAAGATATACAATTATTTTTTGCTTTATAACATTGTTAGAGTCCAAGGGTGTAATAAGATGACAAAGGGTATTGTAGTCATTATAGATACACCGGAATGGACAAAAAAGAGCGTAGTTAGAATTACATATATCAAGTCTTAAGAAACGAAAGTGTCTCAAATCCCTTCCTGGATTGTTAAAGTAATCATACCTTGCAAGAACTCGGAATTCATTGAGCTGGAAAACAGTTTATTTATAAAAGTTACATTTAGCATTATTCTTCTACTGCGCAGAGTTGGTAATCGGATTAGTTTAAGACGGCTTTCATATGAAAGCAAATTTAAATTCGAATTCCAAGCTAGCTCCCGTAGTGAAAACAATAGAAATTGTTTCTCCACCGACTCGAGCATATCAATGTATATTAGGGTGGAGTGAAACTGTTCAAATAATAGCGATTTTTTGAAATTCATTATTCCTGAGTGATAATTAATTGTATTTTGATAGTAAAAATAGGTCTTCAAAATATTACCACTTTTCAATAATTTCTTGAGGTGCCGAGATCCACATGAAAAAAAAAGTGAAAGATAATTTTATAAAAATTTATTATTTAAAAAATATTGTTTCGTTTCACAATATGGCAATTTTTTCGCGACAATATCCTGTTTTGATTTAATTCATATCTTAATTCTAGTCCACAATTACACTACTGAACCAATTACACTACTTCTAAATTAAAATTTTCCGTGGAATCCGAATATCGTAATGGTTTTTTTCGATTTGTCCCAATTTACCATATAAATGGTAGAATTAAAAAATGCACTGCTGAGGGCACATACTTCATATAAACGATTGTAAAAACTTTACTTGTCGGCCAATCAATTTTAAATTTTTGTATGATCTAAAAGAAAGCCAAGAAACAATTTTGTGGTATAAAACGTGCCAATAGTATCTGTGATATGGCTTTTATGACCAAAAATATGTAAGACAAATCACTTTTTTCGTTTTTTTAACAAATATCAACTTTGAAGCCGTGCAGCTGAAATTAACTATATGAGTGATATAAAGTTAGCCCCCCATTCTTATAGAAAATTTCAATACAAAAATTTTAAGTATGTGTAGGCCAATAGCAAAGTCATAACTTACGAAACAGAGCATTATTAACAACAATTCAAAAACCATTTTTCGTTGGGATATTTTAAGAGAAAGAGACGGTATGAGTCAAAAAAGAATAGTAGATGTCACTCATATTCCTTATTATAGATAACAATTATAACTTACATTAATGTCTTCAAAAAACTGTATATGTATTAATTATAAAATCTTTCTTAAAACTAAGAAAGAAATATAAAATATGTAATCAGCAACAAAAAGAAAAATTAAATTAAATACAATCATTTTATGTTTATGCATTCATGTTAATAATGTTCCAGTTTCGTAAATTATCTTTTTTATATAAACATATAGTACTTATAATTTTTCTAATAAAATTCTCTATGAGATAGGAGGGATAACTTTTTGTCACCTATATAATTAATTTTAGATAAAGGGCTTCAAATTTCAAATTTGCTTAAAAAAATAGAAAAAAAGGGATTTGTTTTACCTAATTTCGGTTACAACAGCCATATTGCAGATATCACTGGCACGTTTTATACCACAAAGTTTTTGTCTGGCTTTCTTCTAGAACATACAAAAATTTAAAATTGATTGGCTGACTAGTATAGTTTTCACAAGCATTTATGTGAAGTATGTGCTCTCAACAATGCATTTTTTTGAATTTTACCATATATATGGAAAATTGGCGCCAATCAAAAAAAGAACCATTACGATAATCGGATTCTACGGAAAATTTTACTATAGAAAATGCTATCGCCATTCTTTGAGGTGAAGTTTTTGTAAATTTGTAGAGAAGTGTTATTTTTTTTCACTTTCACTGGTAAATAACGAGACTTATTAATCGTTCCAAATAAATGTCTAGGGCCATCTTTGCCATCTTCAAACCAAGTTAATTCATAGACGGTTTCATTTAATTCTATATTACAATATATTTGTTTAGAACCTCCGATAGCCCAGTGAATAGAAATGCTCCATTTATTGTGGAAAAAGGACTTGGCCTAAAAACCTCATTTATTTTTACCACAAGCCACGTTCTCGCACATTTTTATACATTTGCACAATACAAAAGCTCAAGTAAGACTAATAATACATACAGAATATAAAAGGTTACAAAGAGAATTTACTCAGGAACTCGTATACAGGGTGAATACAATACAGTGCCCGCAAAAACCGGCAGGTTTTTAATAATTGCTCATCTTGCTCAGTTTACTTGATCTGTAGACTCCACAGGTAGTATACAGAGTTTCTGCACAGGTCCCTTTAATCGGTTAGTTGCTGTTTGTACTATGACGGATCGCACAAGTCCATCATTACTATGAATAAGCTTACAAACTCTTTCCAGAGCTCATTGTGCTGGGGGAAATAACTCGCTCTTGATAATAACTAGCTGTCCTAGTTTCATGCTCTCGCGCTCTCTTCGCCACATCTCGCGCTCTTGCAAAGTAGCTAGATATTCTTCTCGCCATCTTTCCCAAAAATGATTAACCATCAGCTGACGTTATCGCCATAATTTTGTTGCTCTAGATCTCTGTTCTTGCTCTGTCACAAATGGTAAAGGTACCACCAGTAGTTTGTCCACCAGGAAACGTCCTGGTGTTAATGCTTGCACATCTGTCACCGCTCAATGGTGTAAGAGGTCTTGATTTCAAAATCGCTTATACAAACACTTCTCGCTTTTGCCACATCTCACATGCTCTCCTTAGCTCTTTATCAACGCTCACAAAGCATCTACCATTGTCGCTGTAAATTCGTTCACAACGCCCTTGTCTGAAAATAAAACGCTCATAACAAGCAATAAAAGATAAACTGGTTAAATCTGTCACAATATTGATATGCACTGCTCGTGTTTCTAAGCACACAAAAATAGCTACCCAACATTTTTTATCAGTAGCTGTTCTGTCTGCCTTACACACCATCTTGACACAAAATGAACCTGCGTAGTCTAGGCCCGTATGTAAAAAAGGTTTACCAACTTGCACTCTATCGCAGGGCAGCTCAGCCATCAGTTGCTCAAATTTGCTTTTATACATATGGTGCACAAATTGCACATTTGTGCAAGAAATTTCTCAGCTCGCTTAGCACATCTATCTCTCTTGCAAAGTTATTCTCTTGTTCCTGCTTTAGCAGAACCTCAATAGCTCTTCTTTTCTCATCGCTTGTAGGAGAAAGCACCTGGTACCTTCTATGTTTTGACTGGCACTCATTGCTCTTCTGTCTTGCACTATCAACAAACTTTAGCACAAATGCTAAATTATCTATAGCTTTCTTTAAACAGTGCACATACTCCAGCAATTGAACAGCCCTGCCCATTGCTGGAATGTATATTTGTATCTGATCACATTTTGCTATTATGCTGTGCACTTTCAATTCAACCTGCACGTCATCGTTGTCAATTTTCTCGAAAATACTTTTCGCTCTGATTCGCTCAACCATTTTGGTCCATGTAACCACATGTCATGATCATGATATCTCTTCTGGTGTCAAACCTCGACTGAGTAAATCAGCCGGGTTATCTTTTGTATTAACGTATCGCCATTCCTCAATCGCACTGTTGCTCTGAATTTCTGATACTCTATTCGCTACATAAGTCTTAAGCGTACCAGGTGACTTATAGATCCAATAGAGTACCGCTTGTGAATCACACCACAGAAAGTATTCACAATCTGCCCAGCCCATTTCCGCCAGCACTTTGGGCAGCAGTTGAGCCAATAATCTTGCACCAGACAGCTCTAATCTTAGCACTGTAACCGTTTTCAATGGTGCTACACTCGCTTTCGATTCCAAAAGATTCACCGAAATTTGCTCATTTTGCTCTACTCTCACGTAAATCAAAGCACCGTAAGCTTTATTTGATGCATCGGAAAAACCGTGCAGCTACACTGTTGTGCCCGCTGTCGTAGCAAGCCATCTGCTAATTCTAAAATTTTCTAGGTAATTATTAATGTCCCAGAATTCGCTCCAACGCTCTTCTAGCTCTTCAGGGACATTTACATCCCAGTCTGTGCCTGCTCTCCATAAATCTTCTATTATTATTTTACCTTATATCGTTACAGGCGAAATGAATCCATTAGGATCATAAAATTACGCTACAAGGCTCACTATCTCTCTCTTCGTACATTTCTTTTTATTGAGGTGACTTTACCGAATAAGTGAATTTATGTTGCTCAATTAACCATTTCAGCACTAAAGCTTTCTCCTCAGTAGGAAAAATCATCTCATCTTGCACTGCATCGATCATCTTTTTAGCTAGCTCTGTTGAATTTGACTTCCATTTACAAAGCTGAAAGCCACCACCCCTCAGGATAGTGGAAATATTTCTTGCTAAAATTAGCGCTTCTTGCTCAGAATTTGCACCACTAGCACAATCATCCATATAAAATCTTGCTCTATTATGTCAACAGCCTCAGGAAATTTTCCTTTGGCCTCTCTTGCACATTGAATCAACGATCTTACTGCATTATGCGCAAATGACGTCATACCATATGTTACTACTGTCAACCAATATGCACGCACTGTGTCGCTCTGACATTCCCTCCAAAAATTCTTTGGAGGTTCCATTGCTTTTCTGAAATTTTCACCTGCCTAATCATCATTTTAATATCGGCACATAATGCAATTTTATGCCTTCTAAAACCCATGATAATTTTAAAAAGGTCTTTTTTCACCTTTTCACCTAATAATTGAATTTGACTTAAAAACACCAGTAGCAGTGCGCTCATCAGATTTACCTGCGCACCCGTTTCGATCAGAGCGCGCACGGGACCATGACTTATTGCATCCGTAACAATTCTTATCTGCGCTGTAGGAAGAAAAATTGGCAAATATAAATTAGTATTGAAACGCTCGAAATAAGTTTGACCATTGAGCCCTATTTTATTAAAATTTTTATAATGTTTAGATATTTTTATTATCTTTGCATCTTAAGGCTGTTGTAAAAATCAAGGAAAACGAAAAAAAACAAAAAAAAAAACGAAATACGCAATAATGATCTGACCTTAGATTTTATATACAATATCATGGAAATTTTTGCCACTGTGAGTATTTGTTAACCTACGCACCACTGTGAGCAAATGCCTTGTTTTATATATACAGTATATAATATACTCTTGCGCTTTTGCACATTAAAAACGTCTTATGCTCAATTTGAGTAGGTATCATATACGATACAACTCTCTTGCTCTCTTGCGTTTCGCACTGTGAAACGTCTTATTAGAATTGCACACAATAATCTGAACCCATGCCATATTCGACACCGACTCTCTTGCACTCTTATTCTGGCCAACACAAGCGCTACCTATTTTCATAACATGCATGTTACTACTTGCTAAGGATCTGTAAGTGTCAACGCATTTGAATAAAATAATACTTATACATACACGCTAACAAAAGAAACGAGAAACCGCTGCTTCGTATTGAAATCAAAAACGCATGAGAAGCCGCTGCTTCATATTTAAATCAAAAACGCATGAGAAGCCGCTGTTTCATATTTAAATCAAAAACGCATTAGAAGCCGCTGCTTCATATTTAAATACACTGTTCTCATTATTACTTAATAACGGGCGCATCTTTCACAATAAGCACTAAGCTCTTTTGCTCTGGCGCTCTCAACTACAGCGAGTTGTAAAACAAATATACATACATACATATATGCATGGATACACATCTAGCACCTTGCTCAATATGGCGTCTGCAATTTTCATTCCAAACAAAACGCACAATTTCTATCACCATATTGTTTGGAATAACGAAATTACAAACCATGCACCAATAAATAATTTGCATAAAGCATTATTAGCTCTACACATTACATATCTTAGCACAACCACAAAAGGAAAAATCGCAAAATTTTCTAGCACTGTCGTCGCACTGACGTCAATTTACTTGCTCAAGACATTCACAGTGGTTTTATACTAGCACTCACAATAGCTTTTTATACAAAATTTTCACACTCACAGGATTGTTTGTTTATATTTGTTATTGTTATAATATTTAAAAAAAAAATTGTAATTTAAAGCAGCTAAGTTTTCGTTTATATGCCAAGTTTACTCTTTAACCACACAACCTTTCACTTCTTTTCACTGATTCACTTTTTTAAAAATTAAAGAAAAAGTTTAAAAATGACCTTCCGGCTCGAAGGACCAATGTTTAGAACCTCCGATAGCCCAGTGAATAAAAATGCTCCATTTATTATGGAAAAAGGACTTAGCCTAAAAAACCACATCTATTTTTACCACAAGGCACGTTCTCGCACATTTTTATACATTTGCACAATACAAAAGCTCAAGTAAGACTAAAACTACATACAGAATGTAAAAGGCTACAAAGAGAATTTACTCAGGAACTCGTATACAGGGTGGATACGATACAATATTGATAAATTATAAATTATATGTGAGCGAATTATTTATTTTAAACTGGTCTCGGCACCTGAAGACCAAGTCCGACAAGCCCAATCTTTCACCTAACAACAATATATGATATATGTCAACTATTCCCCCCCCCCCCCAGGCTAATACAATTCATAAAAAAAAAAATTCGCTCCACCCTAATGTATATGTTATATTGTGGGTTTCATACCACTGACGCATATTCCAATATTGGACGAACAAGTGACTTGAAAAGCAGCTTAGTCGTGTAGGGGTCATCAAATTCCTTTGACCATCGTTTTATAAATCCAAGGACACCCTTTGCTTTGTTCGCCATTAAACTTATATGAACGTTGAAACGAAGTTTTTTTTATCCATAGTGACGCCTAAGTCTACAAAATTTTCAACCTTTTCTAATTTTACACCATTTATTGAATATGAAGTTTCAAATTCTTTCCTTCTTGTAAAGGTCATTTGTTTACACTTTTTGAGATTTAAGGTCATCAAATTTGTATCACACCATTTAACAAGTTCATTGTAAAGTTTTATGATTAGAATGATCATTAAAAGAATAAAGCTTTACATCATCAGCATACATTAAAATATGGGACGAGTCTGTAGCAGAGGGGAGGTCATTTATAAATAGTAAAAATAGTGTGGGGCCAAAATGGCTGCCTTGAGGAACTCCAGATGAAACCGTTATTTGTTTAGATAACATGTTAAATAATACTTGCTGCTTCCTATCCGTTAGATACGATTCAACAATTCTATAGATTTTTCTAGGATTTTCAAAAATCTGAAATTATGCCAGATATGTTAATTTAGAACAATGTAGATCTTGGTTTTGAAATAAGATAATTATAAGCGGCTTATGGCATTCTTTTAAGCAAATAAAATTACATTAAAAATATTGTACAACAGGATCGGTGGTAAAATAATATGGGCCGATTTTGCAACTTGAAAGCAGAAAATCGGTATTTTTTGTTTTTTTTTCGGTCAATTTTAAATTTTTTTATAAGAAAAAGAAGAAGAAGAAGAAGAAAAACTAATCACGGATTCAAGTTCCTCGATCGATAATAGCTGTTTAGAACAAAAAATTTTGAATCAGCTTAATATGTATATATGTATGTCAACCCCGAATCGAAAAATTTCAGTCTATTAATTTAGAAAAATGCAGATATCTTGGTTTTGAAAGAAGATATTGATATGCGGTTTACGGTTTTCTCTTAAGCAAATAAAGGTACTTTAAAAATAATGTACCACTAGATCGGCGGTAAAATATTATATCAAGATTTTTCAACTTGAAAGTAGAAAATCGGCATTTTTTAATTTTGTCCGGGCAATTTTCGATTTTTTTATAAGAAAAAAAGAAGAAGAAGAAAAAGTGATCATGGATTCGAATTTCTCGATCGATAATAGTACGAAAAGCATACTCACTTTGTTGCAAAATTTGATAACCTCTTTAGCTTGCTTCATTTTTTAAATCAATATTTTCAAAAAGAGTAGGCAACTTAAAACAGACGGTGGCAATCCAGTTTTCAAAATTGATGAAAATCCTTATGGGTTGTTTTGTCTAAAAATATAGGGCTATTGTAATCCACTGACACATCGTGAAAAAATCAAAAAGTTTTTATTTTGAACCGCTCTAATGTACATATGTATGTACAGTATGGGTTCAGTTTACGCGGATTTTTTTTTACCAATTATGCTATTTTCTTTGAGTTCTATTGCTCGATATACGCGATTTTTAAATTTTGAAAACCAATCCACTCAATTTATATGGAGTTCTCATCTCAATTTACGCGGTTTTGTATTACGCGGTTTTTTCAAAAACCTATCTGCCGCGTAAATCGAGGGATAGGTGTATATGGTCCGCGGCATTTTGGTTCGAGTTTTCTGGATTCGCCTGTAGCTGGAGTTTCATTTTCCAGCACTATTAAGTCACATTCAGACAACTTTATAGTTGGTATAAGAGTAAGTACCTGGAGACCGACCACTGTTCGGTTTTTCGTTTTGAGGTTGAAAAAATCGAAAAAATATGGAATTTGTTGAAAAAAGTTGACTTTTCACTTTCACGCTTCAACTTCTCTTTACTTTTTTCTGTTCCATTTTTTTCAACAATTTTGCTTCGTTTTTAGTTTCGTCAAATTGTGGTCTGATGCAAAAGTGTTTATAAAAAGAGTGGATTGGGACCAAGAGTGAATAGAAATGAAAAGGATAATGCAAAATGGCTCGATTTCATTTAAATTGGACACTAAATCGACTGAGATATCGCAGCATTTATATAAAAGAGCGCAACCGATTGTACAGTTAGTACGAGGGGTAAAACCTATAAGCCACTTTGGTACAAAAACTTATCGCACCTTATTACGTTTAGCGGTTGGTGCTATTTTTTAAATTTTATTGCTGTAAGGATATTTTCCTTGTTCTTCGGCTTATCCCGGAGGTAATCACTCCATAAGTGACAACTCATCGAGGCGGTTCACCCCGAGTAACGTTGGATCACTTAAAGTCACTTTGGTTCACGAACTTCGTAAACATCCAAAAAAAAAAAAATTCCACGCACCGCAAAACGTTATTAGGTGCGCAAAGTTTTTACACCAACGTGGCCAATAGGTGTTATAGAGCAATTCTACAAAAATCGCACGCAAACCGCAATATCACGATTTTCACTCATCTCGGTGACTCCAAGTAACCCAAAGTGACTCGTGGTGAACCACCTCGATGAGTAGTCACTTATGGAGTGATTACCTCCGGGATAATCCGAAGAACAAGGAAAATATCCTTACAGTAATAAAATCAAAAAATCGCACGCACCGCAAGACATAATTAGATGCGCAAAGTTTTTACACCAACGTGGCCAATAGGTGTTGTAGAGCAATTCTACAAAAATCGCACGCAACCCGCAATACCGCGATTTTCACTCATCTCGGTGACTCCAAGTGACCCAAAGTGACTCGGGCTGAACCACCTCGATGAGTAGTCACTTATGGAGTGATTACCTCCGGGATAATCCGAAGAACAAGGAAAATATCCTTACAGTAATAAAATCGAAAAATCGCACGCACCGCAAAACATAATTAGATGCGCTAAGAGTTTGTACCAACGTGGCCTATAGGTGTTATAGACCAATTCTACAAAAATCGCACGCAAACCACAAAATTGCGATTTTCTCTCATCTCGGTGACTCCAAGTGACCCAAAGTGACTCGGAGTGAACCGCCTCGATAAGTAGTCACTTATGGAGTGACTACTTCCGGGATACTCCAAAGAACAAGGAAAATATCCTTACAGCAATAATATCCAAAAAATCGCACGCATCGCAAAACATAATTAGGTGCGATAAGAGTTTGCACCAACGTGGCCTATAGGTGTTATAGACCAATTCTACAAAAATCGCACGCAAACCACAAAATTGCGATTTCCACGTACCTCGGTGACTCCAAGTGACCCAAAGTGACTCGGAGTGAACCGCCTCGATAAGTAGTCACTTATGGAGTGACTACTTCCTGGATACTCCAAAGGACAAGGAAAATATCCTTACAGCAATAATATCCAAAAAATCGCACGCATCGCAAAACATAATTAGGTGCGATAAGAGTTTGCACCAACGTGGCCTATAGGTGTTATAGACCAATTCTACCAAAATCGCACGCAAACCACAAAATTGCGATTTTAACTCACCTCGGTGACTCCAAGTGACCCAAAGTGACTCGGAGTGAACCGCCTCGATAAGTAGTCACTTATGGAGTGACTACTTCCTGGATACTCCAAAGGACAAGGAAAATATCCTTACAGCAATAATATCCAAAAAATCGCACGCATCGCAAAACATAATTAGGTGCGCTAAGAGTTTGCACCAACGTGGCCTATAGGTGTTATAGACCAATTCTACCAAAATCGCACGCAAACCACAAAATTGCGATTTTCACTCACCTCGGTGACTCCAAGTGACCCAAAGTGACTCGGAGTGAACCGCCTCGATAAGTAGTCACTTATGGAGTGACTACTTCCTGGATACTCCAAAGGACAAGGAAAATATCCTTACAGCAATAATATCCAAAAAATCGCACGCATCGCAAAACATAATTAGGTGCGCTAAGAGTTTGCACCAACGTGGCCTATAGGTGTTATAGACCAATTCTACCAAAATCGCACGCAAGCCACAAAATTGCGATTTTCACTCACCTCGGTGACTCCAAGTGACCCAAAGTGACTCGGAGTGAACCGCCTCGATAAGTAGTCACTTATGGAGTGACTACTTCCGGGATACTCCAAAGGACAAGGAAAATATCCTTACAGCAACAAATTCCGCAAATCGCTCAGGACGCACTAAGTGATCAAATATTAAAAATGACCACTACAATATTAACACTACACCACTGTAATTAAAAGTCTATTGGAACAAAAATTTTTTTTATTTTTCGTGCTTTCTCTATCGATTGGAACAAAAAATTTAAAAAAATTACTCCCATAGTACACTAAATAACATTTAACGTTTTTCGTACGTATGGGAGGTGCCACGCCCACTTACGCAATCCCGTTGAAATCCATATAATTTCAAAGCTTATAGTAATCGACACCTCTACACCAAATTTAAAGAAAATACCTCCCATAGTGCACTAAATACAACATTCAACGATTTTCGTATATATGGGACGTGCCACGCCCACTAACGAAATCTCGTCAAAATCCATTTAACTTAAAAATTTTTGGTAACCGACATCTCTGTACCAAATTTTAATGAGATTACTCCCATAGTGCACTTAATATAACATTTAACGGTTTTTGTTTGTATGGGAGGTGCCACGCCCACTGAAGCAATCCTGTCGAAATGCATTTAATTTCAAAGCTTATAGTAACCGACAACTCCTCACCAAATTTTAAGAAGATTACTCTCATAGTACAATAAATATAACATTTAACCTGTTTTGCTTGTATGGGAGGTGCCACGCCCACTGGTACTATTACACCCATTTTTCGTCTTGAGGTACCTTATAGCAAGTATATCCACCATATGAAATTTCAGAACGATTGTGTTGTTAATTCTCTTATTATAATGTTTATAAATATTGTGGGCTGTGCCACGCCCGTAAACGAATTTTGCCAGTATAGTGACATAGCATGTTATGATGACTGCTCTTAGTGGTATTATCTATAAAATTTTTATGAAAATCCTCAGTGCCGTTTTTGAGTAATATTGAATCAAAATTTTCAATTATTGAAAAGTGCCACGCCCACTTTTCCGATTCCGCCCACTTTTGGCAAAATTTAAGACATTTATGATCTGCATCTGTGTACCAAATTTCATCACAATATCTTGAATAGTTTTCAAGATATGACGTTATGAAAATAAAAGTTTAGGGCTGTGCCACGCCCCTCCAGGAGCCTTTGATAAGTTAAAACCCAGCCCAATCCTAATTTTGTTCACATATGTACCTAACCCCCAAGTTTCATCAAAATCGCTGCACCCGTTTTGGAAATAAAGTCTGAAAATATATATATATATATACATACAATTTTAGCTCGTTTAATAATATTAGATTTAAAGAAGAGATACATCGAAATTATAATAAATATGAACAATAATTCAAATTATCAAAGTATTGACATATTTTTTTTTTAAAGTGAATTAAGTTATTGCTATTCTTTAAATTTGACGGCAGCTTATTAAATACTTCCAGTGCAGTGTTCAGTAATCTATATTTGTTCTTATTTGTTCAAGACTTGAGTGTTCTGATGTTGGTGTGCACTCTGGTATTGTATTTTTGAATTTGATTCCCAATAGTTATTTCTGTGTTATTCTTAATCAGATTGTTTTTTATTTTATATATATATTTCAAATATAATATTTGGCTTTCTAAATAAATATGATTTTTTTAAGGTTCATGCAGTTGGTTTTGTTGAACACTTCAACCGTAGGTGTACGAAACGGTATGTTATACAGCGCCTTTAAAGATCTGCACATGCGCTGTATAGTGCTGCGCAATCCCTCAGTACACTGTGACGTAACTAATGCTCCATAGGTTATTTGCGACATAACATGAGCATTATATATTAGAGCCACTGTTTTCGTATTCATGAAATCGAAACGTCTAATCGCAACAATTAGTGGAATAACTTTATTCTTAACTTTTTTCCAGTGAGAATTCCAGCTCAATGCCTCATCAACAACTACACCAAGATACATTCCTTCTGTCTTTCGGTGTATTGTCTCCCCACCAATGCGTATGTCTATGTTGATTTCAGGTTTGTTTACTTGCTTGAATAACATATAGGTAGTTTTTTTGGTATTTAACAAGAGCTCATTGCCTTTAATCCATTTATTGACTTCCATAAGGTCATCATTAATTGTGTCTTGAAGTGTTGTACCGTGTTTGGCACTATATATTAGAGCCATATCATCCGCATAGACAGCATATTTAGCCATAATATTGGAAGAGCTCAAATTATTGACATATAAAATGTACAATGTTGGCCCCAATATAGAACCTTGTGGTACACCCATTTCTAAATTTAACGCACAGCTAAGGTGATCATATACCTTGGTTTTCACTGGTCTATTTTATAAATAACTCGCTAGCAGCTGATTAGCTACACCCCTTATGCCAAGATCACTCAAATGGTTCAATTAGATTCTATGGTTGACTACATCAAAAGCTTTTGACATATCAATAAAAACAGCAGCTACTTAGTCGCCTTCATCAAGATTTGAATTTATTGAGTTTATTGTTTCAGTAATAGCACTACATTTTTGAAACCCATATTGTAATGGATCAAAACCAGCGGATTTAGTGATGAAATCTCTTATCAATTACTTTTTCAAAAATTTTCCCTAAAACCGGTAGTAATGAAATAGGTCGATAATTGTTGACGTGTTTAGAGTCTCCTGATTTATGTATTGGAATTACCGCCGTTGCTTTAATAATTTGCGGATATTCTCCTGAACTTAAACATTCGTTGATCAACCGTATAAGTGATGTTTTAATCAAATCTTTGATCAATTTGACGTCGGCCGCGGTTATATTATCAACCCCAAGTGCAGAGTTGGATTTTAGATCTGTTATTATTTGTAACACTTCTTCTGAGGTCGGATTCAAAAATAACGATCGCTGATTTATTTTGTTGCAAATGGTATGATTGCGAGCATTTTTATAGCATTGTGTTAGCCTTTTACCAGTTTCAAAAAAATGTTTATTTCTTTCATTTGCGATTTCCATTGGATCGACAGCTGTTTTACCATTGATGTTGATTCCAGGAACTCCTAAGTTGCTATTTTTACTTGTATTTAAACCTTCTTTTATTACTTTCCAGATCTTACGCCCATCCGTACCAGCTGCTTCTATTTTAGAATTGAAATAGTTCTGTTTTGCAATATTTATTTGTTTCTGAATGATTGCTTCCAATTCCAAATATTCTGTTTTGATGTTAGTGCAACATGGTGATTCTTTGTGTTTTTTAAATAATTTATTCCTTTTTTTTTGACTAGTTCGTCATTCATCCATGAGTTTCCACGATTTCTGAAATTTTTGTAACTAGTGCTCGCTAAACGGCTAAAAGTTGTAATAATTTGCGCTAATTTTTCCAAAGTAAGTGTTTCATCATTAAGATTTTGAGCAAACAACTGCCTTCGAAAACATGAAGCTGATAATTTTTGAACTACTCTTTTCACCATGGGAACTTTTTCTCTTGTTCTTTTGTCTATGGTGAAAAACAATGCCTTATGGTCAGAGAACGCACAATCTTTAATACCCAAGCTATAGTCAAATTCTTTATTACTTAAATCAGTGTCAACATGGTCAATTATTGTATTTGATGTTGAAGTTGTTCTAGTGCCTAAGTCTGTTCTTACTGAATTAACTATTTGGTACCCATTTGTCACAATAATTTCCATGTATTGCTCAGATTTTTCATTGTTTAATAAATCGATATTTGACTCGCCTGCACCTGTTCCTAGGTAATACTGAAATCAGCGATATCTGCTTGAGTGTCGTTATGTATGGCAGCAATTAGGTGATTCTGCACCACTTCGATCAATTTGAAGTCAAAAACGAGTTCGTTGGAACTTAACCCAGAGGTAGGATTTTTCTGGGAGTTAACAGTCCATTGCAGGTCAAGCAGCTTCAAGTCTCAGTTTTTCGGGTTTTCTGTTGTAGCTCTAAGGAATGACAAGATTAATTTTTTGGCACGCTGGACCTGTCCATTGACTCGAGGTGTATATACGTACAGCTGTTTTTATGTGTTGTATATTGTTATGCTCACAGTATTCTTCAAAGGTTTTCGAAGTAAAAGCGGTGCCGCTGTCGGAGACGATTATTTGGGAGCCTAAAATAGCTTGTTATTTCATTTAAGGCGCTGATCTATTTTTCCGTGGCCACAAATTTAATTTTTTTTTAAATCTGGCCTCTTTTCATCGATATCTCTTGAGCCGCTTACTCAATGGAATATGTAATTATACACGTTTATTTGTCATTTTAATACTTTTAATTTGGTGCCAAGCACGATGAAATTGGTCATTTAGAGATCAAGATATAGATTTTAAAGTGAAAGAAGGTCGAAATAATGAAAAAACCACAATATCTCGAAAACTGTGCCATTCAAAAAATTTTTATTTTCATTTCTGAATTCAGCAGGAAAAAGTACATAAGAAAAGTAACTTCTTATCAATGGAACATTTTGAGCGTAAACTAGTGTAGTTATCTCAAAAAAAATGCAGAATTGACTTTTCCAACTTTTGAAATCAATATATCTCCAGAATGGTAGTTCGTAGAGAAAAATTATATGGACCATTTTTGTGGACAATTGCATGATCTACGGTTACCGTTTAAGAGAAATATGCGAAAAACCGATATTTCTCAGTTTGACCTTGAATACAAATTTTTGCAGAAGTAGGATCGGCGGGGACTTTTGACATTTTATTTGTAATAGTGTATTTAAGACGTGTACCAATTTTCAGCTCTATGCGAATTATTGCAAACCTAAATGTCTATTTTGACTGGGCTATATATAGATTTTAACAATATGCTACAAGATAATATATCTTATAATTAGCATTAAGAGACTTCAACTATCAAAAATAAATACATAAAGTGAAATATGAATTGAAAAAGCTAAGTAGGAAAAATTTAAATCAAAAGTAAATAAGCTTAAATCAAAAATAATGAGGAAAAAAAAGAAAAGTTAATTTAAAAATTCAAATAGTTTTTTATGAAATTGTGGCGGTGACCTAATTGTTTGCAATTCATGTGGAAGGTCGTTCCACTGTCGAATTGCATTGACAAAGAAAGAGCGCTCCATAACCAAACTTCTGTACCGTGGCAGAATTAATTTTGAACCTTTGCGCGACTGTGCGAATCGAACCATTTCAAAAAGGTATTCAGGGCAATTACTATGAATAATGTTGTGCAATGTAACCATATTCCGAAATCTGTAATATTGTTCAAGGTCTAAGCCTAGAACAGTTTTTTTTTTTGAGATGGGATACACTATTATACCTAGGTATAGCAAAAATAAATCTAATACAATCATTGAAGGACACATTTAATTTACGTTTGCAAGCAAAATCAACGCAAGGGTAAACCGAGCAATTAAAAGTAAAAAATTACACTGATAACCTTTTTACTAGACGCATTTTCGTATAACTATGCAAGGACCAAGCTGAGGTTCTAAGGCTTCTAAGGCCTGCATATATATGTTTATTATTATTATTATTATTATTTACAGTTTATTTATTAATAAATTACATAAACAAACTTACGACTTGGCACTAACTGCTATGGTTTTTAGCCTATTAATTACACACAATTAAATATGGAAATACAAATTGAAAAATTTTAATGTATTAATAATTTTCATAATATTATCCTTAGATACATTACGTAAAAGTTCTAATGTGGTGCTATTGTTGGTTGTCGTTTGGTATTCAATCATAACAGGGCAGTTTTCGATCAGATGATTTATAGACAATAAATCGTAGCTGCAGAGTGGGCATGTAGAAGAAGTGTGATTTTCCATTAGGTATTGATGTGTCAAGAGTGTATGTCCCATCCTTAATCCTGAATATTATTTCAGGTCAAGCCTCCTGCAATCTGCAGGAAATATAGGGGCCTTTCCAGTGGGTTTAATACGTTTGTAAAAATGGGAGTAGTTTCTCCAAACTTGATTTTGATCATTAGACTGAGTTGCTATGATGAATCTTTTACAGTCCATTATATTGAAAGTTTCCTGCATAACGATTGGAGCAAATGTTGCATATTTCGCAGCGTCGTCTGCGATTTCATTATCTTTAATCCCAAAATGGCTGGGAATCCACATAATTTGTGTTGCTTTTATTGTAGACAAAGAATCAGTGCAGATAATACAATTTTTTTTTGAAAATTTGCAAAGGTTTAGTGCATGTAAAATAGCTTCGGCCTCTGCTGTAAATATTGAACAATATTGTTTTAGCTATTATTATGTAATTTGCATCAAATACCACATATGCAGTTCCTGTATTTGTTTTCGAACCATCAGTGAAGTAGAGTGTCCAGCCTTTGTATTTTTCTATTGTGTTGTAAAAATGACTTACATATGTGTTAGAGTTAGTTGAGTTTTTTGGTAGATGCATTAATGTTTTAATAATGCTGTTATTATTAAATGTCCATGGAGCCGTGCAGGTCACAAATTTAGTATGAGGTTTCAAATCAAAACCCATTTGTTTCGCAATTGATAAGATGCGGTGGAGTGAGGATACAAACTTTGGTATTTTGCGGTATAGAATTTTGTCCAGGTTTTGCACTAGATGTTTTTCTGGAGGAAAAAGAAGTTTTGGAATCAAGGCAGCTGTTGTTGTTTTAATCCTTTGGTCTATTGATGGTAATCCAGTTTCAGTAATAATGTTTATTATTGTTTAATAGTCGCCGTAGTAGCGTCACAGCAACTTATCGACGGATTAATGGTATATTCAAGGTATTTTAAATTATTTTTGTACAAAACAAGAGGAGGAAAATCATCTTCAGATAAATTATATTTAGAACAATCATTCCTACACATTTAGAAGGGTTGAGCTTAAGTTTGTTGCAGATTGACCATGTTTGGATATTATATAAGTCTTCGTTTAATCTAGCAACACAATCTTCAGAGAGACCTATGGGCCTGGATAAATATATCAGCACATCGTCAGCATAAAGATGAGTGTGACAATTTACTACAAAAGTGAAAATAACATAGGGCTTAGAACCGAACCCGGCGGCACACCGCAATTAGCTAAAACTGGACTAGACAAACCTTGGTCAGTGACGATAGTAAGCAATCTATCACATAAGTAGCTACGTATCAGCATCAATGGCGTAGAGGAAAATTTGAATTTATGTTTGAGCTTCCTTAAAAGGCTTGCATGATCGACGCAGTCAAATGCTTTTGAAAAGTCTAACATGACCATTATGCAAATATTGTCACTGTCCAAAGCTAAACGTGCATCTGAGGTTAACTTGATTACGGTTGACTCACAGCTATGCTTCTGACGAAATCCAGACTGCCATTTACTTAGCATTTTATTCGCTATAATGAAGTTTTGAATTTGATTCGCTAGAAGTTTTTCGAGAACTTTGGACAAAAAAGGGAGAATACTAATTGGTTTAAAATCAGACGGACTAGTCGGAGTGGTCTTTTTTGGTATGGGTATAACTCTTGCTGATTTCCATATAAAAACAAATTGGCTACAATGAGAGAAAGTATAAGCTTTAAAAACTTAAGGCAGATTTCATCTGTACCTAAAGCATCAGACTTAACTGATTCAATAGCCACAAGGACCTCAGATGGATTTACGCACGCAAACGAGAAGCAACCGTCACAGTCAGGTTCGAAAGAAATGGTTTCAGGCATAGTTTGCTGTATATTGATAGGCACAATACTTGCACGCATTTCACCAGGACTGAAGGCACATCCAGTATTAGATTTTCTTCTTGCAATACCTAATTCTTTAATGTTTTTCCACAGCTTCTGGTCTAAGCCAGTATTGAGTTTGTTCCAAACGTAGTTTCTTTTTGCTGCTCGAATTAAAGAATTAACTTTATTCCTGGATGCAGTATATTGGATTTTATTATAATTCGAAGGATTTCTTTTGAATCGTTTGAAAAAGCGTTTCCTTTCGCTTATTTGAGTTTTTATTGTATTAGTGAACCATGGACATTGCTTAGGTTTTAAATGATTCGTTACAATCGGAACAAATCTATTACACAATTCACAAATGAAGCTGTTAAATTAAAATACTTTATGATCAATATCTTGTGTAAAATAAATTTCATCCCAGTTCAAGCAAGCACAACTTTGGTAAAGGCTAGGATAAAAAATATTGCGGATAGACCTAAAAGTAAAAGTTTTGTCATAATTACAAATCAGAGGCATTGAACAAAATAAAAAGTCATGAGTGAAGTCCGAAGTGGAAGTAATTTGCTCAAAATTCGACAACTGATTACTGGAACTAAGAAGAAAAACATCTATCAATGAAGGGCTAGTTTGGGACTGAAAGCAAGTCGGCATTAAAGTGTTAATTATTGAAAAACAAGTTTCATTACATAGATATTTAAACAGATTAGATGAATTATTATTGTTAAGAATATTAACATTAAAGTCACCTCCAATGAGGATTGTGTCATATTTTGTATTTAGCATCATTAATGCTTCTTCGAATTCAACTATATTTTCATCACGAAATTTATTAGGAGGACAGTAAGCAACAATCAGAAGGCACTTAGTATCATTAAGGCTAACTTCAACACCTATAAATCCCAAATTTGGCTCTCTAGAAGTACAAATTACTTTTGTTTTAATAAACTTATTCACAAAAACGCAAACTCCACCCCCTATTCTATCAACGCGATCATTCCTAAATAGCTTGTAACCAGGGATATTCGGTTACTGGACATAGCCCCCACGGACATAATCCCCATTACGATTCGGACATAATCCCATTTTTCGGTATGAGGGTTATGACCGAAAATTTTTCGGACATAATCCCCATGGGGGCTATGTCCGAAAAATATAATTAATGCAAACAGTTTTGGGTCTTATGTCCGTCTTTTTTTTCTGTTATAATCTCCACTTAGTTTTGGGATTATGACAACTTCTAAGGATGGACATAGCCGGTGTTGGATTTTTGGGAGTTTTAATTGCTGAGCTGCGGCCGTAGGCCACCCACTTACCCTACTCTTATGTAAAATTACTGTGGTTAGCGAATTAGGTGTTGGATATATTATAGACAGATCCGCGGCGAAGCCGGTGTTGAATTTTTGGGAGTTTTAAATCCTGAGCTGCGGCCGTAGGCCTCCTACTAACCTTAACTTTTATGATAACAATACCGAAGCTGGTGTTGGACATACGGACATAATTTCAATGGTGGCTTTGTTCAAAAAATTTAATTAAGGATGAAAAA
Organism: Meiosimyza platycephala; assembly: GCA_963662105.1. Lineage (NCBI taxonomy): Eukaryota > Metazoa > Arthropoda > Insecta > Diptera > Lauxaniidae > Meiosimyza > Meiosimyza platycephala. Next base: position 63,708,922 of record OY759210.1, on the reverse strand, counting down.
AGCTGGCAATTATCCATTTATTAAACTCAATTATTTCAAAAATTATTCACCACAGTTTAAGAATCGCTGTCCTATTATATTAATCGAGCAATAATTGCAAATAATTATGAAAAAATACATTGTTTTTTGTAGTTTTTTTACGAATTTTTAATTTCTCATATATTCTTTCATTATTTATTATTCAATTATTTTAAATATTACGGTAAAATTGATTTTAATACCGCGTAGGACCTATTTTTGCCTTGATGACGCTTTCCATTCGAAAAGGCATGCTCTCATAGAATTTCCGTGTTAATTCCATTAAAATATCGTTGTACCAAGTGGATTCAATTATTTTCTTTAGCTTTGGAATATATTAATAATAAAGTCATATTTCAAGACGATTCTGCACCTTGTCATCGCTTGAAATCGGTAAGTGTCCCACTCACAATAATTATTTTTTACATTTTTTTTTGATAGACTTACAATAATGAACTATTTATTTTTGCATAGGTAAAGGAATATAAGGACTTTTTGAGAATTGAGTCAGTCCATGGCCCGGTAACAGCCCCGACCTCAATCCCATTGTGAATGTTTGGGCCATTTTAAAACGCAAAGTGTGCCAACAAAACCCTAATAATATTCCAAAGTTAAAGGAAATAATTGAATCCTCTTGGTACAACGATATTTTAATGGAATTAATACGGAAACTCTATGAGAGCATGCCTTTTCGAATGGAAAGCGTCATCAAGGCAAAAATAGGTCCTACGCGGTATTAAAATCAATTTTACCGTATTATTTAAAATAATTAAAGAATATGTGAGAAATTAAAAAGGCGTAAAAAAAACTACAAAAAACAATGTATTTTTTCATATAAATAAGTTGTAATTTCTGATTATAAAACTAGCAATTATGTGTTTATTTGGAAAAGGTTCCTAGAATTTATTATTGTTAGGTGGACAGTTTTGAAAATACTCAAAACTTGTCCCTAGCAACAGTATCTAACAAACTTAAAACCGTTAAACAAGAGTAGATTTTACGCATCAAAATATAAAACTTCTTGCAAAATTCAAGTCTGCGTTTTTTTTTGACCGTGAGTGTACATATCAACTCCAGCATCATTTGCAGCGACCGCAATATTCTCAGCAATAACAAACGAAGTAGAGCATAGTCTGTCGACAGAGGCCATACTATCCACATAAGTTGGTTCTGTTGAAGACGAAAGTCTAACAAACACTTTTCCATATCGTGTAAACACCGAATGCACTCGCTTGTTGCGTCGCAACATGTTTTCAGTTTTAAATATTGCATGATCATGTTTGGTTAAGCTTTGGTTACACTCGAACAAATCTGCTGCTGTCGAAACCAATGTCACTAAGTGAAACATATTTACGATTGATTTTAAAGTAGGTAGCAACCACTCTTAGCAGATCATTTTTGCAAGAAGAGTCCGGAAGTTTTACAATGACTACACTGAGGGATTTTTTGTCCTTTGGCTTAACGCGGAAAATATGTAAAGGCTTAGTGGGACTGAAGTTTAACGTAGAACAAAACCGATTAAAGATATCTTGTATATTTTCGTTTTCTTTAAGGGGGCAGGTCCAGTCATGGCCGTGAAAATTAGGGCATTTTCAATAATTTTTTTTTGGTATTGATTTAATTTATTTAATAAAAGTGATAATGTGGAGTTATTACATAATGTTTCAACTTGACTTGACGAAAGTTTAAAAAAAAATATCAAAAAATAAAAAAAGTTATAGCTGGTTGTGTTGGACCCTGTCCCATACATAGTGTCTTGCGGTGACCATCACAAATCCTTGGAAAATAAATTATCTAAAATCAATCGAATATGAAAAATTAGTTAGTTAAATAAATAATCTAGTGCCTGATCGAAGGTTTGTTTTTTTTTTTAAATCAACGGAATGGCGGCTTCAGGAACATTTACCTCCAGATTTTCGGTAAAAAACCAACACTTTTTTATGAATAATTATTATTCATAAAAAATCGATTTAAAAAAAAAACAAAATCCTTTGATCAGGCACTAGATTTTTATGTTTTTCAAAAACTGTGAAAATTTCATTGAAATCTATCGAACGGTTTTCGAGTTACAGTGGTCACCGCTTCCGAAAATATAGTTTTGAGAAAAATGCATTTAAAGTATTACGCTCACCGAGAGCCCTTTGGTTATTGCCAAATAACTCCAAAAGTAATTGTCGGATTGACTTCAAATTTTTAGGATATATTTTTAAGATAGTATACTTTAAGAAACTGCAAAAAAAAAAATTTCGATTTCTCAAAAATCATGACTGGACCTGCCCCCTTAAATTGTATGCCCTGTATTACAATGTCACTATCAATATTTTTTCGCGCAAGGAGATTAATTTTTTCTTAAGCTTGGCAGAGTATTGATTTTGTTGATTCAAATTCACTTTTTTTTCCATTGCCTTGATTTTATTATCAAAATCAATCTCTAGCTCAGCAATGCGCTTAGAGAAACTTTCTTGCACAGCTTTCAAAATGGATGGAAATTTGTGATGCTTCCGAGTCAGCAATCTTTTTTTCGAGTGCACTTATTCTAGCATCGAATTTTTCCCAAAGGTTAGCCAAAGTCATTGACTGTGATGAGGTAGAAGAGCCAGCTGAGCGTATTAAAATATTGTTAGATGAGAAGCAATTTTATATATAAATGTTTCGTTTTATTGCCTATTGAATTTATTTAAATTTATTCTTTTTATTAGAAAAAGTTCAATATCCGTAACGAAAACTCTAGAGATTTATGGAATGAATGCTTAACTCGACTTTCGGCCAAAAAATTTTACTTTACAAGACACTTGATTGGAAAATAAATTTTTATTGCGGAGCAGATTCGCGACACTACCTTCTCATTACGAAATTCACTGAACCGATTATTTTTATTTCACGTTTAATTTGTTTTCTTGTTCGGATTTACGTTCTCTTTTTAGAACAGCGATAATATCTACTAGCAAAGGGTCTTGCATAGTCAAAAGCCAATCATTTTTGTTCGCAGTAATTTTTAAAATGAATTCGCTTGTGTTCACGTGTTTTGCTGGCAAGTCGGGCGATCGGCTCAAGGCGTCCACGTGAGACATGCGTGAACCTTGGCGATGAACGAATTCACAATCGTAGTCCAGAATTTTGATACACCAGCGTTCAATTTTTGGAATTAATTCCTTGTTGGTTTTAACTTTTGCGATAGCAGAACAATCCGTAATTAGCTTGAACGGTTTCCCCAAGGCGTAAGTACGAAAACCATTAAGGGACTCGACGACTGCGAGAATTTCCAGCTTATAACTATGAAATTTTCCTTCGGCTGCTGTTCAGTGACGACTGTAGTAGAAAACCAGTTTCCAATCCTTGCCGTTGCTTGACTGTAGCAGTACACATGCTAGGCCAACAGTACTAGCATCCTTATGGACTTCGTGGCAAGCATTAAAGTCTTATAAAGCCAACACGGGCTTGTTGGATAGAATTTCGATGAGATCGTTGAAAGATTTTTGTTGAAATTCACCCCACTCGAAAGTTTTATCTTCATTTTTGCGGAGCATGTTTGTTAATGGTTTTGATAAAATTTAGTAATTCTCGACAAATTTGTGGAGAAATCCAGTCAAGCCCAGAATTTTAAACCCGGTATTTTAAAATTTCGAACTGCACTTTCGTTTCCGGGGGAAATACCACTAAAAATTTCCACTTGTCTTGGCGTAGCGTTAGTCTGTGTTGTTTCAGAACAATGAAAAATTTTTCTATGCGATGTAGGCCTTCTTCGTTGGTTTTGCTCGGAATGATGACGTCTTCATGGTATGCCAAAATTTCGCCAGATTCCATCTATTCAATGATTGTGTTCATCACACTCTGGAATACAACGGAGGCATTGACAAGTCCGAAAGGCATTATATTATATTGGTAGTGACCGTGCGTAGTTACAAAACCGGTGTATTTTTTTGATGTCTCTTTAATATCGATTTGATGGCAGCCCATCCGTAAATCCAACGAAGAAAAAGATTTGTTTCGTGCAAGTTGTGCGAATTGTTCTTCTAAATTTGGCATTGGAGTCTTTACGGTGATACAGTTTAAAAACCGATAGTCCACACAAAGTCGATGTTCACCATTATTCTTATCGACCAACACCACTGGCGACGCATATGACGAATCCAACGATATCGTTATCCAGCAGCTCGTTAACAAGTTGAGTGACAATAGGTCGCTTAGCAAAGGGTAAACGGTACGGTTTTATGTTAATAGGAACATCTTCTTAACTGTGCACCTTCCCAGCTCAGAGGTTTTCCCAGAAAAACAGGAGCGGTGAACAGAAAGGACGTTCCGAAGTTTTTGGTGCGTTAGATCATCGTTTGTGGTTAAGTTAGCGACGGATTCCACCCAACAATCATCACGTTCTATGATTAATCGAATTCCTTCTCGGCAATAAGCATCCTTACCGAGAAGAACATCCTCGGATATGAGATCGTCGTCCACGATGAGCAGCTCGGTTTTTAAAATGCTCCGATCAATTTCGATTTTAGCATTAAGTTTGTTGGTACACGTAAATTTTCCTCCGGCGAAACCAGTATTGTTGAGCATATCACCGATCCTGCAACAATGTTAGCAAATAGTTTTCGTACTAGGGTACAATTACTACCCGGATCTACGAATGCAGAAGTTACTTCGTTATTAACTTTAATTTCTTTTCTAAGGTCGGCTACTTCGCCAATGGCTAAGATTTCCGCACCAATTTTTTTCCCGCTGTTTTTGTTTTATCTGTCTGGTCAGTTTGATGTTTGGGTGATTTGTGCGGTGGCAAACCTGGTACCTGTCTTTACGTTGAGGCTGTGGACACTTCATAGAGTAATGTCCAAATTTTTGGCAATTAAAACATTTAATATTGTCTTCCTTTGTGGTAAGATTGGTTTGTGGTTTTGGTTTCACACTCGAATATGATGGCGTTTTAACTTCATTATGAGCACAAAATGCTACTATGTCGCGTAACAGTTCGCTGCATGTAGCGTAATCATTTGATATTTTTTTCCTCAAATCTGACTCGTTAATACCGTTTATAATATGACGTGCAATCGCAGAATCTGGAAGACCAGCTTTCTTTCTTTGGGCAAGCATTTTATAAAAATACTCCTGCGGTTGCTCGTTGTGGTTTCTTAGAGCGAAACATCGCAATATGAATGTCGGCTACGTTTTCCTTGCTCGGAAAATCTTCCAAAAATTTTCTTGAAAATTACGGCCAGGAAAAGAACACTTCTTGTAATGAATCCACCCAGAATTTTGCTGCACGTTAAATATTAGAGATTGATCATCCCAATGATACGCATTTTTCAATAACGTAATTCAATTAATGAATTTCTGCGGTTTTAACGAAGTTCTCGACGAAGAATCAAAATCAGGAAGCAACGAAACTATCTCTTTTGTGTTTGAAAGTACGTTTGATGCATGGCGTGTTCCAGAAAACATATAATTATGAATCTGCGGTGTTTGTGCAACATATGGCTGTGATAGAGCAGTGCGGTATGCATTAACATTTTGTTGCTGTGACGTAGCAACGCGATATACGTTGGCATCCTGCAGTTCCTAATATGCTGTGAAATTTGGTTTATACGAAACAGTATTAAATGTTTGTGTGGGCGAATTAAAAGAAGACGGCGATACAAAATTTCAAACAAACGGATGTGTATGTGTTACACCAGAGAGCGATGCTTTGAAAATTGAATCGACCTGAAACATACGTCACACAGTGGCAAGATTTGACTTATTTGATTGCAAAAATCATAACTTCTGAACGAATAAAGATTTTGTGATAATTTTTTTTTATATGATAGGGAATTCTTATAGCTAATACAAAGGTAAATTTTGCTGAAATAGGTTTGCAGAATCCGACGCAATTGATTGTTGAAATTGAGTTTTTTGTAGGGAGGAAAAATTACATATCGTTCGCATGTAAAAATTTAATTTATTTTTTTTTGTCGCTAGTAGACTTTGAGAACTACTAAAAAGTGTGATTGAAATGTGCTTGGGCTTAGTATATAAAACTTAAATTATAAAAAAATTCAAAGGGATTTTTAAATTTGGTGAAATATTTTTTTTTTTATTTATAAACTAAATAATTTTTTATTACTTAAATTAACAATTTAATTTCTTTCAAAATAATCAACAGTATCTGAATGGCTATATAATAGACTTAACATTTCTTGAGAGTAACATTCTTTCAGCTCTTTTGATGATTGGATGTGCCTTAGAGATGTGATAAATGGGTCAGATAGCCAGCATGTTAAAAAGGTCCTGGTTTTGTCACTTTCTTGATATCGTGCACGTGTTGAGATATCTGTATTTTGTAATCTTTGTTTTTGGATTCCTGTGCTTCTTCTGATAGTTCATCAATTGGTAAAGAAACTCTATTATATTTTTGCCATGGGCCAGAATTTTGTGAACCGTAGGTGTAAGTTTTTTATGCGGATATTTTTTAAGCAGCAGTTCGGCAGTTTTTGTTGCAAACTTTCCATATTTTTTTGCGTCAACTTTTTCCTTGCAGCATAAAACATTTAATATGACTTGTACCCTTTAATTATCTCTTTATCAACTCCAGTAATTCGCGCTGTGACTTCATCCTTTTCAAAAAATGTTCTGGAAGTGTTTCCATCATTGGTATTACCAAACCCTTGTTTTGGTTGATCAATTTTCAAACCAATTTCTGCATAAAACGCAGCTTGAATTTTTTTCTTCCTATCAGCTATTTCCTCTTTGATTACAAGAAACTCCTTTAAATCACTACTATCTTCTAGAATTGTATACGTCAGTTTCAAAATGAATTCCATACACCTTATTCTTGCATGCAGTGGTGAAATTCCATACTCATAATTATGCTCTTCTTAGCAAAAAATTAAAAAAAACTGTATAACTGCCGTTTTACATACTCTAAAATTTTAGTTTGGTTTTTCTCTACACAAATCGTTTGACATCTTTTTACCTGTTCCAGTAATCCTTACGTAAATTTTAAGATTTCAGGAATTTTACCTTCAACAGGATTAGTGCAATCAGAAAAGTTTTTAGTTGGGGTCTTATTGTAAATAACACTAGTTTACACAAGAAAAGATCTGGTTTCTCATAAAACTTTTACGATGTATTTTGAAGCGTAGATTCCAAAAATGCCAACCATTTTATTTTCTTAAGAACCGTTTTCGAGATATCCCCCAAAAACCCTTTTTTTGGCACTTTTTTCATTTATTTGCGCATATCTCCATCCGATTTTTTTCGACTCAAAAACAATGTATACCATTCTAAGGAAATTTTATTCTCTACAAAAAATCAGGTAATCAGTATCTATCCAAAATGTATAGTTTCTGAGTTATAATTAAAAAATAAAAATTGGACAAATATGCACCGTCCTCAAAAGTCCAAGCTTAAATTTAATAGTACTCTTGGATTTATCTTTTATAGGGTACAATTGAACATATAAGATAATACAATATCTTTAACGAATCAGTTCGTTATTTAATTACATAGTCAATGGGCTATATACGGGAATGCATGAAAATATGGAAATTACCTATTTTCATTGATTTTGAAATAGCACTCACAGTTTTTGAACGACTTGAACCAAATTACACTTAGAATATTTATAAAAGAATAATCCTTCATTTTAAACCTTAAAAAAATTTTAAGCTAATTTTTTTGTATTCAAACGGAGCAATTGAAATTTTGTGACTTTTAAAAATGACCAAAAAAGTTACTTTTTTTTAACTTTGATCGCTTGTAACTCCGGAAAATCTTATTCGATTTACTCAAACAGCATATCATTAGAAAGAAGAATTTCTTTAGAATGGTATACATTGTTTTTGAGTCGAAAAAAATTGGATGGAGATATGGGCAAATAAATGAAAAAAGTGCCAAAAAAAGGGTTTTTGTGGGATATCTCGAAAACGGTTCTTAAGAAAATAAAATGGTTGGCATTTTTGGAATCTACGCTTCAAAATACATCGTAAAAGTTTTATGAGAAACCAGATCTTTTCTTGTGTAAACTAGTGTTATATACAATAAGACGCCAACTAAAAACTTTTCTGATTGCACTAATCCTGTTGAAGGTAAAATTCCTGAAATCTTAAAATTTACGTAAGGATTACTGGAACAGGTAAAAAGATGTCAAACGATTTGTGTAGAGAAAAACCAAACTAAAATTTTAGAATATGTAAAACGGCAGTTATACAGTTTTTTTTAATTTTTTGCTAAGAAGAGCATAATTATGAGTATGGAATTTCACCACTGCATGCAAGAATAAGGTGTATGGAATTCATTTTGAAACTGACGTATACAATTCTAGAAGATAGTAGTGATTTAAAGAAGTTTCTTGTAATCAAAGAGGAAATAGCTGATAGGAAGAAAAAAAATCCAACCTGCGTATTATGCAGAAATTGGTTTGAAAATTGATCAACAAAAACAAGGGTTTGGTAATACCAATGATGGAAACACTTCCAGAACATTTTTTGAAAAGAATGAAGTCACAGCGCGAATTACTGGAGTTGATAAAGAGATAATTGAAGGGTACAAGTCATATTAAATGTTTTATGCTGCAAGGAAAAAGTTGACGCAAAAAAATATGTTTGCAACAAAAACTGCCGAACTGCTGCTTAAAAAATATCCGCATAAAAAACTTACACCTACGGTTCACAAAATTCTGGCCCATGGCAAAAATATAATAGAGTTTTTTTACCAATTGATGAACTATCAGAAGAAGCACAGGAATCCAAAAACAAAGATTACAAAAAATACAGATATCTCAACACGTGCACGATATCAAGAAAGTGACAAAACCAGGACCTTTTTAACATGCTGACC